>JAGDYQ010000073.1:1223721-1502167 GCA_021962125.1 Bulinus truncatus | reverse complement strand
ATATGTCAGCTCCAATGTGCCAACTTAGAAACAAATACATGTATTAAAGTTGGGAGGCAACTTTTATAACAGAAATTAGGAATAAGAGAATAATTGAGCTGGACATAGAGAAAGCACAAGCATTATTGTGTCATTAATATAACAAATCACCTTTAATTCATCACCATGAGTTACTTTTCTGGAAAGTGCTTTGATTCTGGTGTCACCACCTACTACTTCAATTTTTCCAACAGAATTTATTAACTGCTCATTGCCTCCAGCATGATCCCTTAAGAATTAACAATACCTTACATTAATATTCAAATGAAAACATATGTAGTTTACATGACATGGTCTGATGTCTCAAACTATGGCAGGTTCACTCACAAACTGCCATTTTGGCTCGCACACACTGCAAACACCCTCTGCTATTTTGGCTGGTGTGTAGGTACACCCTCTCAATGCCACATATGACAGATGCAAAAAAGGAATAAAAACAAAGGCTTGTCAAAATATTAGCTTCCCTAAAGAAGCTTAAGTTACATATCTTTCAAAACAATTCCGATAGCAAAAAAACACAAAACTTAAAATTGGCATAAATAAAATCTAGCCTAAATAAAGTCATGGAAACAATTTAAAAAATCTACATGACCCCAATTTTTCCTGTCTGGTGCTGCCAATGGCTGTCACTTAAGAAATCGCAATTATGGGGCAAACATGAGGTTCGCAGTCTTCAGAAAGTCAGTGTACAAATATTGTAGAACATGAGCATGAGAGCCTGACAGTACATTTGGCAATGCAGAGATCATTTAGGGACCCAAGCAGATGTTTTGTATTCATAAGAGGTAAACATAAGCTTTTAAAATCCTCCTAATGATAAGGTGCACAAACTTGAAATGCACCTGTACATGATCCCCATCAGTTGGTTATAATGATTTGTCAAGTATGGCTAAAGGAAAAAAAAAGAAGCATAGATGGTGGAAGATATTCTTTAAGCCTTATAGTATGTCTACACTTCCCAATTTTTAATGTAAAATCACCTAAAAGTAAGAAAGAGGTCCAAAAAGTTTAGCAGCTTTGATTTTATGTAATGAGAAAATAGTGAGAGATTTGTACAGTTTGGTCTTCATGGCCCGAAAATTCCTTTATACCATAAATTACCAATTTTAAAGTGTGCTCACCAGTGATGATGTGTTGTTAGCACAGATGTCAGATTTACATTTTCCTCATTAACAGCAGCTTCAACCTGTAAACAGTTGAATAGAAAAAAAAAGTAAATTACATGTAATATCATTTACTCTTGACTATACAACTCTTTTATACTAGTCGAGAAAGAGGATATTCAAACACTGAATAGAAACATCACAAACTAAACCACATAATTATTTTTTTTTATAGTATGATATATAAGGTATGTCACCTCCACCTCCACAAGCACAGTAGTTACCTTCTAGCATGTGTAAAAATAAGAAAAACTTTTTAGACAGACTGCGGTATAGGGCACTAAGTAAAATACAGTTTGTCACAGTGACAGCCTTTGGTAGTGGTACAATGCTCACCCTTGTCAGGCCACCTCTTTAACATTAGGGTAATAATGACACCAGTGGCGCAACCAGGGGGGGGGGGGGGCAGGGCCAAATCATCAATACATAATTTATGTTATAAAGTTACAAAAAAGACTGTCAAACTGTCTTTTTTCACTATGTGAGCCCTCCCCCCAGCACTTTTTGCTGGTTGCGCCACTGAATGACACTTAAGTGTCACAGTGAGGTATGCAGCTTTACAAAGAAAGAAGAAGTTTAAATTAACTATATTACTTTGTCTGGTTCAACAGGATCAACCACTGCACACTCTTTAGTTGTTTCGTCTATAATAAGATACATATAGTTGTCCTCAAGAGCTGGGAGAACTTTCACTCTCATTTTAAGTACTTTTCCAAGACTAGTTGAAAAATTAGATAGTTGTACTCCTACTGAATTTACTGCCAATCAGAAAATATGTAATGAAAATACATTAATACAATTAACAATACTATATCAATTAATAATTTTATAAATCTTACAGAATATATACACAGATAAATATGCAATTAATTATAAACTAAAGTGATTATTAGTTCAGGATTTAGGCCAAGATTCTACATGTTTTTTTTTTGTTAATTTGCATTTTGATATAATTGATACTTTAACTCTATAACAGAACTGATTTTACCCAATACATAATTATTTATTTATATGATATCAATAAATTTCAGTACAAAATTTTAGGCTACATTTCATACTCTGCTCTAGAGAGCTGTACAGGGCTGTAATTTTCATCCAATCCCACCCGTCCCCGCATAGTTCAAACCACCCTCATCATTGTATGTTCCATCCCCACCAGCCCCAGTCTATGTCAGTTCCATCCCCACCCATACAAATGTGTACCAGCTGAAATAAACATAACCTCATGAAAACATGTTTAAACTAATTACAAACGCTGACTATAAATTAAAATTAAAAACAAATAATCAATCAATCTATATAAAGACAAAAAAAAACAACAAGAAAATGTATTTCAGAACAAATGAATCAGAAAATTAATAGAGAGTGTCTATTTGTAGAGAACTACAAATAGCCTGGGCAGGCTATTTGTAGTTCGCGCATGCGCAGTTAGATGTTAACCATTTACCTTAGCTCTTAACCTTAAAAAACAATTCTCAGGTAAGTGAAGCTGTAGTAGAGTGGTCAAGGGGCTAGATTAGTGTTAGGTTTTTTATGTCCGAAGTGTGGTTCGAATCTCGACTCAATTAGAGGAATTTTTTTGTTTTAAATTTATAGCTTATTAAGTGTCATTCGATTTCTCTACAATCTCCAAACATTCTTTTTTTACTTAAAATCAATAATAAAATTACTCAAATTCGGAAATTTTCGTTAAAGCTATGTAGGTGTGTGTTGGGGGAATGTTGGGGGTATGGCGTAATTAGGTTGGGGCGCAGGGGGTGAGGCACTCCAACAGTAGCGTCCTTTCACCAAAATAAAGGGATAGCGTCTGGTTTTCATTTTTCCATCAATTAAGTCATCAAAATCCATTGATTTAACCAATTAATTTAATTATTGTAAAAATTCCCCCCCCCCCAAATGACGCCACTGCACTCCAACCTGACCAGTCACCCGGTAAATAGTGTTTGTGTAGACATGTTGAGTCCTCTAGGCTCTATCTCACACTAAATAGGGATAAGCGTATCAGCCCCCCTCCCCCCCAAAATTTTGAGATTCCCTGCTAGGCTCAGCTATATACCTTTTTGATGTATTTTTACTGGTCCACTGTTTTCTTTTGCACCCGACCAACCTTAGTACGCCTCTGTTCAAAGATGATAACCCCTTTTCCACCTAATGCATTGGCGTGTTTTGATCAGGAAAACTAATTAGGTATTGTGAGAAATATGACTACTAATCATGAGATTTAAGAAGTACTAATTTTGAGATATGAGCAGATACCCAGAAAGGAGGAGGGGATGTTTTTATGTAAAGCCTTAGGACTCCATCAGCGTCTGGACCTTTTCTCTAATTATTGAAAAAATACACACAGAGATGTTTGTTTTTTTTTTGCATTGGAAAGGGGGTAGGTAAAAGTACAATATTATAACATTTCTTAAGAATTCGCCCTGGAAAGGGTGGGGGGTGGCATATATAGTGGGGTATTCGCCTAGTTTGCCTACTCAAAAGAACGGCATTGTACATTAGACTTAGAGTACTGATATTTACGTTGAAAATGTGTAGATTCTTTTTTAGAAGGTTAAAAAATAATGCGGTTTACATTTGATTTTTTATATATTTAAAATGTAAACAAAAATTATCGTGGCAGATTAAAAATACTCAGAATTTTAATAAAAACACATTGAAAACAAATAATTTACTGCACTGTACTACAATTAGCGGTCAAGACAACCGCTGTAACATTTCGTAGTTACACATATACAATTATGTAGGTCAGTGAATGAACTACGAATAGCGCGCCCCTATGTGACGACACTATTTGTAGTCAACTACCAATAACGTCCCAGACTATTTGTAGTGAACTACAAATAGTAGTGAACTACAAATAGCCACAGCCAAATTAATATTTAAAAAGTGATGCAGCAAATTTATATTAAAAAACAACTGCAAATTTATATTTAAAGAAATAAAGACATATAAAGTACAAGTATACACATTTCAAGAGTTAAGCTCTTGTAAGAATAAAATGCTATCAACTTAATAACTGTGATTCTCTCTCTTCAAGAACATGCCCAGCTGAAGAAAATGTTCTCTCTGATGAATTGTGTAGGTTACTACTGATTTCACCTGTGCTGGTATCTGCTTACCATTACGGACCCATGGAGTTACAATTCTTATCTACCAATAGTATACTGACCAAACACCTGGGATTAAATCATGTTGTCACAAGGACTGTCATGTCTTGAGCTCATGCAGTCATGGTCACTTATTTTATCTCTGGTGGTTATGGTCACTTATCTAATCAATTAAATTTCTCCCAACACAACTCCCGCAACCAACCCCGTGGACTTCCCGCAAATGGTGGTTCGATCCCCGCGGACTCTGCCGGTAACCCGCAAAACCCATCCCCGTGCATCTCTCTTCTTTGCTTGAATCCCTTGATGACTTTGCAAAACTGCCAAAACAGCATTGCGTCTTTATCAGTTTTAGGGGCAGATATGGATATTATTTGAAATTATTATTGATATTTGACCTATATAATAGACCTGATTTTACCCAATACGTAAATTATAGTATATGATATCGTCGAATTTTTCTTTTTAAAATTTAAGGCTACATTTAATCTTACTCTGCTTGATGACTTTGCAAAACAGCATCGACGTTTGTATCTGCCAACAAACATAAACAAAACAGTTCCGTTATGTTTACCTGTTATCTTAAAACGATGGAAAAGAAAGAAACAAAAGAAAAAATACTCAAATCGGTAAAATGGCAAGATAAGTATTTTAAAATTGTTGATGAAAGTAATGATAAAAGGTTTATTTCAGATCATAGTATTTATCGTTATAAAACCATAAAATAAAAAAAAAGTAAAAAATAAAGTGTTTCAATGGATTTTAAAAAAATATATACACAAGATAGCAGCTGCCAACTCTACAAATATTTAAAAACAAATTCCAACGAATTTTCGCATATCACATAAAAATTCCACACCGATTCCCCTGAAGGCCACATGCGCCATTAATTTTTTACCACTACTTTCAATGCATAATAAGGGGCGCAGAATATGAAATAAAATTCACATTTTTAGCAAATAAAATAGGCCTATAAGAAAAAGGATGCCATAAGAACCTTGGGTTTTTTTTTTCAGTGCAAGTTGGGGGAGTAAACATGGCTTTAAATGCCGATAATTCATCAGTTAACTGAATTATACACCTCATCTACCCCGATGAGCCCTTAGGCTTGAGGGAACTATAATACTTTAAGAACAATAAACGGGGCATAATATAAATTGATTATGCAAAGTAATGAAATGTTAAAGGGGGGGGGGGGACTTGTAAACAAAAATGAACTGTTTTGACACACAGAAAACTAAAAATTACCTTGGTGATGGGCATGGGTGTCGCTAGGAATTTTTCCAGGGGGGGGGGCAAAAATTTTCCAGGGGGGGGGCAAATAACAACTTTATGACATTTTTTAAATGTAAGGGGGGGGGAGCTAATGCCCCCCTCTTATATGACATTGTTTCAAAATGTAGGGGGGGGGCAAATGCCCCCCTTGCCCCCCCCCCCCATGAATACGCCCATGGTGATGGGGTTGTTACAGCAAATCAAGTGTGATGTGTTTCCAATGTCAGCATTACTCATTGACATTGTTAAGTACAACGAAGGGGTGGCAACTGCTATTTTTAATTATTTCAGAATCTGAGAGTAATTTTTTTTTAAGTACATGTATAATCTTATAACATGTTTGTATCGATTCTTTACATTGTTTTGCTCTGTCAAACTTAGTTAAAGCGATAACTCATTGTGTGCGTGTGTAAGGGATTAAGGGGGGGGGTATATGCTGCGCTTAAATACAATAATACCTCAGAACAGTGGCGTCACTAAGGTTGGTGTCACCCAGGCCCGTAACCAGGTCAAAGTAAGCAGGGGGGCACCAATATCCAGCAAGGGGGCGCCTTCTCATTTTAGTTACTTTTTCTTTATTTTTCCTCTTTTTCTTCTTTTTTAAGCGGGGGGGGGGGGCACGGCCCCCAGTGCCCCCCCCCGACTACGGGCCTGGTGTCACCTAGCATAGAAAACTCACCGTACACCCCGGCCTCAAGACTTCCACCACGGACAATGGGATAAATTTTGAAATTTCCTGTATTAGACCATATAGTAGGGGAGAGCGGGGCTGGTTGTCATGTGGGTTAGTTGTCATAATCGTTTTTTCGGAATGTTGTAGCACGTTTGAAGATGTGATCTTTTGGTATAAAATAAAGGAGGTAAAATAATGACTGCTCCGATGATTTCATGAAACTGGCATTTATAGTTCGAAGTGGCTATTCGGACCCGGGTCCCAATAAAGTTCGATCGCTATTCGGACCCGAAAATCTATTTATAGATTTTTAGTAATCGAAAAACCTAAAAAAAAACCTACAGTCTTAGTAATCGAAAAACCATGCCACAAATTCCGACATCTTCATTAGTATCTTGATCCCGATGACCCAACGTGTTTGATACGTACGCGCCATTCGACATCTTTTGCAAAGAAAACAATGTCTTATTTACTAAAAGGTCATCTGACATAGCAAAGGGTCACTATATATCCTGAAATTATGTACTTAGAATATTTATTTTAATTGAATAAAGATTTTACTGCAACTAATGAACAAAGTTTTTGTGTTTATTTTCTTCATAACTTTTAACTTGCTGAATTGAAAAAAAAATGTGTCATTTAACATTTTATAAGGTGATATCAATTTTACAGCTTCGCTCTGTAAGATAGTACCCTAAATAAAGGGGAAGTATCATTATACCCAAAGAGTTCATGAACTAGAAAATAAATAATTATACTTTTTGTCACCCACACAATGGCCCCTGTGAATTTCAAATCCCTACTGTTTGCCATTTCAGAATTCTTGTGATAAACTCGCACACAAACTTTCAGTTTAATAGTACAGATGTGACAAAAGTGTAAGATTTATGTAACTTTCATAAACATACACCATTATAAAGAGCATAAAATGAGATTTGCATTGATGCGTAAAACTTAATAATCTTCATAACAATATAAGTTCTGTTTTGTATTAAAAAATTACAGATCATTCTTTTTTTTTTTAAATCCAGATAAATACATTGGTGATATCTCTACAGATACCATTTAATAACAAAGACAACTTTAACATTTTAAATACATTCATTATTGACATTGAGACTAAAAAAATATTCTTTTGTACTTAAAGAGAAATAGATGAAATCACAATACTATTATGAATTAGAATAATTTTAGTCATGGTGGGCAGCGAACAAAATTAATTAAAGCCAAATTTGAAAAAAAAGCCTCTGTAACTCAACATTATCTAAAGAATTTTTTTTTTTTACATAAAGACAAAAAGTTTTAACAATTTGTATTGTTTTATATTTCATGTGTTTTATTTCATTTATTTATTTGTAAGAATTCCCAATGGTTATGGTAGTTTCTTTTAAATACATTAATAAATGACAACAATAAGTAGATAATAATATTACGATGTTGGTCATATATACTATGGAAACTCATTTTTCACAAGCTAAGTTTTTAAAGAAAATAATAAATATTTTTTTCATTATTGTACTACAGAAAATAAATCAAAATAAAAAAAAATATGCACATAATGAATTCCCAAAATGTTTTCAAGAAACCTGGTCACAAATTTTCGTGACCAAACAATGTCGTAAAATGGAAATCTCACGAAAATTAATCTTATGTTATCAATTTGGTTACTAATTTTTAAAGAGTGTTTTGTGTTTTTAACTTAACAATTAAATCATACAATACCAACAATTATTATAAAATAAAAACAATAATGAAGTTTATATGCTAAATATAATATAGCTAAGTACATATTAGCCACGGGTCCGAATAACAATCGGACTTTATTGGGACCCGGGTCCGAATAGCGGCAGCCTCTATTGGGACTCGGGTCCGAATAGCCGCAGCCTTTATAGTTTTACCAAAAATCAAAAAAACATTCAAAACGGCCTCGGTAAGTAACTTTTTTATTTTTTTGTAAAATCTTTACCTATTTAACATTTTGCAAACTTTAAAAACAAAACAATAGCTAAATTAATGCTATGAAACTGTGTTCATTAATGACTTAGTCAGTAATCATATTAGTATCACAGATCTTAGTTATTTCGACAAAACTCGCACCCACCCCATGTGGGGCAAGTTGTTTTTTAAAAGGGGCAAGTTGTCATATAAAAAAAAAATATTCCTGACAATTTTCTGTATTATATGCTTTTATGGAAGCATTTAAATTATTATTGATAAGAAATAACACATATTTATATTAACAGGACTATATTTACCCAATTTTCTATATTATTATATAAACAAAATTAATTAAAAAAATATGTAAACAAACTTTTTTGTTTACTTTTATAGATTTTACACTATGGTTCGCAACTATAGAAGAAAAACTAGTAGAAGCTCAACTGCTAAATGTACAATTCTTGAAGCAGTGAGAGCAGTGAAATTGAATGGCAGAAGCATATCACCAGTGTCTGCAGATTATAACATCAATTACAGAACTCTGCAGCGTTACTTAACCAAAGCATCCGCAGATGATATTGAAGGAAAGTTAACAATACCTTCATTTAATACTGGTTATATGCAACCTAGGTTTGTACAACGATAATACATTCAAAGTTTCCTTAAAAGATTATATTAATAGTTGTATTGATCTTATTCAAAAGAGTTAATAAAATATTTATAGAAGTAGAAAACTTTTATTAAAATTATTTTTTTTTATTTCAGACAATTGTTGACAGAAAAACTACAGCTTGAGCTAACTAGCTACACAGTAAAAGCTTCTAATATTTATTTTGGCCTAACACCAAGAGAAGTAAGGAAACTAGCTTATGAATTAGCAGAAGCTAATAATATTTCTATGCCGAAATCCTGGATAATGATGAAAATTGCAGGGAAAGATTGGTTTACAAATTTCCTTAAAAAAAATTCTGCACTGTCATTAAGGGCCCCTGAGCCAACATCCATTGCTCGAGCCATTGGTTTTAACAAGAACAATGTTGAATTGTTTTATAATAATCTACAAATATGCCTCCAAAGATATCAATTCACACCAGCTGATATCTGGAACATGGATGAAACTGGTATCACAACAGTTTAAAAGCCTGAGAAGGTTATAGCCAGTAAAGGGCAAAAACAAGTTGGAGCAATCACCTCTGCTGAAAGAGGTTCATTAGTTACATTGGCATGTGTAGTTTCTGCTATTGGCAATAGCATTCCACCTTTTTTTGTCTTTGACGAGTACATTTTAAAGATTTCTTTTTAACATCTGCCCCACCTGGCAGTGACGGAGATGCAAATCCATCGGGTTGAATGAAAGAGGACACTTTTTATAAATTTCTTTTTCATTTTGTAAAAAATGCAAGACCTACAAAAGAGAACCCAGTTTTGCTGTTACTAGATAATCATTTTTCACATCTATAAATGCTCTAGACTATGCTACAGCTAATGGCATTGTCATGCTAAGTTTTCCACCCCACTGTACTCATATGTTGCAACCCCTTGACAGAACTGTTTATGGTCCTTTCAAAAAGGCAGTAAATGTTGCCATTAGTAGTTGGATGGTCAATAACCCTGGAAAATCTATGACCATTTATAACATTCCAGAAGTAGTAAAGGTGGCATTCCCTTTAAGCATAACACCCAAGAACATATTGAAAGGGTTTTCTTCCTGTGGCATCCATCCATTTAACCCAGATATTTTTTCAGAGATAGATTTTTTGCCAAGTTCTGTGACAGAATGACCTAAACCAATAGAAACCCCAATAGTGCCTCAAGCTATTAATCAAGTCACTACTGTGGAGCCTTCACATGAATATGAACCTTCAACATCTCACAATGAAGTTTCTGTTATTTGGAAAATTTGGACATGGTAACACCAGATAAGCTACGGCCATTACCTATGGGGGCAGGCAGAAAAACAACGAAATCTTCAAGAAAGAGGGGAGAACCTCTTCTGTTTTAACAGATTCACCTTTCAAAAATGCTTTGCGTCAGTCACAGTTTCAGCCAAAAAAAGCTAAACAAGCTAGTGGCAAAGGAAAGGGAAAAGGAAAGTTGAAAAAAAAGAACGATTCATCTTCAGAAGATGAAAAATTTTGCACTATTTGTTTAGACACCTGGGCTAATTCTAAAAGCTCAGAAAAGTGGATAAAATGTTTAATGTGCACAAGCTGGGCACATGAAGAATGCACAGAAGAAGGGCCCAATTACATATGTCATAATTGTGACCCAGATGATTTGTGATGTCATTTATTTTAAGAAAATATGTTTTTTTGCTCATATTTTAGTAGCATTATTAAAAATAAAAGTTATTTTCTTCCTTCACTGTGAGTTTCTAGTTTTTCCAATCAATTTTTGTTTTATAGACCAAAACTTAAGACTTATAAAAAATATGACAACTTGCCCCCTTCACAATGACAACTTGCCCCGCCAGAGGGGCAAGTTGTCATATCACACTAGCATTTTATAAATATGTTTCATTGCCAAACAAAATATGATACAAATGTATTAAGTTGTTTTGTAAGTAAGTAAAACAATGAACTTTCAGAAAATACAGTTTACATCAAAATTGCTTCATTAGTTTCTGGGAAATATGACAAATTCTAAAAGTATGTCAACTAGCCCCGCTCTCGCCTATTACTGGCTGTATTTCAGAAAGCTATATATTACTTTCATTAAACTGTTTTTTGTAAAAAAAAAAACGTCTCCAATTTCATGAAACCACGTGACTACATTTTTAGCGCGTTTTCAAATAACTCCAGATTGATCCGAACAGCTTTATATTTATTCATATACCTAATCTATAGACTCTGTGTGGTGGCGCCCTTTGCTACTGCTCATGTTTTTAACTTTGATCGTTTATAAAAACCTGATTAGAGCGAGTACTTTCTGCTATGAAATTTAGAACTGTTCATTTTGTTGTTCACCTATGTTGATCACCCGCACCCCCCAGTGAACTTGATTCACGTTTCAATTTTAAAGGATTCATTCTTTGTATCAATTTTCCTCTCCGTATAATTTATATTAAATGGAAAGATCCGTTTCTTGATCTCCCCACAAAACTCAAGTTTTGTATTGCCGTCAACGGGGGGGGGGGGGAGATGATCTGTTTTACTCGTGTACATCAACTACCTTCATCATAGGGACGTGGGAAAGATGATCTGTTTTACTCGTGTACATCAACTACCTTCATCATAGGGATGTGGGAGAGATGATCGGTTTTACTTGTGTACATCAACTACCTTCATCATAGGGATGTGGGAGAGATGATCGGTTTTACTTGTGTACATCAACTACCTTCATCATAGGGATGTGGGAGAGATGATCGGTTTTACTTGTGTACATCAACTACATTCATCATAGGGACGGGGGAGAGATGATCTGTTTTACTTGTGTACATCAACTACCTCCATCATAGGGACGGAGGTTTATGTTAAGTTAAATTCTAAGCAAACATCATAATCCATTTATAAAACTACAAAAATGCACAAATTAATCCGTTGCAAACAACCGCTTGAATAACGGGATCACTCTCGTTTTGAACCACTTTTCGTTAATCATACAATGTAAACAGATTCCATTCATTGGCGGCCTGTGACAAATACACACGTCCCGTGCCTGAGAATAGCCCTGTGAGGAGCACCTTGTTATTGCCAACACTAACGGATATCGCCCCACATATCACTAGCCCACGACCCTGTATACTAACAGGTAGGTCTAATGCTAAAGCCACATTTTTGTTATCTCTGTGTTAAGATGGCCCAGCATGCAAGCGCAGACGTTGATCTAATAATTGAGGGCCCCAACACTTTTCTGTATTTTTTAAATTTAATGTTATTTAATTTTGCAGTAACAATGAATCTGGGCCCTTTAATTGTTTAAAGTTAACGTCTTTTTCCATAGATTAACAATGGGGAATTATTTTTTTTTGTGTGGAAGGGTGGCTAGAGGGGCCCCAGTTGTTAGGTTCCAAGATTTTCTGATGGCGGCCCTGGTACAGCACAGATTGTAAACACAAATGTGCAAGAAAAAAAAAAGTTAAAATTAAAATATGACCCTCTTCCATTAAGCTACACAAAAACTAAGGATAAAGTCCATGAGGTAAGAATGTTTACATGTAATGAGCCATAGTTGGTTAAATTAGCTCAACTTGATATTTTTAATGCATTTTTTAGTAAGCTCAATGATGATGTAATTTTTTTTTTAAAGGACAGTAAGAAATAGCTAGATTCTGAAGCAAAAATAAAATGAAAACAGGTGAAGAGCAATACACTTGATGTTTCACAGAACACTCAAGATTTCATGACTGAATGTGTATCAATGAGACAACTGGTTTATTCAAGTACTTTCATTTCAAGAGTCAAATGATCACATGTCCTCTGCAGGACATGTGCATTTTTTTTTCCCTTTCTTTAACAAATCAGCTTTATAATTATAGCAAAATTGTGAAAGACACAAATATTACAATTAATACCTAAATATTTACTGAAACAAAAAAAATGCATGTTATGAAAAAACAACAAAATCTACTAATTAAAATATTTTGTACTATACAAAGAGCTGCAAGCCATGTAGTTATCTGACCATCTAAACATCCTGTACTACACAGTAACCCTTATTTTCTTAAGTATGTACTAAAAGAAGTAACATTCAAATAGAGTCTACACAGAGCCAGCTAATAAGATTGTGAAAAGACAACATGCAATACCATATAACAATGTCTTGATGTTAATCATGTGAATATTAAAAAACAAGCAGAAAAAAACAAGTCACAATCCAATGTTATGTAACAGTGGAGCAAGTACATAGATGACTAATATAGTTATTAAAAAAAAAATTATTACTTTAAGAGATGCCAAGAAAAGTACAAATGAATCTGCATATAATTTCAAGAGAAAAAAAAACAAGACCAATTAAAACCAACAACACGAAGTTTGTAGGTTTTTAAATTAATTTATCACAATCATTAGTACAATGTGCAACTGAAATCTTAATTACAGTAAAAAAAAAAAAAATCTTTTATTTAAAGTAGAAACAAAACAAACATTAAAATATTTTTTTATGAGGATAAACATTTTAATGGTAACACAGAAAAAAAAATCTAGTATATAACTTTAAAAAATCTTGGTACCAATATATCAAGATTGATCAAATGTTTAAAATATTACCAAACAATAAAAAATATATTAATTGGTGGGATTAGCTAGGTCACTTCTTCATGTCACAGTTAATAATGACAATGATACAATGATGCATACAATCTGGAATAAAATAAGTGATTCAATGTATTGAGTCAAATTGTTACTAGATATTTATTGTAGTGGCTGTCTATGTGTTATTTTTTGTTGTATTTTCTTTAAAATCAACCCATGTAACAGACAAAAAGGATTAATAAGCATAATGATTAAAAAAAAGGCAAATAAAAGAAATTTTTCTAAATTTTTTTTGACTTGTATCTTAAAATTAATGTTACCATTAGAAAAAAAAATTCATCTGTATCACTCACAAACAGAAAAAAAAATACAAATGAAAACTATTTCTAGAGTACTTTTTTTTCACTATACAACCCAAAAAAAAAAAGAATAACGAAAAGCTGAAAATTATGCTGTACATATCACTGAAATTAAAGTAACAATTTCTCCTTTTGTTACTTTTTTTCATCCAATAAAGCTTTAAATTTATCACAACACTGCATCTATTATACACATTTTATCATGAAAGTTTAAACATTATCACTCTTTTAATTTTCTAACTTCATTATTTTACACAATAAAAATATCTTTATTAACAAAAATATTATAATAAAAACTATCACACAATTATTATCTGATTAAAAGTAGTAATTATTATTATTGTTTGGCATCGTTCACTTCCGAGACAAAATGCTGACAGGATAAAATGTTTTAAAATAAGTTTAAACAGGTCAAGCAGGAAATATATACCAGTATTTTAATTTTTTTTTTAATTACTTCAATTTTTCCGGAGATAACAGCATGTCTGTTTAGTAATCTAAAGTACTGAGTGACTTATTCATTGACAATATTTTATAACAGATGGTATTCCTTAGTGGATAAATCACTAACATATATCTGTATAAACAGTTCTTAAAATTTTATCTTTAGTCTCAAAAAGAACTAAAACAATTGTACCAATGGATAAAAAAAAAATGTGTCAAATAAACTAATATCTGAAACTCTACACATTATACAATGCAAGTAAATGAATGTCATACATGTATAAGTAATATAATAGAAAAGGAGAGGAGCAAAGTGAAGAAGAAAAGAAAAAAAAAAGGAAAGCACACAAAAAGAGTTTTACCATTTGTACTTAATTTAAGAAAAAAGAAAATGAGTAATTATGTATTTCTTGTTACATAAAAAACTGCGTCCAGACCAAGTTTAATGAGAAGTATATATGGCAATATGAATGTTATAAATTATATACATATAAACACTGATTCAGCAGCACATTTGATTATATGAAATAATCATTTCTAAAGAAAAAGAATTACAATCTTTTGCATATTAAATTATCTCTATTTTTTGGAGATGATTTATTTAATATATTCTACCATTAAATTAGATTTCAGTGCTTAAACAAGATTAACAGAGGGAAAAAATATAAATAAAAAGTACTTATAATACAATTCAACAAGTACTAAGTTTTGGTATGTGTTTTAGAAGGAAAATTTCATTAGATGATTTGATGCTGAATTAATTTATTTAAAAGAAGAAAGTAAAAGTCTAAATAACTCCAAACTTTTGCAGAAATATAAGTGATGAAATAAATTTAATGATTGACATACAAACAACTTAACATTACCAATTACGAAATATTGCACAGTTTTAGAACACAAACACATTTAAGAATATTTATTCACAATCTACTGAAAAAGAAGAATCATTAACAAAAATGGGTTTAATTTTCTAGAAAGTTATATTAAATAGAGATGTTCCTTTCTGAATCATGTTTGATTTAAACCATTTGTTAAATTTATAACATCTTTCAAGTCCAGTCAATGTACTGCAAATGTAATAAAGAATTTCTGTATAATGAGTAAGGAAAATAGGCACATTCACAAATTTTCTTTAATCAATCCACAACAGAATCTTCTAATGGTTGTCTTCAAGAATTTCTTTTTCACGCCCAATGATGCACTACTAACTCTCGTTCGGGCAACTGTCTAAATTTCATAGAGCCATCTACACCACATGAGAACAAGTGATTAAATGGTCCCACATGTACTTGAGCCACACCAGATGTTGATCCAACATTCTTGAAAAATGTACTCTTGCTGTGTTCCATAGGGAATGAGAAGATCAGCTCGTGAATTTTGAGGCCCCAGACCTGTTTATAAAATAATTTTCAATCAATGTAATGTCACAGACAGAAAAATATATGTACACCTGGTACTAAAAAATTTGGAAAGCAGCCGAACAATGCTCAATAAAAAAAATTTCAGCTAGTACTAAGAAAAAAAGAGATTAATCTTATATTCCTAAAAGTAAACCACAAGTTAATGCATATTACCCCAATAGAATTTTTTCAGGCTTGTACAAATGCATAAACTCTCATAGTTAAATCTAGATCATACCTTAATGTCTCCATCTGCTGATCCTGTAATAAAATAATCTTCATCTGGATCAATAGCTAGACACTTAATTGGAGCTTCGTGAGCTTGGAATGTATGTTTAAGTACACGCTGACGTAAATCAAATATACCTGATTTTTAAGTCAAGGTAAAACAACATTATATATATCTAATTATATTACCAACAATCCAAATAACTTTTATCAAGTGTAAGCAGGATTTTTTTAAATTACAGAATAAAATAAAAAACATACTTATAGACTATATACTTTTATTTTCCACTTTAGAGAATTCTAATCTCTAAGATTATCTAAAATGTAATTTGTCTGAAAGGGAACATTTAATAAATCTTAAGTCAGAAATCCAATGAAATTAATTAATAAAAAAAGCCTGTTTACTCAAGCAAATTGAGTTTCAACATGTTAAATTCGACAACATAGTGTATTTATAAATATAAACTTATAAAATTTTGACTAACAATGTAAATAAAACCAACTAATGCTTTTATCAAAGAGATCTCAAGATGGGAAAAATGAAAGCAATATTAAGCCAAAAGAAAAGTTATCAGTATGGCAAGGATTTTCATGAAAAATCTTTTTTTGTTCAATGTTGTGATATATTTAATACTTGAGCAATTTAAGTCATGTTGGACATACCAGAGCGCTAACGGGTATATGATAAAATTTATTGGTCATATAAAAGCATACTTTGGCCTATTTATGACGGTAGGGCCTATTTTGTAAATCCATATTTTATCACTTTTAATACAATTTTAAGCACCATTTACAGAAGATTATATTTCTCATTATTAATTTCATATTTCCTGTCAATGAGTTCATGACATGTCAAAATAAGACTTCGAAACCAATGTTAATTGTTTGATGTGCATCACAATCCATCCTACTGACACTAGAGGCAAGGGACAGAGTCTGACATGTGGTTATGTTAGCCCTTTCTCCTTGTTGGCTAAGAAAGACAATAGAGAATTACAGTTATTTCCAGACAAATATTTACCATTTTCTGACAATGAAAATAAAATTTACATCAAAATAAAGTTTCCTTTTGATGACACAAACCATCCTTACAGTATGTTTTTTTTTTAAACTACTGCAGCCTATCCATACAGCAAAAAGATAATGATGCAGAGGGTAGGGTACAAGTCACTAGCTATATATAATATAGCAATATATAAATACAAGAGATAGAAACTGGCGCTCAGGTTTATTTAGACATTATAATTTCCATAAATATTTTTATGATCTGAAGAATTATTTTTTCCTTTTTAGTGTGTTTTAATTAAACCTTTTTTTAAGAGGTTATTTAGATATTTTTTTTTTTTATAAATTAGTTTTAGTGTTAAAGATTGTACATTGCTATGGTTTTTAAATCTTTTACATGCTCCCCTACAGTGTGCAAAAGACTCAAAAAAAAAAAGCTTATTTAAAATTTTTTTTTATTAAGTTTTTAGTGTTAAAATTTCATTTTAGCCTGCATGCCTAATGCTGAGACTAAAAATACTGCTTTTAATTCAACATTTATTTATCATTATCTCCATCTGTATTTTTCCCATTATAAACATTGCTAAAAAGTAATAAGCTTTATAATTCCATAAGATGCTAATGTACACAGGAGCCAAAGTTGAGCTTACTAACAGAGAGCAGGTTAAAAAATGAGTTACAAGATTAAAGAAAAGGTAAACAGAAAGTGAACAAAGTAAAAGATATACAAATAAATAGGTGGCTATTAAATAACAGTATCCCCTAAATGGGTATCTGGGGGAATTAGAACAATGCATACTCTACATATTATTTATGCTTTAAAGGATACAGATCTCTCCTTTTCTTCCTCCACTTATAAGCAGATGTTGACGTGAAGCATAAACAACAGCAGGACTACCCTGTTCATGACACTGGAATGCTAAAAAATAAATCATTTTAAAATTATTGTATTGACATTACAAGTATGCATTGCATTTTACTTAAGAATAAAACTTACCATGCACTAAAGAGCTTCTTGGAGGCAACAATGTATCCCATATACAGACATTTTTATGTTCAGATGACTGGCCTGCAGTAGCTATTAAACTAGAGGATCCAACAAACTGAAAATCACTAGTTGTTTTGTTGTGACAATGCAGTCCCTGGAAATAATTACAATGATCTATGAGTCCTTTAATGGGCGATATTTCTCTTAATCTCAGATATATATACATTACTTCTACTGGTCGGTATGCCCTTAACACAGATATGTCACAGTGGTGTAATCTGTCAACTAGCTTAGAGGAACAAGTTCTGGGCCTAAAGATGGCAGGGATTAGTTCTACCTGGGGTCATATTAATAATTTACGTAAGACAGTTTCATAAGGTCAAATACTATTAAAACTCCTTACAACAAATTTATGAGCAGCAGTTAGTACTTATTAAGGAGATGTTCAGGTCTATATATGTATCACTGAATTATCAATTCATTTTATAGAAAGTCTTAATTAAAAAAAAATAGCATGCAAAATTGTAAGTAATAAACGTATCCTAAAAAAAAAAAGTAAAAACAAATAAGGCATAGTTAAAAGTAAAATCAATTTGGTAGCTATATTTAGTTTAGTTAACTTTTTTTAGTGTATGTTATTTTTTTTTTTCGAGTGGATAATTTTAAATGGTGTTGATATTCAACTTAATAAAATAAAAATGAACAAATCCTCAAAAAGGATCACAGAGAGAATTGATATTAATAAAATTCATAAGTACATGTGGCACAAAAAAAAAAGATACATTGTATTTAATGAAAATAAAATGTACATCAAAATCAAACTTTGTTTATAAAAAAGTAGAAGAGAGAACAAGAGATAGATTGACTCACCATGATCGGCTTACTGTGGTTACTACCCAGTCCCACCTGCCAGAGTGCAATACTTCCTTCCACATCACTAACACAGCACTAGGAATTAGATCATTTAAAAAAAATAAGAGATTTTTCAAATGAATAATTTTCTAAAATGGAGATTTAATTTTTAATTTGTGTTTTCATGTAAAGGAAGTTGGAAACAACACAGAATTTTATATTTTACCTTATTACCCTGTGCATTAAATAGTACTTTAGTGACTTTAGGGAAAGAACCAGATTGCCTCAATGTTGCCAAAGGCTGACTGTGACCCCATTCCCATAACTTTACAGCTCCATCAGCACCACCTGTTAGATCTAATAATAATAATAATAATAATTTTAAGTTCCTAAGTGACACTGCCTGACTATGATGAACCCCAGGCAAAGATAACCCATTTTAAAATTGTAAGAAGTAGGTCATCAGCAAACAAATATCAATTAATACCTGAGGGTTAGAGAGAAATACATATATCTAGTTTCAGATTTTATTATTTAAAAAAAAAAACAACAACAAACTTTCACATTTAAATTTTACTATAAAACCAGTGACCTAATATGAAATTAATAAAAAAGTAAAAAATAAAATCTCCAGAAAAGAGTTCTTCAAAAGCTTTAGAATTATACCCTATGACCTGTTCCAGGCTAATAATTGATTTTTACAGCTATATAAAAAATGGCAACATTTCAAAGAACTTAATAAAAACGAATCAAAAGGCAGCAAAATTTTTAATCAGTGGTGAATCAAAATAACATTTATTTCATAATTTGACACTACATGTAGTAACTCACAATGAGGCAAAACTGGATGTGATCCTATGCGTCTGACCCCAATGACAGGTCTTCTAGTTATCTATAGAAAACAAAAATAATTGTACCATTTGTAATCAATATTACAGAAACCTCTAATACACTTTGTTAAAAATAAACATACGACAAATGTTCTTTTGCACAAAAGATTCTTTGGATAATCTAAAATTATCACTTTAAAATAATAACTCAGCACTATTGCTTGGAAGATATTTTGGGTATTTTTCAAAATTTGTTTGAATCTTTTAAAGTTTTAAATTACATCTCATTTCATCCTTGACACAAAAACTGACCATGAAAATGTGTATACAAAACAAAATGTTTTGGCAAATAGCCATGCTCTAAAAACATCATTGAATAAAATCAAGCTAAACAAACTAGTCTACAGGAACTACATTAATCAGTTTTAGAGAGCAGTACAAATAAATTGAACTATTTAAGTATTCAAACACTGTTTTAATAAAGACAATTAGTTTGGTCATAATGAAATATAAAAATTATATGCAACAGTAAGTGCTACACAGTGAAATATTCTAACGATTGCCGAATTTGTGTGTAATAGCCTAAATAATTAAGGAAAATAAAACAGCACACCATTGCTTGCTGACTTCAGCGTAAATTTAAGTTACACAGTGAAGTAAATTAATTATTCAAAAACCAGATAGCAATTGTAATACAATAAGGACAATCATATTTAGCATGAGAATGTCTGAATATTATAAGTTACATGATAATGTCATGACTGGGGAATCAGATATCAAACAAAAAAATATTTTAGTTAATAGGTCATTAGTCACCACAAATTAATCACGATTTAATACCTTATCTCAGTCTCACAGTATTTTCTTCATAAAAAGAAATAAATGCTGATCGACAATAACAACATTAACTTAATAATGTTTTTTTTCAAAGAATGTGTCACTCAAAGGAAAGGCAGAAAGACCACGTATTTATCAAGAGGCAAAATAGCACACAAGAACTATTAACTTGCAGAGACAAAATCTTCATTTAGCCTTTTTAGGTTTTTATTTTTAGGTTTTTCTGGGAAAAAAAGACTTTAAATAATGCAAGATTTGTGCCACAGCACTTAATGTCACACCATTCAAAGCAAGTTTAACAGAAGCAATGGCAACAATCATGAAGCATTAATCCAAGAAAGTAACCCCTGAAAAATGCTGATTAATAAAATATTTATATAAAGAAGGATTGATAAATTAAAAGAAAAATATAATAGCCTAAACTATTGTTAAAACAAGTCCTCTCTAGTTGTAATCTAAACAGACTGTATTTTTTCTTCAGATGATTTGTGATGTACCAGACAATAATGTGGACTGTAAAAGGGTAAATTTTCCCATGACTCTAATGTAAGCAGAATTTATGTAGATGTAACACAATATATATATATATATATATATATATATATATATATATATATATATATATATATATATATATATTATATAACTTGAGATTTTAAGGTCTAATAAATATTTTTAGTTACTTTTCTGATTCCATAGCCTTAAATATATTAACAGACTAATAAAGAAAACACACATTAAACTTATTAAAAAATGAATGACGTAATAAAAAAATCAAGATGAAAGTAAAATATAAGCTATGCAGTAATAGTTTTAAAAAATCAACATAATCTGTCAGTGTAAAATATGCAGTGTAGTAAAATAAACATAGACTTTCATTGCACTGGTTATATTTAGAACACTGCTTACTTTTACATTAAATCTCTTGCATAACACAGAGCCCATTTTTATTTTATACATTATAATCATAATGTTAATAATTTATATAAGAGACATTTTAAAAATTTAATGAGATTTACTTAGTAATTAAAACTTGAAAAAGAAAAACTGCTAGTAAAACACAGCTTATGCATAACTAATTTCTTTTGATAGAAAAATATTTTAGATCTGCAATATACTTTTATATTCATGCTTGCAATAAACATTTAATTTTTAACTCATTTAAGTATTTAATTTTTTTAACACTCTTTCTATGAAATTTTGAAAAAAAGTTTCTAATACTAAAATACATGAATAAAAAAATAGTATAGCCTTTTCATGTATTTCTAAATTTTTCAATAACTATAACTAGGGCTCAAATTCGCATGCAATTAAGAATTGTTAATTTTGTGAATGTTTTTAATACAATAAACTATAGATCCAATTGAAGTTGACAACTAAATGATTAGAATTATAGGAGTGTAAAAAGGTTTTTCAGAATAGAAACCATGTATCCAACAACTGGATTACACACATTTCTTATCTAGCAATCATTCTTTTATGCATGACTAAAATACAGAGTAAATTTAATTTAGTAATAAATAACTTCCACATCCTTTTTTTTTAAACTATACAAATAATGAAAGAAATATTAAAACAATGTAAAATATAACTTTAAAAGAAAGTGGCTCAGGATAAAAATAAATTAAATTACAAGACGTCTTTATAAAATTTACACAAAATTGTGTCAATCTTTAAGGTCCTAATTACTGATTTCTACTAAATCAAGTTATAAGTGTTGCTAATGTACAAATTATCTGATAAGATCTTACTATCAATTAAACCTAGATGAACAGTCATATAATGCCATTTCTTTGCACCCAACTTAATGGAGTATGAGTTGCCTTAGGGCACTACAAAGTTCACTAAATCATTTCTAAAAAGATCTCATAGTAAACATTTCTGTGAGATTAAAAAAAAAATATTTGAATATATGAATAGAAGATAAAAACTGAAACTGCTGCAACAACTACATAAAAAATATTATAGTTAATTTTGCAAATGTTGTTACAGTGATGACTAATCAAGAAAAATGTATTCTTGTTAGCTGGTTAAGTATTTTAAAAAGAAAACAGTGACGATAACAGCAGCAGCATAACTTCTACTGCAGGTTAGAAACATTATCCTGCATACAAACATTTCATGAAAATAGCTTAAGCATTTTTGAGAGGTGGAGTAACAAATCCATGGAAAACATTTCGCTAAGGCTATACTACAGCATCACCTCTTTTTTTGTTCCAAACAATTTATTCAATTTATGGTTAATAACAGATTCAGCATTTCCACTGAAAACAACACTGATAAAAATAATGATTTTAAAACACCAATAAAGCAAATTTTTGTCCTAAAACTGTAGTGAGGTTTATTTCAAGAGTGGTAGATTTTTTTCCAACCTGATGATTTATAGGATATTTTTATGCATTTTTATACAGTGTTTAGCTCAAAGTGAGTTATGAACCCTAGTTATAATTAAAAAAAATATATTTAGACTAATATGTCTAGAAGGCATAGTGTGTCTATTCTAAACAATCTAAAACAGTCCTGAAACTAAACTTACCAATTTCAGCAATCTTCTACTCTGATCAAGAACACAGTGATTATACAGAGGATTATTAACACCTAAGCTACTAAAACTTTTCACCTGATACCCAACGCACAGCATTTAAAAAGTAGAAGAGTACAAATATTATTTTTTGTTTGTTAGGGAATAAAAATGATAGAATGTATAGAAAAAAAAACAATGTCAAACAAAACTTCAAAATTAACAGCATAACAATAAGTGGAGCAAAGCAAAAACTTTATATAAGACCAAAAAAACAATGCAGAATAAATATTTTAAAAAGTATAAGGGTATCAACTGGACAGAGAAAAAAATGAAATGTTTGACATGCATTACTTTTAAGTTACAAAATTTAAGAAACAAGCAAATTATGGATTAAAAAAAGGGTTTAAAAGATTAAAATAAAATGAATATTCCTTCTCAAATAATAAAGATATCATTTATAAATAAGAGCTCAGTAAATTATTTTAAATGGTAAAGATAAGCCCACATTACTGAATATTTTCCTGTACTCCTGATTTTAGTTTCATTTTTTGAAGGTGTTGTATTAAATATATAAAATTGTATACAAATATATAAAGAGTATACGAATAAAAAAAAACATGTGTGTGGTTATTTATACTGTCTCACCGTTTTTGAATGAGTTCTAGCCTGAAAATGAAGATAAGATAAGTTCTAAAAAAAAGTGCTAAAAGAAAAAGCAGCCATTTTCCAATACCATTTATAAAAAAATTTGTTTGATGTTTCTGTCTATAGGAAACCCCTCCAATAAAAAAGTAATCTATTGGAAAAAGTGTAAATTAGAATAAAATCCATAACCAGAAGATAGCAATACAGACTGGAAAATAAAATGTATGATGAAAGGCTTGCTCTTTAATAAAATATTTAGAGTGAAATTAAACTGTTAAATATGCCAGTTCTAATCAAGAATTTTATACAGGCATATTGTTATAATTTTTTTTTAAAAGAGAGGAAAATTTTTGAAGAAATTCTCTTGGTGATAAAAGAGTATTTAGTACTTACCACAGTAGATCCTCTACCAGTTTGTAAATTAAACTGCTGACTAGAGCTAGGAGAAGGCATATATGATGTGCTCGGTGTCTGGGCACCACTGGTAGGTTGAACTGTATCCATTGGTGTCTGAACCACTAAAAATTCAGGATTTTCAGGACCAGGATTAGGGCTATTATAGAAATAGTAAAATAAAATTCTTAAATGTAATAAAAAAAAAATTCATAAATGCTGAACAAATTATTAATTGAAAAAGAATTTATTACAACATGAAAAGGAGAAAATACATAAGAGAGCATTAAAAACTACAACTATATGTACATTTTGTTTCAATAATCTTCACTAAAGCTGTCTTTGAGATCAATAATATTACCTTCTAAAAGTCATAATGAATATAAACATCCAAGTTTAGAAAATTAATTTATAAAAATGATTATATATCAGCTGTTCATAATAGCCTATAAAAAACTGAGAGAGTGTCAAGAAAGAACTAGATCTAAATTTTAATAAAAAGAATAAAAAATAAAACAAAAGTACTTATATATTTCAAGGTTATAAGATTTTAACAATTTTAATTTTTTTTTTTTTTTTTACCAACCATAAACTATTAATTAATAGTAGCTTCACATTTTTAATTCTTATCCCGAGATGATTTTATTGTTTTATGAAATAAAATACTGCTAAGTAAAAAAATAGTAAGTTTTATACTTAAGATCTTTGTTACTTTACATGATTATTGCTTTATAATGAAATGATTTTTTTAAATTTCATTTTCTATAATTGTCAGAATCAAGTTCACAAGTAAAGATGTATACTTTATTTTGTTCAGTTTTATAAAATTAGATAGGATTCTAATAACAGATAATTACCATAAGTTTAAACAAAATGGATGCACATTTAGTTATTTTCTAATTCTGTTTTTTTTTGTATTTGTTATACATGTATTTGTTTAATGTGTGTAGAAACTATTGAGAGATTGCAGTATATGTGATATGTCATCATTGTATCATAATAATAAATATTTATTGCAATAAATGCATAATTAATGAGACAGTTACTAAGACAGTTATTATTTTTTTTTTGCAATAATAAACTGTACATGAAAGGTACATCAATAAAGTATAGTTAATTCCTCTACTCATGAAAGAAAAAAAAACCGAGAAAAAAAGCCATACATAGTATCCCATAACCAAGGAATGATTGTTGATTAGAAGACAATAATGACTACATAGTGCATATCTAACGGTAAACAGCATTCATCATGTTCATATTCTCAGCATAAGAAAAGAAACCATTACAAAAAACCAATATTATGACATAAGGAAACAAGTTTATAAGTTATTATAATTAGCTCATTGCATGTGGCTTATGGTTATATAAATTTAAGCATGTAACATTATGAGATGGTAAGAGAGAAATAAATTTTGTCAAGAAATCAAGAAAATTAAGCCTGATGACAAATAATTAAACTTATTTCATAGAAAGAATATAAAATCAGGGATAATATTACTTACAATATTCTGATGAGCACCAACAAATGAAATCAGGATAACAGATGAAATGAAATAAAGCAGTAGTTAAAAAAAACCAGACAACAGATACAGGTAAATTTAAAACTGAAAAAGAATTGGACAACAAGCAACTTATATTTTTATCTAACCATGACACTTCAAATTAATTGATTATTAATATGCATACAATATTTGGGTTAATTGTTACACAGGTTTTTCCAGATAGTAGAGATCAGTGGCAAAAATTAGTGTATTATAATTAGATAGGTGTAAAATTAACATTATGATAATAGAAGTAATAGTTTGAATAATGTAAAACAAATCTTTTTATCATGCTAAGCAAACAGGGTGTGGTTAAGAAAAGAGTTCTTAAGTAATACAATTAATTTTTGATTTTATTACACTTTAAAATCTAACATTTACTTTTTTTATTTTCCTTTTCTCTATAACATGTGTCAATAATTCTAGTTGCAGAAGCAAAAACTACTCTACATAGTCTAAACAAAAAAAAAACAATCCAGTCATAAATAAGAATCGTCTAATAAAAAATGTATTTGTATAATTATATAGAAATTTTAATTACAATTATTTTTTATTCAAGTAACTTTTTATACATTTAAAAGAATTAAAAAAATAAGGATAAATTATGTATACTAGTTTAAAACATTTTGGTGATCATATAACATTTTGTAGGGGTTAGTAATATATTCAAAAATGAATAATATATATAAATTAATTCATCATTTATCAGCTATCTTAATAATTCAATAAAATATAGTTGACAGCCAAGAGTAACAAATAAATTTTCTTTACTAATTAAATATGTTGAAATATAAAAAAAAAATAATAATACATGTACAACTAAATGCTGTAAATTAAAAACTATTAAAAAAAAACTTCATGTATCAGTATTAATAATAAATTGATGCATATTTTTTAAATGAACATATATCAGGCCAACTACACTAAACAATAATTTTTACAATTATTTATTTAAATCAAAACAACCTAAAGCATCATTACTTACTTCCTCAAAATTTCAATGTCGTATTCATTGTCATCCTCTAACCAAACAGGGGGTTGGAGAAGATAACAAATATCTAGTTCAACTATTTCTTTCTGAGTTGACAGTGTTATTAAATTACTGTTAGCCTGAAAAAAACAATAAAAAAAAAACAACAGTATTACTTGTGCATGCATGAATTTCTATTGTGAGAAGAACTGCCAATGTAAGGATGTTTATAATAATAAGAATAGTATATAGTGAGGGAAATTGTAGAAACAACAGAGGTTTCTTCTGAAAATCAGTTCGCTATGGTACTTGATCTTATGCAGTTACCTCCAGATACTCCTATTACTGTTTTATAACTTCTTGATTGTGTCAGTATGTAGAGAATGATAAGATTAGGCTAATGGAGACTGTCTAAAGATGTGGTTGTATAGTGGCTATTTAATTCCTTCCTTTGGCATTTTGTCTATTTGATGTTCTCATGAATAAGCTTAATTAGTAAAATATTTTTATCAAAGTCACATATTGATGTTATGTATCATGTTCCAATCTTGGTTAACTACTAATCACTTTTTCTAGCACAACTGTTGGATTTAAAGAGAGCAATACTAGTTTCCAAGTTTTTATAAATGTTTTGTTAGCAATGTCAGCTCTTCTGATTTATTAATAAGTTTTAGAAGGCACTGTCAAAATGTTTTTTATCATATTTTTCTTAAGGTATGCCTGCTTATTTCAACAGAAAATACTAAATCATTAAGGTGAACTCACTAAAAAAAAATCATTTTCCACCACATAAGTATTCACCATCTAATTTCTGCCACTTATCACCAAAAAATGTTAAAATACAAGTGTACATGTTAAAACAGCGATAGGAAAAAAATTAGATTTACAAACCCAGAAATTCAGTGACAAAACATGTTAAGTGAATTAGAAAAGATATTTAAAAATGAGTACAAGGTTTTTTGGTATAAACAAAATTATTTTATTTTAATTAAATGCTGGTCTATTCTTTCTAAGACTAAATTAATAGCCAACTTTGTCAATGAAACTATGTGTTTTTAACAAAACAAATAACTAGTAATAATAAAATATGTACTTGATTAATAGCAAAAGATGTAATAATGTCTTGTTCTTTGTGGATGATTTTCATGGGATCTCTAACTTGTTGCTCATAACCACTACTGGATGTTTTCACAGATGCCATCTACAGTAATAGATCACATAAACATTGTAAAAAAAAGTGGTTTAACTGTTTAATAATAATATTTAATATTTATCTCTAATAAGAGGTGCTTTTATATTAATGGTTATTATAATAAAAAAAGTTATGCTAGAGACACAAGTCAAAATATTGAAGGAAATATCATTTAAAATATCTTCAAAAGCTTATTTAGATCTTTCATGCAATTTACCATTAATACATTTAATATTATCCACCATGAATATTGAAAATAATATCAAAAGCTTAAATATTAAAAATATTATAAGCTTATAAGTAATACAAGTAATTTAGAAATGTATATAAATATTTTTTTCCAAAGAGAAAGTCTTTTATAATTAAATCTGTACTTGTTCAGACTCAAAAGGAATACACTTTCAGTCTGATGATGTTATAAAAAAGCCAAGATAATTTGTTAGACTCACCTCACTGTCTTCTGACTCTTTTTGTTTGCGAAAGACGTATCTGATAAAGATGTCTTTGAGTTTATCTTGTTGAAGAAGGTAAAACCATAATCTTTTGATAGGCAAGGTAGCTCGGACAGAACTTCATAAAATGAAAATATTTTGTATTTACTAAATAAATTTAGACAGAGCCACAAAAAAAAGAACAAAATATACAATCTATAAAATGTCATTCTCAAAAAAAAAAAAAAAAAAAAAGAAAAAAGCTCAATGAAAATGCTTTGAGGAGATGCACCATCATGGGGAAACATGAAACAATCAGTGGTTGAATTATGTTAAAATAAAAATAGTTTTTATTTATTCATCTAAAGAAACAATTTAAAATGTTGCTTTGTATTCAAGTGATATCTAAAGTTTTTAATGATTTTATTGCATTCTGTTCTTTTCATATCATGTGGCTGTATTACATAAGTTAATGTATTAACTTGAATATATATGTTATTTAAATTTCTTGAAATGTAAGTGAGGATAAAGTTAATCCAAAATGAGAAATTTTTTATGTTTATTGATACCAACTTACTCAAATGGGCTGTTGTCAGGCTGTAGCAGTGCATCTAACTTACTCCTCCCTTGGTTCGTGCCCATATCTGTCATTACATTAGGTATATAGTTATCATGTGCACCACCAAACATTTCTAGCTGAGACTGAAAGAATTCTTCCCATCGTTCTAAAATTTTCAAAACCGCATGAAGATTTGGAGACGCATTGGGTAATTCTGTGAAAAAAAAAAATCCATGTATTTAAATTAATTTAAAGAATCAACAGAAAATATATTAATAACAAAACTAAAAAAAAAAGCAAAATAAAAGCTATTATGTCAATAAGAATCAATATATTCAATTTTTTCTAGAGTCTATAGACTCCTAAAAATACATATTAAAAACATATTTCATGAAGAATAAAAATGTTTAACACTAAAACAACAAGAAACTAATCTAAAAATGAATATAATGACTTATGTAAAAAATAAATAACATTTAACATGGCATTTTACCTTTATAAACACTCTTCTCGGAAAATGGGAAAAAAGCAATAAGGGGAAAGCTGTGCAAATTTTGTTGTTAAAAAGGTCCATAAGGAGGGGATAGATGGTCATGCGGTGTAGAATGAGTGATTGTCAACACAGGGTCCCAGGTTGGATCCATTATTAGAGAACCAGGATTTTTTATCATGTCCTGGCTAAGTTCTCTATTATTTAATGAGTAACTGGCATTAGTAGTAAAGGCGGCTTGGCAATGTGGTAGCCACACCATATTATAATATGCCATGGCTGTAGAAATATTAGTTTTACACTTTCTCTACCCCAAAAGTCTTAGGGGCTCAAGGAAAAACTTTACAATTTTTTTACTTTTTTAATCCATGAGAACCTACATTTTCAATAAACGCTGTTATGTTTGCACTAATAATTGAAAAAAAAAAAGTGGAGAAAATTTATTTGTGGAACAAGTTAACCCAAAAACAACAAAATGCAATTTGATTATGGAGCTTTAATTATTGACTATATTTTGGCTTACTTAACAACAAACACTGTAGTTACCTGATAGTTCTATACCAATCTGTGGAAAAAACATTTGAAGGTTATTGATAACAGATTTGGTCACAGCAAAACGTATGAGACACCAACTATAAGAGTTAGGATCACTGTGTTCTGTGTTTGACTTTTTCTTGTTTCTGTAAAAGAAATAATTAATAGATTGTTAATCAATTAATTGTGAAGATTTGAAAAAAAAAAACACAAAAAAAAAGCCAGTATTTAAAAAAAAAAAAAAAGCTTACAATGTTTTCTGACGTTTAATTGAACTGGTGTCATCCTCATCCTCATCATCTTCAAATGAGGAATCATCCTTGTCAGATGCATATGAGTCATCAGAATCATAGTCTAGAATAGTATCTGCAGAAGCAATAAAAGGCTGAAAAAGAAAAAAAAATCATTTTTTTTTCAGTGATTATGTGAAATTTAGTCAACAATACAAAGTTGATAAATGGTTATCCCACTGCTTAAGGGAAAAACTAGATATTTCCTGAAATGACTGAAGGTTTTTGGGTTTGAGATTGGGGGTCAGAAAAATGCCTAAAGCTTTTAAACAAATAGAGATAGTGCCTTAAAAAGTATATTTTTGATTGAAAAGAAAATAATTATAGTTGTGTTCATCAGAAAATTATGATATATTAAGATCCAATTTTGATTTTTTAAATCCTATTTCCAAAGAAAATGTAATCAGAAGATGATATAAAATTAGCCTACATGTCTGTTAAGATTAAATAAAGAAAAATTCAATTTCCTTTACAAAGGTTAACAAATAATAAAAAATGATGATCATTTGAAAAAAATTCTCACCATATTTAATAAAAAGCCATGGGAAAAAGCTGTTTATATAGCCATATTTTAAATGCAGAATTACTTATGAACTACAATCTTTAATAATTTGATCTATAAACCAACATGTTGAAAATTAAATAGTTTTTCTAATGATTCATATATCTAATATATCATAAATAAACAGACATGTTAAAATTATTTAAATGGATGTTATTTATACCTTCCAATGGTTTATGCAACTTCTCAATTTTACATGTTACAAACTAAAATACTACCAATGATTTATAACAGATGTGGTATTGAAATGTATCTTCATTCATCCAAAATGTACCCAAATATAATAAATTTGTGAAGTTTTTAAATTGGTCACCCTTTGATGGATAAAAATGGCTCAGACCTGAATTTATGTAGTCTAAATAAAATGGTAACCAGTTTAAGTTTGAAGTGATCCAAGTTATACTAATAAAACCAAAAATCACTGTGAGAGAAAACTGTTTTTAAATAAAAAATGTAACACATCTTACAAAACATCATATTAAATGTAATCCATGTAATAGAAATAACAAATCTTACGAGGAAACACATCCATCAGAAATATATCATTTACTATAGTGAAAATATTTGTTGTTATAAATTTTGCAATTCTTACCTAAAAAAATTACTTTGTTGAATATCTGCTACATATCATTGTTTTATAAAATTTTTTAAAATCTTTTTTTTAAATGGGAATTGGGAAGAATAACAAAAAAGATGTAATTTTTACCCCCTTCACACTAAATACAAAATAAAAAAAGAACTGTCTAGAAACAAATGAGAAACCTAACAATATTTGTGTAGGAATGATTTCTCTACAAGAAAATATAAGTTTCTTTGCAATGTGTTAAGAATAGGTATAGAAATCTATCTGTAAAGTGACATGTTTTAAAAATATGCTACTGTTGTACAGGCTACTTAGCAATTACGGTCAAAAATTGCAAGAAATAGATGGTTTATCGAATGAATTGATTGAAAATTGTGTCCACAAATTTTTTTCTAGAAATAAATTATAAAATGATAATTTTACCTTAGTCATAAAATAGTTCACCATACTGAGTTCTGGTGGGATGAACTTTTCCTTATATGGTACTTTGGTTTCAGGTGAAGCATTGGATAAATTTGGAGAAACACCAGCATTACTCATAGCTTTAAGGTTGTACACCATTCTTTGTTTGCTTATCTCATCCTGCGATCCTTTCATAATTTGCTCTGTAAGTTTTCATTTAAAAAATCAAAATTCAATTCATTCATTCATTAAAGATAGGTTCACACTTGATTTGTGTAAAAGTAACAAGGTGATTCTATGTTGCTTCAATTTATTGTAAATTTTTAATAAAACATTTCAATGAAACCCAGGTGAATGTAAAGGGGATTTGATCTTAGAAATAACAATGTTAATTAGTCCTACCCTGATTACATTTATTAAATATTCAATACAAAGTAATTTTAATAAAATATTTATACCTAAAAATGTATTGAAACAGTTTTCTTTATAAGATTATTGTAAATATTTATGCAATATCTGAATAATGTGAAATTTGTCATTTAGTATTTTTCCTTGTCATTGGATTATCCACAGTAGTAGCCAGAGGTAATTAGAAAAATTCAACTTCAATAAATGGATGAAAATTTAGAAATCATGTATGAATTGTACTATACTAGAAAATCATTAAGTTGTCTAAACATTAATTTTCTTGAAAAAAAAAAAAAGAGAAAAACAGGAGAAAAAAAAATTATACATTAATAAAAATAGTTACAAAATATTAATTTAATGGTATCTATAAAAATAGGACAATTAGAAAAAAAACAAACTTACTAGGAATAATTTTCTCTGTCTTCACTGGTGTTTTGTTACCACCACCAAACAATGCAGCCCAGGTTTTAACATCAAGTTTATTGGCCACAAGTCTATATATCATCTGCGGGTCAAACATACTCAGAGCAGATATAAGCAGGCTCATGTAAACAGCAATCAACGACTCACTTAACATTACAGTAATTTTAGGTGCATCTTCATCTCTCTCCCTTGCTAAGAGTAACTGCAGTGATGAAACACCTAGGGAGATTGTAAAGTAACTAGGATTACTGTAAGCACTTATATTTTCCCTAATATCTTTAAGCTGTGATGTATATATCTACTACATGTATTTTTTTTACCAAGTGCAATGTTGTAGTACTTCTTAAGAGTGGACTGTGCAAATGTATGCTCTATTCTTTACTCACTTTTTAGCTTTTGGTTAAGGAAGAATTCTTTTGTTAAATAGAAAAAATTTTTGACATTTTTTTTTGGTTTGCTTTTTTGTTTTTTTAACTATTTTACCACTGTAAACAACCTAAAAAGAAGTTTTACAAAATTTATAGTAATTTTAGATTAGGATTATGTAGAAAGACTGCTACACTCAAGCAAATGAATTTAGAGGGAAAAGGAAAACTGCTAAGGAAATGCATTATTTAAGTCTCGGTAAAGATCAAATTTGTATCTCTTGATCTTTACTTATGGGGCATTTCTTTTGACTTCTCACAATGGTTGAGTGTGCAGCGGCTATGGATGTACAATGGAAGACACAGATAAGTGACAGGATTTGAACATGTAATCTTCACAGCCACTTAAGTAAAATGGATTAATAATTATGAAAAAAATGAATTAAAAAATATCACTTGTAAAGTAACAATAATATTACAGATGTATTAGTTGCAACAAAATAAATTACCAGGCCATTTGGCTGGTGCTGTGTTTACAACTTCTTCTCCACTACTAAAGCTTCGTTGACGAATTCTTTTCACACCTGCCATAAGATGACTTGATGGATAAGAAAATTCAGGACTGAAATAAATATAATAATTTATACATTAAATGAAAATAATAATGGTAAAGTTTAAATTGTTATTATCAAAACATATGCCTCTATATAAATAGACTAAATTATGAAAAAAGAAAAAAAATTAAATTACTTTATGAAACCATCTAGTCCAACTTCAGCTGTATCAACATTAAATGAATCACTATCACATAAACTCTGATATATACAAGATGAAAGGGCAACTGCCAAGTCTCTTATTGTGCCTACAAATCCTATGTCTGTCTGAGTACCTGGTGGCAAAGGCATCTCTACAACTGCTTGTAAAAGATCCTATGATAAATACAGAACAACAAACCTTAGTTATCATTATAACATAACAGAGTACCAAAATAACTAATTAAAATAGTATTATCTAGTTTATCAAATGATCATATTCGATGAAAGAATGAACAAGAGACAGAAATTAGGTGGACAAACTGTTATTTTACGAATATATAATACATATCTCAACAGATGTATATATATATTGTTTTACAATTAATACATATCTTAAAAGATAGATAAAATATGTAAAAATATACTAAATATTTCAGTTAAAGTATTATCACATACTTAGAAAATGTGAAAGTGAAAAATTTGAGTTACAGATAAAAATTGATAATAAAAATAAATGTTAGAAGTTAATAAAAGTGGACAAATATTGAGTGTATTCTAATTTACCTGTATACTACACTGAAGGTATTGTATGGGGTCAGCTATAACACTTCTGTTGCTGGTAATACTGGCTGACAAAAGAGGTAAAGTTGTAGGGAATGGTAATGGAGACAGTAACTGTTGTTGCGGCCTTTCTTGTTGCAACTCCTGCAATATTTTATTAATTGGTAAGTACAATGTATTAGTAAAATAAAAATTGAATACCATTAAAAAGACCCAGCATTTAAAACAATTAAAAGATTTCCATTTCCTATTCAAGTAATATAAGAACAAAAAAGATAAAATCTTATATAAAGTTTCACCTGAAGTAACAATAGTATTTCCATCCTAACAGATGCCAAACCTCCACCCCCTGAGCCTTGCAGAATGCAATATGATGCCAATGTGCGCAAAAGGTGTTGATTGGAGCGCAGCCATGCCTTTCTCCGTGCCATGCGAGCAACTTTGCTTTGTAAATCTTGCTTCTCTGCTTTCATAACTTCATAAAGAGAAGCTTTTCCAACTGAAATATCAGACCTCATTGACATGGAACGAGCATTCTTTTGGAAAGATTCACTACTTTCCTCAAAGTGAGAGTCATCAAGAATACTTTCATCTGCACAATGAATGATGATTGAATTTATTAATACATGTATGAATATACAAAAATAACTATACAAATTTATCAAATCATCCATTATGATTAAATAAATTAAAAATGAAACTTCTGTTTGCAGAATAATTACCAGTAAATTAGCTTGCAATATTTTTATTTTTGCTAATAAATTAAGCTTAAGATTTATGACTTTAAATATGTCTCTATAATGGTATCTTTTTTTTTATCTGCATACTTAATTTATACAAGAAAATAAATAGCAATACTGTATTATTATTTTTAAACAATTTAAAAGTAGCATACTTTCAGGTGGGACAGGAAATGCTGAAGAATCTATACTACTGCCATAGTGACATAAAATTCTTAAAATTTCTACTTCTTTTTCAAGCCAGATATAAAGTTGGTGCCTAAGTTGGCCTCCATCTACTTCAAAGCCTGTAGCAAGATTTCCTAACTCTTCACTGAGAACCTGGTGAAATTAAAATGATTTTTTTTTTCAAAAATTTTAACAAAGAATATAAAAATCCTATACATGTACATGTTTTTCTCAATGCCTTAAATTATGAAGAGCTTAAGTATTTGATACAGTTAAATGTTTTAAGTTTTATTAAAATCTAAAAAGAATTATTAAAATTTAAAAAGATAATTTTTTTTTTTATTTCTTATTAATTATTTTTTTTTAATACAAAGACACTGATAGCAGATGCATGTACCACAAAAATAAGCACTATACCATACAAGTAATTCAATAATAAAAAATGTAAAACATGTTTTTAACAAATAAAAAAAAGTCATACATGTATTATCCAGAAATAGAATTTACCTTTAGACATGCAATGAACTTGTACTGCTGGGCCATAATATCTATTTGGTTAATATCATCTGATTTCTCTTTTATACCACTAGTCTGGTTCTGAACAGAACTGGATTCAACATCATCTTTTTTAGAATTATCTTGTTCTTCATCCTCATCATCTTCATCATCATCACTTCCTCCTAAGCCAAGATCTAAATCTAAGTCAAGATCATCTTTAAAATGCACATGACTTGAGAAGCCCCAATCCATGGATGAAGCAGTGTTACTTGTTGAATTTAAAAGTGGCTTACCCCAGTCAATAGAATCTGCCTTATTATTCAGTGACATACTGATCTTTTCAATGGTTGGTTCATGTCCTGATGAAATGATATTTAAATCCTGAAACGTTCCTGTCATGCTATTGATTTCACATAAAGACTGACGTCTTCTGTTGGCAAAATATTCCATCTTTTGTAAGTCTTCCTCAACTAACAGTGGACACTTGGGAAGTTTCCTCATAACTTCAATTGAAACTAATGGGCAACCATTTTGGAAATGAGCATGGGCAGTTGCAAAAAAGAGCTGGCGTTCTGATGGTGTAATCTGGTCCAAAGTTGATAAACCATCAGAAACAATTGTGTCTGTGTGTGTAAAGCCAGTTATCAGTTCTGTGCGTTGCTTAAGAGACGATGAAGCCAGCCTTAAACGAGTGATCAGTGGATGGGTTCTCAAATAATTGTAAAAGTTAAAAACTCTTGTGATCTGTAACAACTTGTCCATGTCACCATGATACTGAGCATAGGATTTTCCAATATTTTTCTGAAATATATAATATAAAGAGCTAAAAAGATTGTAACACATTAAAGAAACTAAATAATAAGTTTTCCAGACTTATTTGATTTATTTTGTCAATAAGTGCAGAAATATTCTCTAACATATAAATGTTTAATTCATTACCTCCAACAGCGTCTGGAGTGAAGACTCATAATCCTTAAACTGCCAGAGAGCCATAGACCTTAGGAATGGGTCTGGGTTTGCCAGCTTGGATTGATAATTGTGACCTTCTTTATCTAAGCCTAAAATTCTTTCATAAAATAGACCCCGCACTGTATCTGGTAGCAAAGTGTCATCATACAAACGGCACAAAACAATTGCTAGCTGTAGATCTTCAAGCTTGTCAAGAATGACCTAAAAATAGGGACGAATAAAACTTTCATCATAAATGCAGAAAAAAATGTGTAAAGCTGATTAAAATAAAAAGTTCAAAGTATAAAACAACTGTACAGCAAGTGAATAAATTAAAGTGGTGTTTAAGAAAATTAAAAAAAAAAAAAGATTACATTAACAGCATTATCAACTTGGCCTGCCAAAAAGAAAAGTGCAGCTGCATGTTGGTATTGGCCTTTTGAAAGTAAATGAAAAGCATTCTTCATTGCCACACGACGATGATTCTCATTGGTAAAGTCTAGATTGAAAAAAGCTTCCATTTTGCTGTCTTGAACAGTCCTTGTGAGTCAAGAAAAAATGGTTGAAAGATTTAAACATTTGAAAACTATTAAAATTGAAAATTTTATAAATAATGAGTAAGCATAAAAGCTTTTAATTACCACTGAAGTGAAAAGAAAGTTTTGTTAAGCCATCCTTTGTGCTAAAGTTAATTTTAATGATTTTTAAGAAATTGATATTATGTAAATAAATGATTACTTTTAAACAAAAAAAATGTAATCATTAAGGAAAATAGAAGTTTATACAGGTACAAGTAAGTGGTAAAAAAAATCAACTGAAAATAAGTTTTTTTTTAAAAAAAAACAGAATGGTACTAAATTGATTTGATGGATAATATGGCAGTTAATAAAAAAATCAATATAAATTAACAATAAGATCTTTTATATCAAGAATAAAATTGTAACAAGATGGGCTAAAATCATAATTCAAACTTAAGCAAAAAAAAAATTGAGTTTCTCCATGTTGTGTCTACTATTACCTAGAAAGTTTAGCACTTACTTAAACAGACTTTTAACAATGGTCTTCTTTTTCATAGCAAGATAATAAATAGCAGCATCCATTGGTTTTTTGGACTTTTTGAAAGCTGCATTGGCAACTTTGACCATTAATGTCTTAAGCTGTGTCATATTGTTCAACCACCATCCAACTCCATAAAGTTTTAACTCCTCCCACACAGGCTCATCTGCTTTCACACAAGGAATGGCTGACAACAACTCCTGTTACAAATACAGTTAGAGTTATTTTGATGATTGTTATTTAAACAGAAATTGTGGAATGGATTATATTGTACTACTATTACAAAACATTTAGATTACCTGGGTTGATTCTGAGTGAAAAGCCCATACTAAATGAAATGTCCTAATGCCATTTTCTAACAAAGAAACCCTTTGGATGGGTGGTAAAGTCTTAACCAAACACTGATACTGTCTTATAGCCAATAGAAATCTTAGTCCACATTCATCCACACTACCCTGATGCTCCTTGTTATCTGTTTCTAATAAAAAAAAATATTAGATCAGAACTACATAACGAATGTTGAATTAATAAGACTTTTTTAACTGTGCAATTTACACAAAAAAAAAAAATTACCTCCTTCAAGCATGTCTTGGAAATCAAGTGTTGTTGAACCTACAACCTCTGCTAAAGCTGCTAAGTAGAACTGATCATTACCAGAAAGGCCTGGTATATTTAACTTGAATAAATATTCCCTCAGAACAGAAGCCTGGGCAGGAGTGAAACTATATGGATCAGCTGGAGGTCTGTTGCCACCTGAGAGTAAACGAGGTCTGCGAGGTGTGCTGTCATTGCTGTCTGATGATGTTGAAAGAAGCTGTTCATCAAGGTTGTCCTCTGTTTTCTGTATGCTTACATCCAATATATCAGAATAATCCTTATCTTTGGCAGAATGTGCCCCTTTGGTGCTGGTGTGGATTGATGCATTGTCTTTATCAGCTGCAATTAAGGCATAGAGAGGTAGAGGGGGAATGGATTTTATTTCAACATAATTTACAGAAGGCTCTGTCTCTCCTACATCATTTTCACTTCTCACAGATACACTTCTCTGACGAGAAATTTTGAGTGACAGGTGACCACTGTCCAAGTGCTCCTCAGAATAAATGCTGTGAACACCATCCGAGCCACTGATGCACCGGACTAAATGAGCTAAAATGGCTTTCACTCTTCTAGTTTTGCCAAAGTTTAGCAGTTCCATTAGAAGTTTAGGATGATACTGAGGCAAAACAGGATTGGCAAATCTAGCAGCCTCAAACAGGCCTGTATCATACAGCATAGGCAGACTTGATATATTTTCACTTCGGGCTTGATTAGCAGAAGTTGGTTGGTTAATTTTTTTAACAGACTCCCTCTTTGAGGCAACTGATGGCCCCATATTGCTGGAAATATATTTGAAATTAGACATGGACAGAGATGTTTTGAAATTGGATTTGGATTTGAAATTATTACATAGGTTTAAGCTGGATGCTGCTGTTACTAGTTTTGCTTCTGTCAAAGTACGAGAGTCAGCAGGAGATTCTTCTTCAGCTATTTCCATAGACTCACTGTTTGGTTTCCATTGAGTGAATACCTGGTGAATCAAAATATAATTTTCAAGATATTTTTTTTTTCATTTTTCTAGCATTACAATTAATTTTGTCAACTATTTTTTTTCAGTAGCAATTTTGCCAAATAGCAAGCCATATGTGTAACAAAAAAAGAAACATTAAGTTACAATTTGCATGCAATTATAACATTAAAAAACACTAATTACTTTGAAGCATTAAATATCCTGAAAATAAATAATGAACATATTACAAACAAAATATTTTTATGTATGAAGTTTAATTTAAATACCTGCATTTCATTGTCCATGCCGACAACTAAAATTCCTGCTCGCACCCAACTAATATGCATCGGAAGTGGAGGTAATCCATCAGCGGTAGTTAGTTCTATACCTTTAAGCTGCATCCATTTAATTTCTTCCTGGAAATCTTCTGCAACCATTGATTTATTAACAGCTAATCTCTTGCTGTTGGCGAATGCTGACCTTTTGTCCTCTTTACAAGCCTCTGCTTGTTGGTCAAGAGATTTTAAAGACTTGGCTATTTCATAGGAGACCTAATATTATACAGTAATAAATGTAAGTTATTTTATTACATAATCTAAATACATATAATTTGTCTGGATATCTCCGTTACAAATTTAATGGCTTAAAGTATATCAAATTATATTCTCTACCTGCCCATATATGAGGACTTTAGAGCCAACCCCAACAGTTAACAGGTGTGATCCGTCTTCTGTGGAAACCCAGTCTAACTGTACTAAACATTTCTGGCGAAGGAGACCTTTTTTATTTCCAGCTTCTGAGATGGATTTTCTGATAGACTGAATAGTGCTGAGACTTGGGACAGATTTAGTTCTAGTTAAGAATGCCGCTGCAGTCTGAAGAGATGGATGATCTAAGTCTTGCAGCTGAGGCGAGTCATAGCTGTGTAACATAACCATGTCTATTTCATTTTTTGGATCAGGGATTTTTATGTTATTCAGTTCTATGGTGTCTTCTTGAATCCATTCTGATCCACCTAAAAAAAAATAATAGGTACTTAATGTTTGCAGCTGTTCCAAAAGACATTTTAAAAAATTTTAAAACTAACAATTAATTTTTTAAAAATTATTTCACAGTAATAACACAATTGTTTACCAGTGGATTCACATTCAAGGATAATGACTCGCAAATTGACAAACTTGTTTTCCGGATGCTCAGGTTGTGTTCTGATTGGACCTAACCGGAATGCCACAGCTAGACGACCACTGTAAGCACAGCTTACTGCGATGGGTTTGCCTGAAAATATAATGCATGAACCTAAAAGATAATGAAGATATGAATAAACAACTAATGGGACTATGCCAGAATTTTTAACGATGTAGATTTGAATCAGATTCTTCCTTAAAACAACAATTCTGATTCCTCATGACATAATTTCATTAAAATACAGTCAACTATTGACATGACATAATTTCAGTGAAATACAGTCAACTATTGACAGGAAATACACAATGACGCACAAACATCTATTGACATGAAAGACAAATGTATGTATTCGCTGACACATATACAAATCAGTTTACAATAAATGCAGACTCATGGAGACGTATACTGTTGTCTTTTTATTGCATATTTTTTAAATGATAATTTCAAATTATGCATTTTTTGTTTCAAAAAACTTTATTTTGTTTCCAAAAGCAAATATAAATTGGTTACTTTCTAGCCAACAGTCAATAAAAATCTTGCAACTTTAAAACTAACTATTCTTTATTAATAATTGTAAAATCTTTTCACTAAAAATTACAAGAAGTATTTTTCTAACAAACAAATGAAAAAAGGGTAATAATTCATGTCAACTTGCCAGATTTTAATATTACAGTGAAATGTCATTATTACAAATGCCAGTGAAATGAGTTTTCCGGTATTTAGAGGTAATGTGTACGATTTTGTACTTGTCTAAATTAAGTAAAAATAATTAGAGATAATTTGGTTATTAGATTGTAACCTTCTTTTATGCCTGTTAGAGCAACTAAGAAAAAAACAAAGCTATAAGAAAATCTGTTATTTCCCATACAACATTAAATGCAATAAACATCTATGGACAAAAGACACAAACTCTTCGTGACAAAAGCACACAGATTCACTGATGCATTGACAAGAGAAATAGTCTTATTACATGCACACAGATTCACTAATGTATTGACAGATTCACTAATGCATTGACAGGAGAAATAGTCTTTTTACATCCACACAGATTCACTGATGCATTCACAGGAGAAATAGTCTAATTACAATTGTACCATGTGCATATGTGAATCAACACATTTCATCAATACAAAAACAAATGATGTCATACAGATATCACCATGTATACAAATGACCTCGAATGACTAAATACCAAATGTACAATTAACAGTTTACAAATGGTAATGCTGATCAAATAATATATTATGTCTTTCAATATATGTATTGATGTCATACTAAACATTGTAAAACAGTGTTAGTGCAAAATAATCTGCCCAATTCAGCGTGATAACAGGTAATGTCATACAAAAACCACCATGTATACAAAAGATGTCCTTCGATAGGCAAACTATTTACACTATTATTAACAATAAAATGGTGTGATGATAAAATAAATTTTTTTATGCATATATGGTAATGATGATTACCAGATACTGTTGATATATTAGCTCAAAGCAAGATTAATGGGATGTGTTAAGCAATCATGAACTTTTGGTGTCATGCTGTACACTGTCATTTAATGTTATAATATGTATATTAATAAATGTAGTGATGTCATACTAAACTAGAGAACGTAATAATGTTGGTGCTCCACAATGTGGCCAGATGATATCACACATTTCACTAATACAATAACAGATGTAATTATACATGTACCACTGAGTATATACAACTAACGTCAAGAATCAAAATAGGTTAAAAAAATCCTTTAGCTCAATGTCGGTTCCAGCAATAAGTATCAATTCTAAAGGAAAAAAGTTAGCATACTACTGTGTACCTGAAATAGTAACTGAACTGGACTTATTAATAGAAGAGGTAGTTAACTGCCATTCAGACCAGTCATAGAGATGATCTTTTCTCATCTCTTCCTGCTTGGATCTCACCTGGGGCTGAACTTTAACATTACAATCATCCATTGAGAATTCATAGCTTGTAACAGTGGACGTATTTGATGCATCAGAATTTTTGTCAATGCTTGATAAATTACATCTCCAAAACCGTACTTCACCATCAGAGCTGGCTGTGGCAAACTGGTATGGCGCATAGCAGGCTGGATAAATGGAAGCTGAACTAAGATGTCCACCTGAAACAGCTGCTGCTATAACTTCAGCATCTTCAGGAAGAGGAAGAGTTTGAAAACAAACCTATTAAGAATACAAAAAAGGATTACTGAGGGGTAAAATTTCACAGGCATTTCATTATTTATAAGTAGTTAATTTTATTAAATATTTACAAGGTTTTAGTATATATACATAGATATGTGTATGTTAGAGCTGCTGTTGGATAAAAAAAATAATCGAAATTAAAACATAATTAAACATTTTATCACAAAAAACACAAATTTAAATCAATAGAATATAATACATTTATTTGTATTTAAACAAGTTTGTCATTATATTCTATCGTAACATTGGCATAATACACAAGTCAGTTTAATTTACAAAAGAGTTATGATTAATTGTAACAGATCTATTAGCATTAGCATATGTGTCAATAGAAATAGTTTATTGAAATGTATCAATCAAGTCAAGTGATGCGACTTTTTTTTTTAAATCAACCACAATGCATTACTTGTGTTTTTCCCAGAATGTAGGTTCTAAACTCATGACATGTGACCCCTCTCCCCTTCATCCCTATTATATTTTGCTACACTTGGCCCCCCCCCCCCAGTCTTGCTAACCCTGCCCTCCACTACTGTACCCTACCCTCCACTTCCCAACCCAAAAAAAAAAAAATACAGCATTTCGATCTCATATGTGTCTTTTCCTTCTTAAAATAATAGTATAGCCAGAAAGTAGTTGGTCACTAATTATTAACCAGTTTTTTCTCTTGATTTTTACCCCTTTTCCCCACTCAGTCAAATTTTTTACGCACTTTACAGCTTTTCTCTCCACAAGGATCATGTTACTTATGGCTAACTCAACCACCATATCCCCTCTGTTCCAAAACAATTGACTTAATGGTTTTCAGGTATTTTGGATAAATAAAACCTCAATTAGAGTTTGAAACTTTAAATTAAAAAGTTCTGTTGGTTCAGTAGAATACAGCCAACAAATATTCGTCAAGAAAGAAAACAAAATAACAAGCTAAGTGCAAAAATGTACCTTAGTTGTGCGAACTGACATTGTCATTTTTTGCTGTGAAAATGACTTTGATAAATTTGGTTTGGAATCTATTTCACCAAAACTGATTTCATCACTCTGTCCCTCCAATGATGGGTCTAAAATCATAAATTTGAAATTAAGATACATAAATATCTCATAAAAGACAGATTATATTGTGACTAATATTAGTTACAAAACAAAAATATCTCTAATAATACAGTGAAATCTCATTATTACGAACGTCAGTGTAACGAATTATTCAGAACAGCGAATTGTTTTTTTGCCCCTTCCCCTTCGTTTATATACCATCTGTTAAAAAGTGTCGTTGTAACGAATTTATTTTCAGTATTGCGAAAAAAATAGCCCCTTTGCAAATATAAAACTCCTCCCTTGCCAAAAAAATTTTTTTTTTTTATTCGGTAAATTTCTAAAACACAAGTCAACTTGAGCTCAACTACATTCACATTTACTAGATAATGGGAGGGGGGAGTGTGAGAGGAGTAAGATGTTATGTAACCTTCAACCTCTACTAGTGACGATGGTAAAAATTAATTCCACCAGGTACAGTACTGAGTCAAGCGTCAACATGGGACAGGTGGGGGGGGGGGAGAGGGGGGGAGAGCAGAGCGGCGGAGACACAATTACGTAACAACCAACTGGGGGGGGGGGGAGTGGAGTGGCGGTGGCTGTTACGAACGGGGATGGGTGAGAGGAGAAGCATTTTAGCAATGGTAGAAAGGGGAGGGGGTGGAGAGAGATAAGATGTCAGCCACCTGCACGTAGAGAATAGAGAACGTCACACGTAGTGACGTATGTAGGATTAATTAAAAAATCTATAAACCAGTGTTATGTTTGTGTGCGAGGGAGGGTGCGGTAATGAGAAAGAAGCAAGACACTTTTTTTGGAGGTATGAGAAAGACATAATGGATTTGATGTGTATGGTGGCTATAAGCAAGTAATTAAGGGTAGCATTTCCCAACTACCCAGCCAGGCAATGTTCTTTCGAACATCAACAGTACCAGACTGCAGTTGAAAAAATGATTAAAAAGTAACTTGACAGTTTTAGTAAAAAGCAATGTCATTGTTTTGGGTAGGGGCTTGATTAATACTTAGGGTCACATTTTGTGAATATGGCTATTAACAATATTGTTTAGAATAATGGCGACGTATAGTTTGGGGAAAAGACTTGATGGACAGAAGACTGCATTCTGGTTGTTGGGGAATGTTTAGAACGATCTTTTGTGCTTGAGAGTGTTCAGAAGAAAATTACAGACTTTTTCAAGTGACTTCTGTGTGTTTGTATTACTTGACCTTTTCTTATTATAATAAAATTAAATCCAGTTAAAAAAATATTTAAAAAAAAAATTAATTATTTAATAAATGAGACAATATGAGTAAGAGAGCCGTAATGGGCACATTGCACAGGTTTCTTTTAAACCAAGGGAAGTAAGTCATGTTGAATAACTGTTGCACAAATAAATGAGTTATGTCCCTTAGTTCAATGACGTTGGCGGTATGTATTAAAAACAGAAAATGTCAGTGTAACAAATTTTCAGTATTACGAACGAATTCCCAGTCCCCGTGAATTCCATTATAGCGACATTTCACTGTATCTCTAAATCAGTAAACACTGAAATGTCTTTCATTGGTTGGGGGAAACCTTGTTTAAAGTAGAATTTTAAAAAGTTTGCCAGGATAAGGTTTTTCCCAATTTAAATGTATATATTACTGTTATTTGTCTAGGATGTGAATGAATTATGATGCTTATAGCTGAAAGTTAAAAGGTAGTTAGGGAAACTAGGAACTCTTTTTTTTAAACACTTTAAATTAATCAGACTTTATCCAGCCGGAGACAAAGCCATGTGTCCCTAGTAGTTTCATAATTAGCCCACTAGAAATCTCCTGCAATAACAGAGGGTTTTTGGGATTGAGCACAAAATTTGGTGAAAAAACAGGTGGGGCACAAAAACACCTATAATTTTTAAAGTAACAGAGATACTGCCTTACAAGTATACATAGTAATGAATTATCTTTCTATGTGTGAAAGAATTAAAGTTACAACTCTATTAGAGAAAAAAGTATTAATTAGAAAAGTATCATAATTTTTTTTCTAATTTTGATTTTTTAAACCCCATTTTCACCTGAACATTAAATCAGGATATAAAAATATCCATTTGGTATTTCTAGATAAAATAAAGAGAATTCACTTTCCTTTACAACAATATTAAAATTATTGAAATTTATGAAGTTATGATAAAGTTGTTATGATTTGAAAATAGTCACCATTTTTAATGGAGGACATGAGGGTGGCTGTTTATGTAGTCTTTATTTATTGTACACTCATTTATCAACAACAAACTTAACCAGTATGGTCTTTATACTAACATGTTCTGAATTAAATGATCTTTCTAAAGATATATATTTTATGTTTGTTGACTTTATATACAGAGATGATACAAATATATAAATTCTATTTAATAAAAAAAGAACTGTCTAGAAAAGGATGAAAAACCTAACATGATTTTGTGTATAATAAGCATATACATGAATAAGTTTGTTTTTGATCCATTTAAAATTAGGTATAGAAATCTTTCACTGAAGTAAAATGTCTAAAATCCGTAGCGATTGCTGTCTTAAGTGTGCATCCGGAATGAAGGGTTAAAAAAAAAAATTAAAATATATCCTAAGGATTGAAATTCCACATTTTTTCCTGTTTTAATGTTTCATCAAAACCACAATGCATTGTCTACTATAAGTAGGCAAAAATAGGGAATTTGAGCATGAATATGTCTCCTCCATGACACATGGCAAATAAAACTTTTAAAACAATAAAACTAGGTACCAGTGATATTTTTTTCAAGAGCTGGCTTTGAGTCTATGGTTATCTTCCACATGTGGAGATTGGATCCACCTTCAGGATTTTTTTCCACAACCACAAGATAAAAGTTCTCATCAAATGTATGTTGCCCACTGAGATCAACAACTGCTTCACTGGATCCTTTTTTGTCTATTCCTGTGATGATTTGCTCCTGATAAACATGGAGGAGTTGAATGTTTTGCCAGTCCTGAATTGAATATTTAAAAGACATCCAATAAATACCAAAGGTTGATAAATAAACATTTACTACTACCTGTTTTTATTTATCATTTTTCAAAGTTAATGAATGAATTATTGGACGTTCCAATTAATAATTATACTATGTGATCAGATTATTTAAATTCCTCTAATAAGATATCTATTTAAGAGACACTCTGCAATACAGAGGGAAAAAAAATTTTTCTGACTGAAATCAGATTTAATTAAAATAATAGTTTTACAACAGCTATTTCCTACAAATCTGCTTGATATCAAACATTTTTCAACTGTAGTATATTTTTTTTAACAATTCCAAAATATTCTGAAATTGAGAAAAAAACCTCTACAAAAATTTTAACTAATGCCAGAAAAAGTATCAATTTTTATTATTTCCAACCATTGTCTGAAAGAAATATTATCTCTACCTGCAGAGCATTACTGATAGCATCAAGTTCTAAAACACATCCAGGGCGAGTTGAAGACTGTAGTGATATTACATTAAAAAGTTCTGATGGCACTGTTATAGGTTCAACTGGAAGTTCAAGGCTACCAGAAGCATCTTCGCTGGATGCACTAAGTCTCTGAAAAAAAAATACTTTTTGAAATACATAAAAAGAAAAAAAAATGGAACTAATAATATTTTTTACAAAGGGTTCTGCCATACTGTATCAGTATTGGAGGGTTTTTCCATGAGTAAACTTCTAGCATCAATAACAGCTTGAAAGAGACGAAGACAATGACCATCAGAAGCCACAAATAAAGTGCTAGGACTGTTACTATAAGATCCAAGGCAAGTGCTGTAACAAACAAACCAATATATCAATTAACTCAGTAAATAATTATGCTCAATAAGAACACTACACATATAATAATGAATACATAATATCCATTTATCAACTGTTAATACTAAACCAAAATTTAAGATTTAAATCATTTGCGAGATTAAAAAAAACCTTAATGGTGATATTGACATTTGATTCAAAAGATTTTATTCAAAATAAGGGAAATTAAGAGAAAATATTTCTGCTATTTTATGTCAATAAAAAAATACACTTTGTATTTTAAAAATTCGTCTTTTATGTTAACAAAACTAAAATCATATTCAATCATTGTACTGTTTCACTGTAATGACAATAGTAGTTATTTGAAGGAAAAAACAATTAACTAATGAGGAGAAAAATCTTAACCAAATAAAAACAAAATAAAAAAAAAGAAAACATTTCCTTTTTAAGAAGGATATGTCCAATGTCCAGGTTTTTACTAAGGAACTTTCAAACATTCAATGTAATCTATACATTTTTTCAGATTTAGTGTCTAATGAAAGAAGTGTCAAGCAAATAAATGAACAAATAGACAAAAAACACATGGTGTTCAAAACGTGCCGCCGTGGTATCTGTTGAAATAAAATGTTTTCATTCCACACCACATTTCAGTGTTGAACAATAAAATTAGGTCAGTTTAAGTCAGAGGGTGGTATTAAGGCTTGATGAACAATCATTACTTGTTTTTGCGTATCATTTTTTTAAAGTTAATGAAATATTTATTGTATATTTCCAATTAATAATTATACAGAGTGATTAAGAACTTTTAAATGCACCTTCTCATAAAGAGAAAATTAATGAGATGATATTATTCAGGAACATATTTAAAAAAAAAACTTATGGTATCCACTGTATGTGTTAATTATAAATTTAAAAAGCTTAACATAAATCGAACTATTTGCCTAGATTCTTTTTATCTCTTTCAGCTTTACCATCCGAGTACTTTAAATTTCCTCTGAGGGGATAAATACTTGCATTTGATCTATACCAAAAATATTTAATATTTAATTTAAGAAGCATATTTATCAGTTTAATTTATAGCATGGCATCAAACACTACATCAAACAGATTGATTTTCTTCATTCATCTTTGGTCATCGTAATAAATTTAAGCTAGGTTTACTTTTTTTGTTTTTATCAATGTAACAATAGTCAGTAACACACTTTTTGAAACCATACTTTCTACAGAAGGAAATAAACATAAGCTAATTAGTTAATTTGATGGAAATAGTCATTAAGACACTGGTAATATTGATATCATGATAAAATAACATAATCAACAAAAGCTGAATGTGACTTAAAAAAGTGCATTTGGTGCTGAAGATAAAGCTATTTTTTCTGTTGATAAAACAGCAGCCAACTTAAATTACATTTCTGTAAAAAGACTAGTATAAAAGCAATCAGACCTTCATGACCAAAAAATAAAAAGGTACAGTATAAGCTTTCATAAACCTTTCTACAAAAAGCAAATTGGAATGTTTAAGACAAAAGAAGCAAGCAAAAAATTTTGTATAACATAAATCTAACATTAGTTTAAACTTCAGCTTGCACATGGGACATGGGGGAAATGTTTGGAAAATGTAACTTATGAAAATAATATTTTCTTCAGATGAACAAAGCTAAATTTGCACTTATAAGTTGTTTATAAATCTAACCTAATTCATATACAAACTAAAAAAAAGGTCCCTTGAAATGATAATGACTTCTAAAAGTAAGCTAAATCCCTTGATTAATTACCTCCAATCAAAATATCTGTTGTGGAAAGAAAATTAGAAACTTTGACTTTGTCACAATTTCACTTTTATTATGCAGTACCTGGTGGTGTTTTTTTTCATAGATTTATTAATTTAATACAATAAGTTGAAAGGTACAAATGTTTAATGCATTTTATAATCTTATCTGTGTCTGTAAATTATATTGCTTTTAAAATGCCATTTCAGTGAGCTTTTTAAATGTTTAAAATGATAAATAATTTTAAGCTATACCTAAAAAGTACATTTTGTTTTAGATAACACTCCAAATGCTAAAATACCACTGGAAGCAGCAGCCCATTATTTAATTTTCTAACAATGTGATTACATTTTTCTTTTAAGTTTCATGAGGCTGAGGAAAACAGAGTTAATGATATTTCTTTAGTACCAACCTGACGTTAGAATATGATGAAAAGAATAGAGAACTGAAAATAACATAAAACAATTGAAATTTTCACTTAAACCTTTTTTTTTTATTACAAGTGTTTTTTTTTTCAAGAATATAAAATAAAAAGAGCAGCACCTCGTTAACCATGAGTAATAATTTGATGTTTGTTTTGGCCAAACAAAAAATTAACCCGCATGAAAGTCTGTAACGTTTTGCCCATACTATCTCTAATAGCTCAGTAAATTTGCTAGTCCTCTAACTAAAATAAAAGATGTCTTAGTGATCATTATTAGCAGTTAAAACATAAGGTTTTTAGAGCATTTCCGAAAAAAAATGCTCTATTGTCCCCGTTTTGTCTGTCTGTCCGTCATCACCCTAGATCTCAACAACCATAAGTCCTAGACCCATGATGTATTTATCATTTTGTAGGTCTTGGCCTGCCATGTGTGCAGCAAAAGTCCATTTCGCGATCTGACCTCTGAGGGCTGTAAAAGGGGGCTTATAAAGTACCGTTTTTTACTATATAAGCTATATTAAAAAAGGAGCGCCCTAGATCTCAGCAACCATAAGTCCGAGACCCATGATGTATATATCATTTTGTAGGTCTTGGCCTGCCATGTGTACATCAAAAGTTCATTTTGCGATAGGACCTCTGAGGGCCGAAAAAGGGGGCGTATTAAGTACCGTTTTTTACTATATAAGCTATATTAACAAAGGAGCGCCCTATATCTCAGCAGCCATAAGTCCTAGACCCATGATGTATATATCATTTTGTAGGTCTTGGCCTGCCAAGTGTACATCAAAAGTCCATTTCGCGATCTGACCTCCCAGGGCCAAAATATAAGAGTCTTTTATGTACCGTTTTTGCTTATATTTTAAATATAAATAATAAAAGCTAATCAAAGGGGCGTAATCATTATTTATTTTCGTAACAGTTATTCAACATGATTACTTCCCTCTCATTAAAAATGCTCTAAAATGTCCTTTTTCAGAAACGGAAAAGACTTAAATTGCTTGTTTTTTATTTTACTATATTCCATTTAACTTTTTGTAACTAAACAATATTCTTTTAGTCATATTGAAGATTTTCAAACCACTTCGTTTTAAAATATTTAATAAAATTTCATTATAACAATAAGGAACTATTTCAGTGGTTTGAAAAAAAACTCCCTAATTTATAAAAAATAAAATATCAAGGCTAGAAAAAAAAAATGTCCATTTACCTAGGTAATAATGTAGGAACCCAAGCTACACTAGTAAAAGCTGAAGGACTGGAGTTATTTATTCGACACAACTCTGTCAGTCCACCTGACTTTGACAAAGGTCCGACAGGCACAACTTGCCAGAGAATTAATTCACTACAAAATGTTGGAACTGTCTGATCTGCTTCTGTTTAAAAAAAATTTATTTGAGCCATCTATATCAAAATTGATTAGTATTTAGTTGTTAACTGTCATTTAATAAAAATATTCATAAAATAGCAAACAAAATTCATTTCTTACCAGAAATATTCTCTAGTGCCTTTGAAAACATATCTTCATCATTAGCATCATTGCCTGGAAGATTGTGATGGGATGTGGTCAACATAAGAGGAAGTACTGGGTGACAAGCAGCAGAGTTTGTACGGAATCTATGACCACATGCACGAGATGAATGGGATACACTGACAATATTTTGAAACTTTGTTTTTTCAGCAAAGCTAACCTTTTTAAATATAAAAATAAAAATTAATTCTACACAGGAAACTCATTAAAAAAACTATTTTCTAATAATCATGACAAAAAACTATTTTATTACATAAAAAAGTTAATCTCACTGATGTTCTAATGATACATAAATAAATCGTTCATAAAATAGTAAAAATATGAAAAAATATCTAAAAATCAAATTTTCAAAAATAGACTAACTACTCCATAATATATAGCAAATTAAAATTTTTTTACACTGAAATAGGCGAAATGTATTCTATTCGTGAAATTCTGCACAGTACAAAAATAGCCTAAACAGAGTGCTACCGCCATATATTCTATTTTTTATGTTTTTATACCAGAATTACATCAAATGCATTAGGATTTCGTATGTGCATCACAATTACCATCTTAACTATCAAATACATGCAATTAATAAAATATTTTTTTTAAATATTGCATCTTAATTACATTTAGAAATAGCTAGTTTCCCTAACCCAAACAAAAAGACCACCATGTACCAAATCATAATATTAATGACCAACTTTGCCAAATGTGATCTTCAGTTTCCATAAAAAATCCTTACCCCAAGCAATACCCGTACGATCATATTTTACTAAAGCTATACCATAAAAGTAATTCACAAAAACACTCCCCGTTTGGTACATTTATTTGCTAGTAATGTTGTCTGTAATTGTAAAGCTTGACCATCCCTCCCCCAGCTTCCCATGCAGCACATAGCTCAGTTCAGTAAAGTAATGTTTTTCGGTACAGTTGGCATAACATTTTTTTTCTTCACTCACCCCCTCCCCCTGCAAATGATTTTTTCACTAGTAGTTAACCGTCTGTCAACAATATAGCGTTACATAATAAGTGATTTTCGGGTACAAAAGATGATTTCCCCTACTTTATTCCCTCCCCCCATCCCCGATAAGGTGCCTACCATCTTGCTCAAGGTCAAATTTCATACTGTCGGTATGATAAATTGTAATTTTTTTCTGCTGAACTTAAGTTGAGTTCTCTACCAGGTTTGGTGAATGTCTCCCTATCTCATGGACTGTAACAATGCAAGAGATTTCCCCACCTCCATCTATCCTGTTCATTTCACATACTGAGCTCAAGCCCAATTTTAAACATTTCGATTTGGGGAGAAATAAATATTGGCAAAAGGCTTATTTTTTCTTTAAAAAGACAATTTTTTAAGAGATGTTATATGAGTGAAGGGACCAATGTTCCCTATAAGCTGAGCGCGTGAGCGATCGCTCACACGAATTCAGAGCGTCGCTCATACTACACGTACGATCGCTCACTCCAACGGACGACATCGCTTAAATCGCTCACAAATTTTGGCCTCAAACAAAAATGTCGCTCAGAGACAAAATTTCTTGCTCACTTCATACCACACCTTAGAGGGAGCATTGGAAGGGACAATACAAAATTTTGCAATATTGAAAAATTTGTTACAGTGGCATTCATAACAACAACATTTCACTGTACTACCTAGCCATTTAATAAGCTTGAAGAAAAATTAAACGAAAAATATAAATGGATACCTAATAAAAACCAATTTTTTAAGTTTTTCAGTAATAAGAAAATAAAATTTATCGTGTGGGAAAAATATAATTGCAGTATACTCTACACTGTTTAAGTCAATAAGAAAACTCAGGATAACTAAAAGAAAAATGACATCATTAATACCTGCCACTGGTTCAATGTTCCATTATTATGTTTGGTAACCATATGAATGTTTGGAACAAGCATATTTAATCCTATTTTTGAAGTTAATCCTAATGGCATTTTTTTAGAACTGCTACCTCCTGGTTCATTAAATATTCCAGTATTAGAAGACTGATTTAATGACTTGAAATCCATTTTGCTGAAATTGCAGTAAATTAGCAATTTGTTTGCCATGCTTCGAGCATCCTGTATGGGGAATGCACGAGGTAACCGAGATGAGAAACTTGCTTGAGCTTGGTGAAATGTGAAAGGTGTGCTCTCATCAAGATGATCAATCAACCTAAAATAGTTGTAAGAATAAATTGAGCTGACAAGAATTTTCTTTTTTTAAATGTACATGGCAGTTAGGGGATGCAATTGGTTAATTTATTTTAATCACACCGCATAAAAAAAATCAACTTATGTCTCCAAAACACAATAATTTTTTAAAACAATAAAAACTTCTTAAATCATAATCTCTAAACAGTTCAATATTCATCACAACAATAAATCAATGAAGTCTCTTTTCCTTGAAATCTATATAATAGCAAATACACAAAATACATTTGTCACACTATCGTTATTAAATTACTCTACTTTAAAACACGTCTCTTTTGTCAAGGTCACACCTCAACTGACTAAAAATCCCCCAAATAAAACCACATATCTATCTGTTATGCAGTGTATCTAACCGCATCTCTAAAAGCTAACAAACTTTCTCTCCTTCCCCTCTCTTGTACCCTGTTTAATTATGTCAATCTAACCTTACACACTACCTGTATTCAACCTTTGCTCTGACTTATGTTCACTCCCCATCTTACTTGGAAAAGGCAATTTCAAATTAGGCAACAAATCATTTTTAACATATTTAAATAAATCTATTTCTTACATAATTTTCCCCAAAAAGGAGCTCACTGGAGTTAGGAGAAAAAGAGCTTGCTTAAAAGAGAATCTTTGCAACTTCGTAAAGAGATCACAACGCCTAACATTTTACCATCTTACCAAACAAGGAAACTTCCATCTACAGGATGAATGCAGAAAACATAATCAGGGTTGCTGTGCCAGTCAAGAAGCAATGCATCAATCTTGCGATCCAAACGCTCACCTAGCCCAGACTGAAGCAGATGAATCTGGTAAAGAACATAAACCATACTAGTTTTAAACAGTTCTTTTAGAGTTAAATTTTATGATCTGTATTTAAAATTTTTTACAGGAGAGTATTATGAAAATAGGTAAGAGAAATTAATTTTAAATTTGTTTACTGGAAATTCAGGTGGGTGTTCTTCATCTTTGGTTAAATCATCATTTGAAGAAAAACTAGAATGATGGGATGAGAAACCGTTTTCTTTTGGCAGATTCCCTCTCTTGCTGAGAACCTTGTTTCTTGACTTTTTACCTGGACCAGCTTACACACAATGAAATAAATCATAGAAATGTGAATTAATTTTCTGTTCAGCATAGCAATTTTTTTTAATAAAGGTAAGTGCAAACTGAAGAATCATTTTTTGTATTCATACTTTCTTCATTATCTGAATCATATTCATCATCACTCAAAATCTGATTAGGTGTAGATGACTGGTGCTGCTTTTCCTCAGCTAATAATTTCTGGTGAAGTTCTTGTAACAGTTTTTCAGCTTCCAGGGTAAATTCTAACTCTTTATTATTCAACCAATGGAGTCTAAAGTTGTTATCTACATCTTCTTTATTTCCAACAATTGGAAGAAGTGGAATGTCTGTATTAAAAAGAAAAAAAAAAGAAAACAACTAGTAAAAAGCAATTTTATTTAATAGTGAAGTAATACAGATTTGAAGAATATATTAACTTAAGCAGCACAAAGGTAGCAAAGATATAATTGATTAAAAAAACAACCTGTATCAGGGTTTATGCTACAGGCTAAGTGGAAATGTAGTACTGGAGAAACACCATTATGGTGAATAGCAAATTTGTGAAAGTCATGTACGCTGGAAGAATTCTGAAGTGTCTGTCCATTCATCTGTCCATCTGAACCAAGTTTGGTATGTTTTCTCCTTTTATGAAATACTCTAGAGAAAGAAATATTTGAAAAGTTATATTTACAGAGGTTTAATTAAGAGACAATGACATCTAAAAAAAATAATTCTAATCAATCTCAGCACGTTAGCACATGTAATAAATGTTTGCTATTATTGTTATTTTGGGTGCACTTTATGTTAAGGAGGGATGGACATTGAAAAAAAAAAAATGATAACCCTTTTTATAACATTTCAGTTGCTTCATAAAAATTGTCCATTTTCCAAAACAGGAGGATGATTATTTTGTTAAAACAATTTTTCTCTATGACTTCATTTTTTTTTTCTGACATTACCCATTTATACTACTTTGTGTAAGTTGCAATACCCAAGAGCCGAAAATTGCACCAACAATAGCATAAAAATTAGAGGAGTTCCTCAGATCAAGGCATACAACAAAATCAGGGCGTTTTATTTTGATTAAAAATGTTGACACATGTAACTGATACAGTGTTCAATAAAATTTAAAAAATTTGCTTGTAAAATGTTAAATATTGCTGAACCCATCCCGCCATAATATAAGGGCCAACCATTATTTATTTTGTTTTTTATTTGCCACAAAAAATTAGCAGGAACATCCATCCTAGCTTTAAATATAGGAAACAAATGACAACATTGCAGTGGTTCTCAAAAATGTGCAATTTGGGAGTCACTAAGAAATATGTTTGTAACCTACTTGTCAAGAAAGAAAAAAAAGATAAAGAAAGACAAGCTAAAATTAAGTGCATAAATATGTGATAAGTTAATTTTACAACTTTTGGCGACCTACTAAAAATCAACACTAGACCCACCTGTGGGTCACTGCTCACACTTTGAGAATCACTGAGCTAATTTATGGCTCACAAAATATAAAAAAATTAATATTATTCGTGTCAAGGGTAGTACAATAAAAATATTTGTACATGTAATTATAAAGCAATTTAAAAACAAATATTTGACATACTTTAAATTTTTTAATCTCTGAACAAATCTATTTTTGTGCCTCTGTGTGTGATACTTTGAATCAGAACTCATTGCTGGATCAAACTGTTCTAAGTCCAATAACCCAGCATCAGGAAGAATAGTCTCCACAAAAATTCGACACACATTATCTTCACATGAAGTTACTAGCATATTTGCAACTGATCCTCTAAAAAAAATTTTTGTAGAAATTATTAAAAATATATAGCTAATTCATAAAAGCAAAAAAATTATGAGAACTCTATTTAAATTGCTAATTCTGCAAGCATTATTTTGGAAACATTTCACATAAAATTATTTTTTCACATACAAATATCATCATATGAAAAAATTCTGTCACACCTGGGCATATATTTACTGGTTTGTCTCCATTCAAATCCTGTTACAGCTCGTGGATGACTGATATATACAAATGTATAGTGGACAGCATTTTTCTTGGGACTAAGAACACTATCATGTCGCATTAAACCTTGGGATACTAAAAAAAATAAACATTTATTAATAGTATAAAAAATAGTTATCTCAGATACATACTTTTATTTGACAGACTAAAAATTAAACATAATGCTAAATGATTTTTATAAAAATAATATTGATAGTGGATAGTAGAAAAATTTTCTATTATCATAAATGCTTAAATAATTTTAACACCCAATGTTTAATATTAAAATTTTGAGGGTGATTAATAGGACTAAAGTACCTTTCTGATCTTCGTACCAAATTTTCACTAGCCTTTCATTCTGTGCATAAAAAAAATATTTTAGCTTTTAAACTCAAAAAAAAAAAAAAATTATAATAATTATAATAACTATATAAATGAAAATTATGTAAAAAAAACAACTTTAAATGAATAACTTATAGAAATAATAATGATATCAACTTGAAGCTCATTGTAAGCTAAATCATTTTCTAATCATTTAAGCTTCTGTCAAAATACTGAATAAACTTATAAGCCATTGAACCATCACAGGGTTATGAAAAATGAAATTTTTGCACATTTTCAACAATCGAAAGAAAATACATGCATATTGTTTAATATTTGGGGAAATTCGAAGGTGCAATAGAACAGGGGTGGGCAAACTTTTTCTATGGAGGGCCACATTGAATACTTGATTTTTATTGGCGGGCCGCATATATATTTTGTCTACTTCAATTACAATTTACAATGTATGAAAATATGATAAAGATAATAACCAAGTATTTATCATTTTATTTCACATTCACACTCTATTACACATGTGCATTACATTTTAAAATACGAACTATATCAGTTGCAAATTTGGTAATAAGACTTTACTATTCATAATTATTTCAATAAATGTTTATTGTTACCAATCATAATAGTTCTGAAGAAGAAGAAACTTAATTTACATACAAACTTACCCCAGAGTACAATTATAATTAATGAGAAGTATGTAATGTTCACAATTTCGGATATGTTCTTGAACTGTGGAACCAGTTTACTGGTTGTGATTTACATGACTGCATTGGAATTGCAGTCAGTCAACATCGTCTGTTCTAAGACATGTTTATTTTCATACAAGAAAACGCTCGCTCACTAATGTTTGTGAACCCAAATAGTGACAAAAAACTTGGTAACAATTTTTTTTTAGGTGTGGAAATGCCGCTGTTGACAAAAATCCATACAACTCCAGCAAAAGATCTGAATTGAACTTCTTTGTCAGGTCATAATCTGCTTGTTGGTCAAGCAGCTCTAAGTAATATTCTGGCTCTAACTAATATTCTGGAGCCATAAAACCGATTTAATATTCCTAGATTCAAATGAAATAGTCGGAATAAAATTTTTAAAAAATAGCGAAAACTCTAAACAAAGAAAATTAACATCGACATAGGATCGCATCATGTACATGCGTACGAGCTGCATAATATACTCTGAAGGGCTGCATGCGGCCTGCAGTTTGCCCACCCCTGGTTTAGAAAAAAGTTATTTTTGATTATGTTTTATATCTTTCTACTCCCCAATATGACAAAAAAAAAAACAACAACCATAAAAACCTATGCCTATGAATATTTATGAACTTGCCTTTCCCAATGAGGCAAACACAAAACTGTCAGGAGAATACTCTAAATGTGTCACTGGAGTTGCAGGTCTGCAGAAGAAAAAAATATTATCAATTCATGCACATCATGTATGCAGCTTTAAATAAGGCTTAAATGTACTGATCAGCATACTTAATTTTCCAGACACATTCCCACGAACCAGGGTCTGGTTCGGTTTGATGGTCATTGATATGATCAGGATCTGCAATGGCTTGAACCAACCGCTGAGTGACTGGATCATCTTCATCACAATGGCTGACTCCAAGAGTGAATGACACTTTTTGTGGGACAGCTGAAGGAGGTGGCGCACTGTGTATGAACTCCCACATCTGTATGTACTCTCCACCAGTCAAGAGGCGTGAGCCTAGGTAATAAATACAGTGTTTTGAAAACTTAAATGCTTTTAAACTAAAAGAAAAAAAAAAATACATTTATCAGAAATGATAAAAACCAGAATCTTTAAACTTCAAAAGGTAACCCAACTAACCTTCAACATTCCAACTTAAGCAATCAACATAGCAGTCTGCATCTAGTTCAGCTGTCGGGAACCATCTATAATCTAATTTCTAAGAAAGATGAGAAAGTATTTTTTTTAGCTTAAAAATGACAAAATTTAAAATCAAATAATATAAATAAAAAAATATTTAAACCAAGTTCACCAAAATAAATTTATATAAAAAGGTTGTAAAAAAAAAAAAGAACCTAATGTTATAAAAGCTAATACATCTAAAACATTTATTTACATGGGAGATTGCATAAGATTAAATGTGGGAGATTTGGTGGTTAATGAAGCTAGCATTTTGACAAAATTATTTCAAAATTCTTTTAGCAAGAAAAAAAATCAGGGCAAGAGGATCATAAGGATATTAATCAATATACATGTATCCTTCAAATTTGCTTTAAAATATCACAGATAAAAAGTAAATATTTACAGAATTAGAAAAACATTTAAATTCAAACAGCACAATAACAAATTATTACTTTGCTCTTATGCATTAAAAACTTCATTCCAAAAAAATTATCACTTTACATTTATCTCATTTTCAACAAAAAAATATATCAATCATCATTTGATGTTTAAAACTTATGTAACTTATGAAATACTTCCAATTACAGTCAGATTAGATGACAAAGAGCCATTAAAATTGCTGTTTAAGGAATGTGTTAGTAACAAAATTTAACAGCATGCTGAAACATTATTTAAACATTGTAAATTTTAAAAAAAATAAGATGTAAATGAATATATTTTACTTCTTTAAATAGTAATCATTAAGTCATGTTCAAGCCTAAATAATGTCTTCTTTACAAGATATATAGTTTAAATAAGAAGAAAATAGTCTAGACTCAACAACAGGCGAGACAAGAATTAGCCCATTTTTAGCTCTTTTTAATTCTGATCTACATTGACTGCTGAAACTAGAAGTAGTAAGAGAAAGAACTAAATATAAAATAAATGACATAACTTAAATTCCTGAGATTATTTATCAAAACCGTCAAGCCATTCTGAACAACTAACTGTGGAATTACATTACTTAATGACGCATACGACTGACTGCTTATGGATAAGAACATGAATAAGTGAGACTACCAGGAACAAAAGTAAAAGTTTACAAAATGTAAATGAAATATGTTTGTGTGTTATATATATATATAATCAAACATGTTAAGTCTTTCATTCATAACTTGAAACAATTTAAATTTTAAAAGATCATGAGAAACAATAATTTTTATTGTTGATTTTTTTACTAAGCTTTTATACAATTAAAATAATAAAATAATGGGTTGAAAATATGTGTAACACATTACAATAAAATAGCAAATTACTCTGCTCATTTGTAATAAAAGGTATTTTTGCCTTAATGAAAAGTTCAAGTTCACCAAATACATGTAATTAAAAAAAAATCTTATCAAACTGAAGAAGACCGATGATGAATGATTGAGTTTAAAATAAGTATTTTAAAAATATAGTACAATAAAAGAAGAAGAAAACTACAATTGTACTACTAGTCAACTATTGTAATAACACTGTCATAAGCATTGGGAGAACTGAGCAAAAATAAATGTTACAGCATTATAAAACTAACAAACAAAAAGGGTAAACACAATGCATACATTTGTGTAATAAAGAAATACAATTACCTAATTATGCATATTATTTATGTAATAACATTTTGGTATTAATATTTTAATCAGGTATTGTATAAATATAGAAATCTGTATGATTCTGAAATAAATGGCTATAATATGGGACAATGGCAGAAAAAACAAGGATATAATACTATCAGAAAAAGTCAAAGCATTTTAATAGTGGAGAGTACAATTAGGATGTCCAACAGTATCAACAAACCTTGCTGGTCTCATGTTTATTCTTTCTAGGAGAGTGCTATAAGACAAAATAAGTAATGGATGGCTATAGAATAAACTGAACCATTTGTACTTACAGAATAATGAATAACAGCATAAAATAAAGTGAAACATTAAAAACCCACTTGCATCAATGTGATTGTGTCCAACTGTAAAAATTTATCTTGCTTTTTTAACAATTTTTTTTTTATAATTATTTTTCTAAAATTTGTGTGTAGGTGTTTTTATTTTGTAATGCTTTGCCATTGTATATGATTCTTTTAACTTAACTTTCATCAGATCATCAAAAATGCCCAGCAGAAGAAAATACTAACTTAGGTCGTTATACTCGAAAATCAGTTGCAAGCACACTGAATACGATCACACAATTACAATCTCCTAAATAAAGGCAGTGATATGACAGGCTTAGCCACGGCTGGGTACAGCTAGTAATGGAATAAATCTCCTTACATTGCTAGAAAGTTTCACACATGATTCACTCTTTATTTTGATAACTTTCTTAATTATAAACAAGAAACTGAAATGTGTTTTTTTAGTTATTAAGTTAAAGTGCCAACAAAGAATATGAAACTATATATTTATTTATACTAGCCTATTGTAAAAATGAGTAGTTAATTTTGTTGGATGAGATGAAATCTCAAAATAAATGGTGAATTGCCACAGGTTATGTTTATGAAAATATTTTTTTTTCATCAAAAAAAAAAAAAATGGCTTTAAATCTTAAATATTAATTTGAATTTCATATAAAATGAAAGCATACAAATGATACAAGAACAACAATGAATCAACTTGAATGATGTATATTTCTGTTAAAATTATGTAATATCAAAGCTCTTGTTTTATAAAGAAGTTACCTTTGTTAATTTCAATACTAAAATTTTAGTTACCCTAGCAAGAAAAAGGCAAATTTAAAAATAATGTTAGGCTTATTTGACAGTTTTTACTAAATAATAAGCACCAATCAATTTTTTTTTATCAGGGTGTTATAAAAGAAGGTGAATGTTTCAAAAAAAAACAAAAAACAAACTCTGTCAGGTTTTGGTGCTGATGGAAACACTTTTCCACTAAAATGTGTACCCTAAAACAAAGTTAACAAATAAGTATACTTTAAACTATCTGAATTAAAGGGGGTAAAGACAAAAGGTGTTATTACATGTATTCACAATATAGATTACATGTGTATGTTTTACTAGCATTCTATAAAATATAATTTGTACAAAATCTGATTCAACTTTTAAAAGTGTAATTGGTTAATACTTAAAAAATTTAAAAAACATAAGAATCTACTACAAAATATTAAAAATTATTTTAATTGTTATTCTCTATTTACAGATAGACAAGAAAATTCTATAAACATCTATCATTTAATTAAAAAAGATCATAAACATTCTAATATAATAATTTTGGTTTTTTTCTAAAATTTTAACAATTTTTATACCTGACCTAAAGAGAAAAATGATCAAGTTAATGATAAGAATGATCTAAAATGGGTCTAAGATATAAATAAAATTATACTTACATGATTACTTTCAGTACTGGAGGGTGTGGGCTCAAAAATGTGAATTTTTCTACCATAACTTGCAGCAATCTAAAAAGAAAAGAAAATATGATTTACATAGTACTAAATACAATTATATAATTATCAAGCTCTAAAAGGAAAAGGTTTTTATACAAAAAATAATTAGCCAATAAATAGAAAATGATGGCAGAAAAAAAAATTCAATTCATGCTCATTAACCTTTCCAGTGTCTGTAGAACAATCAACACAGCTAACTTTGATACTTCCTCTAAGCACACCTGGTATGGTAACCACTCTTTCAAAGTTGCTAGCTAAAATAACAATATCACATCCTGATGCATATGCCTAGAAAAAAGAGAAAAAATGTTTTAAAAAAAAAGTACAGGTACATATCTAGGTACAGACTTGTAGGCTTCATTGAGGGTAAAATATTTTTTTTGGAAGTATTACTTACGTTTGCAATTAAAACAGCATGAAAAGATTAAAACATCTATTCTAATCAGGGATGTCAAACTGAGGGCCACATGTGCAGCAAAGGATGCATTAGATGGCCCAAATTTCATTTGTTGTTTTTTTCTGATTCTAAAACACATTTGACTTTCTAGCTTCTCACATGGGCAACGCTATGGATTAGTTTTTTTTTTTTTTAGTTTTCACATTGCTACTAATAACCAACATTAGTTTTTTCCTGACAGATCTCTACCTTTGTTCGATGGCAAAGAGCTTGTTTGAGGAGTGGTGAATAAGTTTAGACTACTATGACTTAGTTAAACTTTGAACATTAAGATAGTAAAATCATTTTTAGATGTAATTAGTTTATGTTGCTATAAATTTGTTGTTGATACAATTATACTGTGCTGTTTAAAACCGTTGTTTTTTTTTCATCAACTATTTCATTACTAACCACTAAAATGTATGCAAATTGTAGATTTTAAGCAAAAGAAGTTAAAATATACCATCAATATTATTTATAAAATGGATTCAACAATATGCCCTAATGAGAAAATGATTTGACTTATGCCACCCTAATAAGAACACAGTATGACTTCTAAAGCCCTCATGGGACTCCAAGTTCGACATGCCTGCTTTAGTTTTTAACTACTAACAGGTCTACTATAGCCAACTACCTATATCTACCCTAAGCCTGTCAGCACTGTACTACTGCATCTTCTCTCTTCTATTTACTAAGTTATTTCTAACTTAACTTAATAAGGCAATAGAATGTGCCATTAGCATTAGCATGTGTCATTAGCTTGGGAGGGGAGATGAAAGTTTCACATGTAGTGAGAGGGCGGTGAAAGTGGTGGTAAATTCTAAATTCTACAAATGCTAATCAATGGTCAGTATGAGTCATATTTTTCATGGAAGGGAAATAACTACAGAATAAATCAGATAGCTCTAATTTTTTTTTTCAAGTGAAGCAAACTATCTTGTAAATTCTAACTCAAAATTATCAATTATGTGCACCTAACTCATATATTCCCTATGGTAAGATAAGAGGATTTCATTTCCGTAAGAGAGTGAATATGTGTTGCAGGGAGGGAAAGTGGTAATTCTCTAAAAGTTTGAGAATTAAATAGTGTAATAGGAGGGATATGTGTGCACATACATTAAGGCTTAGGTATGTGAAACTATTATGGGACTTATTCATAATGATAAAAAGATGTCTTATAATAAAAATGTCAGAAAATGTACAATTATGATGCTCACAATATCAATATCCAAGTCACCAGTAACAATTTTAAAGTCTGTTGCTGCTTGTTTTATAAGCAAATAATAATTGATAATAGGACAATTCGTTCTTCAACTTTAAATTGGTTAAAGAAACTTTCATTGGATACTTTTAAAGTGAAACTATGATTGCATAGGTTTTTTTTATATATTTAAGACAATTGTATCACTGGTATTAGTATCATCTCAGTATGAATGGTCAATCCATCATTTATTATTTTAATAACTATGTTTTTTCCTATTTTCTTTTGACTCAACAGTGGATAAGGTATATGGTGCTTGGTAGCTTTAGGGGCCTATGACAGAGAGAATTAAATGTTTTAGCCAATGTATCCATAACCATCACAAATGTAATATGGTCCTATCCCTATCATCCTATGGAAGCTTACCAGATTTTCTATATGACATGTTAGGACATGGATGGGTCAGGGGTGAATGGTGGAAAGTAGGCACAAATAATGATGCAAAAAAATAGTATGGAAAAGTATGGAGGAGGCTTGCTACATGGAATCATTCGTGCAGGGGAGACTATATAAAACCTTTAGCAGTATGTTGTACATGTGTATTAACTATTATTATTTGCTATAAAACATTCTCCCCTAAGTTATCTCATTTAAGAGATGGCTATCAACAATTTTCTAGGGGAAGAATTCATTTCCATAAGTGAAAATTCTTCCTATGCCATTCCAGGAAGGGAACACTTTCAAAGTCAACCAAAATAATGGGTTGAAAATACAGACTGTCCTTACAAAATATATGGAAGTACGGTAACACTCCGACTCCACTATCATTTGGCCAGAAGTATTCTTAATACAGTAGGTGAGTAGGAGAAACGTCATACTATACAGTGCAAAAATAAATTATTGTTAACGACAGTCTGCCCTAGATTAAAAGTTCTTTAATATTCTGTTGCAAAGATCTTAGTGTGAATCACACGAAATGGTCAGTAACTAAAATTACTCGCTAATAATATTATTCTAAGTTACTTAAAGTTAATACTCACAATAAAAACAACACCTTCTACAGTTCCAAGGGCATAACAATATCCTCCATTGCAGGCTCCGGTTAAAATCTGATGTCTGTTCATATTAATTATTTGTATGGGGAAAGTCTGAGATCGGAAAATGTCCTAAGTACATATTCATCAAATACAAATAACTGTGTATACAAGATCAGATGATTTTCCTGCTTCCTGTCTTCCAGACGCCATTTTGGAAAAATTATTCCAAATTAAGTAGCCAGATTATGTAAACAAAGCCAAAAACACATTAATGTACCAAATCACTTGTGTATAACAAACAAAATGAACAAAGTATCCATCCCTGCGTCCAATACCAAAATGTGTTGATTATTTATCTTTATTATTTAACTATAAAGATATTAAATAAATATCATTGCAAACGAAATAATTTGAATAATATTATTTGTTTAATTATCTGCATTATTGTCATTATAATTATCTTTTAAGTTTTAGATTCTAACTTGAAATGTTCAAAATTTTCTAAATTGACCTACAAACCAATTTATGAAATAGAAACATCAGTGATGACACGCGCAATGGTTTTTTTTTTATTATTATCGTGTCGCCGTTTAACTTTAATAGAAAGAAGGAAAAAAAAAACGTAGAGAGAAACCTAAATCACAAAACAGAGACTGTCCAAATAATTTATTGGATATAATTTTGGCCTGTGGGCACCATAAAGAAATAGACCGACAGTGCGACAGACATTTCAATGAAATCGTTAAATGCAAAAAAAAGCAGAATATTTAACACCCTCAATTTAATATTTTTTTTTAAGAATGCAAGTGAAATCAATTATCAGCCAGAACAGTCAAAATTAGAGCTGATGTCATGGTTCATAAGAAAAGGCTGACCAGAGATGCGATCCGAGGCATTATATTCTGTGGTGTACACTCCTTTCTTTTTTTTTTCGACATTAGTAATGGCAAGACCAGCTGCTTTCAAATATGTGATTTTTTAAAAAATTGAAACGTATTCTCATCTTAACTAAAAAGTAACGCTTTACAGAATGAACGTTAATTCAACAATTCATCTTGACTTCTTTATACATGAGTAACATGACCATGTGATAGACCAAACTTAGTAACTTAGGATTAATTAATGTGTGATTATATGATACATGACAATAATGACATTGATGTGTTGAAACATATGAGCGCAGTGCATCTAACAACGTATTCGAGACTCCGAATACTTTAGTTACATACCCCATCTCAGGCCCGTAGCGTGCGAGAGAGCCGGGGGGGGGGCGGCCCCCTGCGTTTTGTCTGCCCCCCCTGCTTATTTGCTCTACTTAATAAAATGTATTACCTGCCCCCCCCCCCTGCTATTGCCTGGCCCCTGCTGTAGAATGCCTGGCCCCTCCTGTAAAATTTTCACGCTACGGGTCTGATCCCATCTGATGTGCCCAAAGATCGAAGGGTCACTACAAATCTTTTCTTTAAAAAAGGGGTCCGTGTTTGATAGGCTTTAGGGATCACTAGCTTCAATCTTATGCATAAACATTAGCATATCTGCTATTTTCTAATGTTTCCTTTTTTTTACGAGCTATCGGGGCCAAATCTTACGACGACAAGATTTTTGGTGAGGTCAACCTATAACCCCTCCTGGTGGGGGGGGGGTGCACATTAAAAATACTAACTATTTACTGTCAGGTATAATTATGGACGAAGAGTATTATGCGGAATTAAAACGGCAATATGTACATGTGCAATATTGGTCGGAAAACAGGAAATGTCGGGATATTTCTTTACCATCTTGGACCATTGTCACCATTCACTATAATCACTCCGGGACAATTTAAGTCATACGACTCATACTACTAATTCTTCTCACCTCCCTATTTTGTAGAAAAATACACAAATAAATTATTTGAAAAGTGACGGGGTCTACAGCGTCTAGGGCCCTTGACAAGTGTGCTTTAATAGAAAGAAGAAGAAAAAACGTAGAGAGAAACCTAAATCACAAAACAGAGACTGTCCAAATAATTTATTGGATATAATTTTGGCCCGTGGGCACCACAAAGAAATAGACCGACAGTGCGACAGACATTTCAATGAAATCGTTAATTGCAAAAAAAAGCAGAATATTTAACACCCTCAATTTAATATTTTTTTAAAGAATCCTACGTGCAGCCCCGTAGCCAAGGGGGGGGGGGCACTGGGGGGCCGTGCCCCCCCCCTGCTAGGTGTGGAGTGCCCCCCCCCCGCTTAAAAAAAAGAAAAAGAGGAAAAAATAAAGAAAATGTAACTATATATATATATATATATATATATATATATATATATATACACGTATTTTTAAGTGAATTTTTTTTCAAAGTACTCCAATAAGCTGTAATAGCCCTTCGAACCACAGTGGTCTAAAGTTAATCCCTTGTTATCTTTACATCAACAGGCAGCTTATCTTACATAGTAAAAAAAAACAAACAAAATTAAAGGTTTTAGCCCAAGGTCAATACTGGCCGTATCTTTATTCTACATTTTAATTCTCGCGCCAGACACAAATTTTATAGCAGACTGTAAAAAATACAGCATAAGAATCATAGTGGTCGAAAGCCAATCCTTTATTTAGGTGAAACCATAGATATGGGTGAAACAGCATAGGAACATGCCTATTGATATACTGTGTTGACAGACATGATCTATTATATTCAGTGGCGTAGCTAGAGTACACGTCACCCGGGGCGGTCCGTTCAAATGTCACCCCAGTGACCGCACACGACCCTTTGCTGAATGGTTAGGTGTAGCTAAATTTTCATACATACTCTACCTCTAGGCTCTACTTTACTGACCGGTACGTTACTGCACATGCTTACATGTATGATCCAAGACAAAATCCGAATCTAATACCACAAAACAAATAGTTCAAATCCAAAGATTCTAAAAATGCAACTGTTCACTTTCAGAACATCTAAATGCAAAACACAGCCCAAAAGAATGTCTTGGAAGGAATGTCTTCTTGCTTTCATTGTGGCATACAGGTTAATGACATCGTCAAAATCTATTTGTCTTGAAAGCTCGTGTTCAATGGATAGAACAGCCAGATCCGACAATCTCGACTGGCTCTTGGTTGACCGGAGGTATTTTTTTTTATAAGTTTCATTTTGGAGAAAATTCTTTCACATAATGAGACAGAAACACATATTGTCAGAAAGAATCTTAGAGTCAGCGTAAGATATGGCAATGATTCAACAAAGTCCCACTTGATAATAAACCGTAGGAATTGCAGTACAGTCTAGTGCTTTGCTTCCTCCAAGTTTATTTCGGCTGCTTGGTGTCGCCTTACGTGGAGTTTCTAGATAAAGGTCTTCTTCAGACAACTCATCATACAAAGTTGTGAGCTTGGTAACAGACAACTGTATTTCTACGTCGTCGACACAAATAATATGGTCTGGCTGAACGGCAGAAAAAGTCAGCAAAATGTCATTCACTGCCTTCCCTTTCGTATCTAACTTCATATGAAAACGGTCCAGACACTCTAACACTGCTCTCTTGATCTCTTGCTGCAATGACAATCCAGCATCTCGTGCATCCTTCCCTGGTAATCTTCTCTTTCTTATGATTCTCTTCTCTGTAGGGATATCAAGTTCTTCACATTTCGCAAGTGCCTGCTGGACGGCATTGACAATAACTTTCGTACCTTCCAAAAAGACCTTGAAAGTAGGGTGGAGTGAAAAAATTTTTTTTCTGAATATCTTGTTTTGATAGCTATAAAAACTTGCTTACGCATGCATTTATTATAATATGGCAAAAAATTAGACAATTTTAATTTAAAGCATATCTTGAGGTTCCGCAGTTGACCTAAAGTATAGGCATATTTCGATTAAAAAAAAACAATAATCTTAAAAAAAAAATAAGTTTATATATACGGCATAATCATGTTGTTGTTTACCTTTTTAACAGTCTATACAAACGTTACAATTAAAAAGAACCATATATTTGAAGGTAAAACACATGCAAACTGTCTAACATGTTTTTATAGCTACAAATGATGTTGGGCTTTGGTGTCCAGTTTTGGCATTTTCGATCTTGATTCCAAGCGTGCTTTTATGAATTCGTCGCGTTTTTCTGGACCACTCACCACTTTAAAAGCTTCTGTAACTAACTTGATATGTCTCTCTACTGTCTGGTCAGACTGGCTGTGACAAGGATAGCGGGTGGAATTCAATCTTGATGGATCTTCTTCCCGGATCATGTGATATAGGCGCTCTTTATTAATATAGCTTATATAGCAAAAAACGGTATTAAGCCCCCGTTTACGGCCCTCAGAGGTCAGATCGCGAAATGGAAACAAGTCATCTCTTTCAGGCCAATACCTACAAAATGATATATACATCATGGGTCTAGGACTTATGGTTGTTGGGATCTAGGGTGATGACAGACAGACAAAACGGGGACAATAGAGCATGATATTTTTGGTCGATTGGTGGAGATTCACCAGGCATAGACATATGAGAATCACTATCAAATGTATCGTGTACATGGGGAGGGGAGAGCACTCTATTTTAACATGTTAAAATTTACTTGGATGTATGTCAACGAGTAAGGTTCGCAGTTGAAAAGAAAGTCGAGAGAGACCTCAACCATAATTTTTTTTTAGAGAATTCAGTCAGATTTAACAAAATTATACAATGTGGTTTCTCTACATGCTAAGCTGGATAGCATTGATTATCCAGTTGTGTGTCGTCACTTTATCAATTGGTTTGTATTACAAATTAACGCACTAAGTCTAATAACAATCCAAACTAAGTAAGCTAACTTACATTACTATTTTAATAACTATTGAGTCTATTGTATTATTATCAGCTAAATTGATGAATTAAGCTGCTATTGTTTTTTGTGGGGTTTTCCGGCTATTTTATCAAATATAAATTATAGTAAATATATTAATACTATAGCCACTATAGGTATCAAGACTTGGTCTAGATCAATTCAAGGGGGGAGGGAACTTTTTCAGTCACTGGCCTCACTGGGTTCCTAAATTTGACAGGTGGGCTAGACAAGGAGCTCATGGAAGTATTATTGACATGTTATAAAGTAAATTTAATGTAAACAGCTAGCGCTGTGCTTCACTCTGAAAAAAGTTGCGAGCGGGATTATGCAGTCCGGATAGCTGGATTCAGCTCGCTGCTGTAGTTTGCCCTTATCTGCACTAGAAGACTATAGGTAATTACATAGGTTAAATCAAATTTAAGGGCAGAAATTAATGTGTTGTATTATAAGTTTTAGTATAGATATAAAGTATCAAATATCAATATATAGTCCTAATGTATAACAAAATTTCCGCTCTTAAAAAAGATTTTAGCATAGTCCATTTAAAAATTACATATTTTGTTGTGATGCAAATAGAATTTTTTTTTATGAAGGGTAATATGACATTGTTGGAAACCGTTGAACATCACTTAACTTATAAAGCGCCTTCTTATTGCCTATACTATATAGACTATATTAATAACTTACATAAGCTTAAATTATAATATAATATAATATACTAATTCTTTTTTTTATCTCTTATAATGTAAACATAGTTCAAAATTATATAACTTATATTGCATCAAATGCATTTTCACTTTTTCTTTGACCTTGTCAGTTTGAACTACCATTTTAAAAATTAAAATTTAGTGTAAAAAAGTATTAGTGTATGGTATAACTGGGCTACGACTATTCAGTCTAAATGCTAGTGAAAAAAAAATTGAACTATTTGAAGTGTCTGAGGATTTTTTTTTTATCCATTTAAGGAGGATACAGTATAAGTATAAAAAAATGGAAAGTCAGCAGTAATTATAAAAAACTTGAGACTTTTCTGTTTCTTTGAATTTGATGTCATTAATGCACCCAATCAGTCTGGGTGCACATTTTTTATCAGTGAATGGCTTTTATCGTAAGACACCTCACTTAATAAAGTGTCACTTTGTAAGGATTTTAAATAAGAATTATTATAATTTTATTTATGGTAGAATATATCTGTTTTTGTAGTCATGGCATATTTAGGGATTGCATGGCTAGCACAAACCCAGCCGCTTTAAGTCAGGTACCAATTTAAAGCAGGGTGGACTTAGGGTCTTATATCAGGGCCTGAAAAAAATTCCTGAAACAGGGACTCTTCAGTTTGACAGTCCAGTGTTGACAGTCCAGTGTTCTGCTCCGCTCGACTGTCTTTCCCCTAGACATACATTTAGATTAAGTCTAAATTAGGCAAAACAAACTTCCATATGCATAAATGCTTGCAAGCCAAAAAAAGAAGCTTAGCTTTCCATCCTAATCATATATGTGTACTTCAGAGCCAAAAAAAACAACCAAGATAATCAATATAATTATTCACTAAAATGTAATTACAGTCCATATTTACATATAAACTATTATGCACATATCTGAAAATCACAAACTAAGTAGTGAAACAATTAATTAGATTTGTGAAACTGAATTTTGGTTTTCATTAAAGTTTAATTTGGAATGACTTTCAAATGTTCATCAGTCAATCTCATTAGTTGCATTTACTTCATACGCTTTATTTTTAAAATGTTTGCTCACAGGCATAAGTTTTCCCAAACACCAAGTTGCAGATTTCTTAATTTTTGTAAACTCAGCTTCAGATAAAAAGCAATAAAATTCAACAAGATTACTTTTCTGTGCTTCTCTTTCACCTAGTCATTTTCTTCAATCAGTTAGCTCCTACTATTATTTATATGGAATATCATCAACGTTACAACAGCTTGAACAGCAGTTTGTCATTCTCATTTCGGTCAAGATCTGAAAATCACTCTGAACAAATCTTCTTCAAGTTGAGAATAACTTTTATAAGAAATCTGAGGCCAACATCTTCAGTGACGATATCACAAAAATCTTCCAAATGGTAAAATTAGATAAGTTTTCTCTTCCCAGTTATGCTTCTAACATGTGATGTCGACCAAAAATGATAACTTTGACAGCCAGGTAAGATCTGACAGCTGATCTACCCTACTAGACCCATCCTCACTCCAGCCATGTTTTTTTTCATCAATCAACTGTAACACCTCAAATATGATTCCATTGAAGGTCTTTCAAAGTTTTCTGTTCCATGATAATGTCTTTTGAAATTATTATTCCATGCATATTGCAAATGGATTCTTAATTTTCTGTTATCTGTAAGTCCAAATTGACACCTCAAATGAAGATGAGAAACTGTGATGTACTTGAGAGATTCATACAGTGTTAGAGAATACCATAACGATTTCCTAGCTTTCTGGTGTATTTGTAGCATTATGTTTTCTCCACGTTCTGTTCATTACACATCTGAACTTGCAGAAAAGCTGAAACTTCAGGACACAACTCATTAGCTCCTTCCATCATACACCCTTTAATCAAATCACTATCAGTAAACAGTTTTCCTTGCTCAGCCACTATTTTCTAACTTGACATGTGATGACAGATTAATTTTCAAAAAACTTTCCTGTGAAGAGTTTTCATGAGTTTTAAAGAATCACATTTCTCAGAGCATAACTTTACAGAAATTTTATATGTGATAATAGATGTTTTTTGCTAGTGACACTTTCATAAGGGCAACACTTACTGCATACTACATAACTAACTTTTTAGTTGTTTGTATTTACTTAATTTCCTAATCCTCATTCTACATTGAAAATGAGACACTCTGTGTCCATTTTCTTTTCTTAGTGGCATTAAGTCTAATGTCTACAACACACACATCTTGCTTCTGCTAACATTCAGCTCTAAATCTCATTCTTTCACAAACTTTAACAGGCTTTATAAAATAAATCTTAATTACCTTTCACCCTGATTAACACTTTGCTGGGGTATCATTTATTTGGGAACATTGGATCATAGAGAATAGACTGCAGTCTAAACTAAAGGCATCTAATACTAGCTTAAATAGCATTTCACAAAGCAGGTCAAACACTTTATACTTTCCACTATTTTATTTCCTAAATTCATCTACCTGTTTTAGTCCTACCCCTGGCTCTGTGACATGCTTTAACATCTAGCTTAATCAATTCTGCATGACATGTTTCTAGCGACCCCCAGTTCTGTAGCCTGTAACCCCTTTTCTCACCATAAATCAGCTGTCCAGGTGTGCGGGCCAGTACACTGTGTTGCTTAAAAGTTATCACATGACCACAACATTATGGTACATATTAAATTACAACCAAGCGACTAAACGAACCATTTACCTAAGGCCCCATGTTGTGACACCATGGCTATATAATAAAGTTTTAAACATTTTTATTAAATTTTAAATGTATCAAAACATCTTGTGTGCCATATGTTGAAGGGCTTGATGAAACGGCTTTACATGCTGGATCAAGTCAGATGAAAATTCTCAATAATTCTAGTTGTTAGATAATTATTAGAATATATAATGTACCAAGTAAATATCTGGAATGTTGAGATAGAATCACTAAATTGGTATATGATTATTTTTAAATTTGAAATAGTTGTATGGGTTCTCACTGATTAGGAATGTTGATTTAAAGAATGATAATAGAGATCCATAGTGGACATGCATGAAGGGATTAGCTCTGTTACATTATAGAAGCAAATACCAGAAGCTTTTTAGTGGGGTTTTACTGAACTTTTAATAGAAACATTTGTTAGCATAACTTTAGCACAGCTTATTCAATAACCTATTCAATTTAAGTGACCCATCTGTAAAAAATGAAAGAAAAGCTATAATTAATTGAATTTATTCTTAGTTAAGCTATTATAAAAAAATTTTGGTGACCCATTTGAAATCAGCTCATGACCATATTTTGAGAACCGCTGTGCTAGTGTATTTAACATTAACTTTGGACAGATGGTCATAAGATGTATAGAATCACACTCTTGATAGGGATCTGGTTCTAGCCCTATCGAGTTATTTTGATTTTAATCAGGATCTGGTGAAGTTCCCAAGTCCACCCATCTTGAAAGTGGATATTTAAAATAAAAATGGCAAGGGGGGCAATCCTATTAATCCTAACTTTTGGGGGGGGCCCATGGCTTTTAACATTTATTTTTATATTCTGCTGCAATATTGGGAGGAAAGGGTGGAGAGGGGCCCTTCTTTGTCGTAGTTTGTCACGGGCCCCTGAATTCCTAGCTGCAGCACTGGCTTACATAAGTTCAGGAAGTAAGGGCATTGTGCTAGTCAAAATATCATTAAATTTGCAGTGGATACAGAAACAAATAGGTTTTGCACTACACCTAATCCCATTAACCCCTTGTGGGCTGAAAAAAAAGGAATCTTTAAATTTTTTACCTGCTGATTAGTAGGTTTTATGGCTTATTAGTTCTAATATGAGGTTTCGTGGTGTGTTTAAATTATTATTTTAATTATTGGAATCAATACTATTACTTATGAGTTGTCATATGATGTTTTTTATTGTATCAATGGTTTTATTATGTTTGTTACTTTTTGCTGTGATACACCATATTACGTAATGGTCATACAATTTAAATGTAAATACCAAATTTCCCAACTTAGGTCACTTGAAATTGTACAGAATCTAACTTCTGCTTCAAACCTTTTTATACCCGACAAATATTTAACCCCTTAACTTTTAATTTATGATATATATGTGTCCCTGGCTTGAACTTTTGAACTGGTTAATTAAATGGACTTATCTCAAACTTATCAGTGGTTCTTAAGTTGTCAAGCTGTTCTGAAAACTATCATTACATGAGTTGATGAATTTAATGTTATGTTTTTAAAATAACATAAATAAGTCAAAGTATTACTAGCTAATGGACAAAAAAATAACCCACAATCATTTTTGAATATTAATTTTACATCAAAACTTAAATCTTTAGTGCAATCAGTGCAAAAAGTAGAAAAATAGCTTGCATGAAATAAATAATATCTTTTTTTTACATCTTTAAGTTGTATTTTTGCAATGCTTTTGATTTACAGCTGCTGGTCTGTATTATTTAGCTGAACTTGTTGAAGAATACACAGTAATAGCAGGAAAAACTATAAAGTATCTTGTTTATGTAAGTAGTCATATCGTTAACTCCTATTTACATTTTATGAAATACTAGTCGTCCCGGGGAGTATCATACACCGCCTTATCAATCAATTTAATCACTGTAATTATTTTTTAAATAAGCAATCAAAAAAATAACAGGCTGACATATTCGGACAAAATACATACTATGCAAATAGTTTCGTATTTAGAGCACATAAAAACATGATTACGACCAAACAATACTGTTTTAAAAATTACTGGAGCTGTCTAGACATGAAATAGTATTGTACAACCACCATTGTGCTCGTATTGCTTAATATATTCTACCAAATAAAAGGACAAAACGTCATATAAGAAAATTTTGTAAAAGAAATAAGAAAACAACGTGCTTGCTGTGACGTATTTGGGAATTCCACAAATCTATACAGGCTGCTGAAACACCGCGAGTTGTCGAATGCTTGCTGTGACGTATTCCTGAGTGATCCATCTTGACCCACTTTAAACAACACGCTTGCTTCTTCCAGCACACTATAGTGGTTTTTTTTCCCGCTGTCGTGAGTTGTCGACGTATTTGGGAATTCCACAATCTATAAATAGTCTTGCGTCTTCTCGAAGTTGAGAATTATATTTAAAGATAGCAAATTTTTTTTCTAGAAGAATATAGTCATAGACATTTCAAAAAATTATACATATGGATGGTGCTGAATATTTATAATGATTTAAAATGATTGTATTAACAGGGAACAATGGCTGTTTACACAGGCATATTGATATTTGAAGACTTCAGTCTTTTAATGATTACTGGAGGTTTGTTAAGCTGTGTTGCACATCTTTTCATTCTACACAACTTCCCATACTTTTTTTTGACATCACCATCTTTCATTGGAGCTGTTGGTAAGTTCTTTTTGCCTTCTCTGCCAAAGGAAATTTTTTTTTTACTACACAATTTTTTTGATATCCATGATATTAGGATCACAGTAGTTTTTTTTTTCAGTAAAATGTAATACTAAATTAAAATATTCAAAAGTAATGTATTTTTATTTTTTATTTTTAATATATATAGTGTTACTGCTTTTCAACCATTATATGGCATTTACATACTTCTCAAATAACTGGTATCCATTTTCAGAGGTAAGAATTTTAAGATATTTAAGCAATTCACAACATAAGCGTGTCTAATTCTGTTAAAACAATGACATTAATATGCTATAATAATGGTTCTTTTTATACAAAACTTTCTTCCTTTTAAGGTTCTGGCATATTTTACTGTATGTTTATGGCTTGTGCCATTTGCTTTCTTTGTGTCATTATCAGCCAATGAGTATGTATTACCGACATCAAACACTCTAGTGGTAGAACAAGGTATGTTTATGACAGATATTATTTTTAAATTTATTATTTATCTAATGGTTTAATAAATTGTTAAAAAATTTATACACACTTCATTTTGGGAAAACAATGTGTTTATGAATTATTACTGGTTTAATATAATTGTCAAATGAAAGGAATTAGATTTCATCATGATTATCATAATTGCCCAGCACTTATGACAGATTATAGGCCACAGACAAACTCACAAACAAAAATTATTTCGTTTTAAAGAAGTTTCCTTTCCATGTTTTGTCAGATTTTTCTAGTGTTATATTTTACAGACATTCTTTACTTAACACAGGGGATACATTCCAGGAAATGGCAGCACTAATAAAACATCTTAAAATTGATTAATATTTACATTTAAATAAATGTTCAGGAAATTATATGTAATTCTTATTCTTAATTAAAACTTTGTCAGTAATCTTGTTGATCTGGGAAGATGTTGTTTTTTCCAATCAATAGGTCACCTATCATCAATTGTCTCTTAATGCCTCTAAGCACTTGTAAACATTTTCCTGCAAAATGCTCTTTGTTTTCATCTCAACTTTCATCGATACCACTTATGCTATGACATTAATCATAATAAAATTAAAACACATTTTATACACAATACTATCGAATTATAAGCATACATACTATATTTGTACTTTATATTTCAAATGTCAGAGTGTTTGCATATCAAATAAACATGAGTTGCATTATTTTAATAAATGTCATAGTTTTACCATGCTCTATTTTAATAATTTTAATAATTATACATCAGGGAAAAATCAGCAGTAAAGTATAAATGTGTAAGAATGGTTTACTTCTACTTATAATTTTATAAAAAACATACTCATTTGTTGTTAAATAATAAATATGTGTGACTGCTGTTGAAATCTACTATTGTGTCATTTTCTTCATGTATTTATTTTTTTACTTATGTTGTGTTTTTTTTACTGGTTGGTTGAACATTTTAATTTTGGTTGTGCCCTTAAAAATTTGTAATCAGATACATTATTGTAGTAGAAATTACCTAACAAAACAAAGCACCAGATATTCTTCCACTTTTTTTTCCCAGTATCTTTTGATTTTTTTAGTATTAAGATTATGATCAAGTTGGTGTGTTAATTATGATTGCATGTATTTCAAACTTTATTTTTTTCTAGATGATTCTGATGTTGTAAGCAATTACTTTAGAAAGAATAAGAAAAAGCTTGGGCTTTTGTCATTCCTTAAAACGGCACAAGAGAGTGTACTTCCTCAGAGAATGCGAAAACAGTTTTAAGTAAAAAAAAAATAAAATCAGTACTGTTATTGAATAGTATGCTTTTAGCTGTAGTTGACATAAGAAACTGTGTTGTATTTGATTTTAAAAAGTGTCTTAGATGTTGCACATTCAGACATATTCTGATGATAAGTAACATATTTTTATGTGTGATTAATTGTTACTAATTGAATTAATAGTATAATTCAAACTGATAAAAATTAAAAAAAGATGGGTGTTCAAACAGAAAGGTTTTTTTAAAAAAAAGGTGTAAATATATTTAATATTTCTTTTGTTAAATTTTAATGCTGCTTAATTTTCTTTTGTTAGTAATTTTACTATTAAAAAAAGAAGTTAAAAAAAATATTTCTCAAAGTTTATAAAGAAATTTTAATTGCTTCTATCTAATAATTTTTATTTAACCAATTTAATCAATAGGGATTTATTTTAAATTAGTAGGGACTGATTTAGACTAAATGGTGTACACTTAATTTTCCTTCAATGTTTGTATTGTTTGAAAGCTGAATGAAAACAACTGAATGTAGACTTTTACAGCTAAAGTTGGTTATTTATTGTACACATGTATTTTTATCTTATAATTAAAAGAATATTCTTTTGCCCATATGATCTAACTTAAAATATATTTGTAAAATCAATATCCTTGTTAAATTTATTAATACTTACTTAAAAATTGCAGATAATTAATTATTTTAGATATTTAAGCTTTATAAAATATAAATGCGTGTACCTGCGTGCATTGCTTTAAAAATGATTTGAGATACCTGTCATATTAATTAATTACTTCTGATTGCTTTTAATGCATATTTTATATATTGTAACATGTATATAATTTTTAACGATTTAATTTTAATTATGTATATTCATGATAACTGCTATTCCTATATCAACCGAAGTCCGTTGCATTACAAAGCTTTGTACATATACAATATGTTTGTATGTATACAATGGCATACAAGAGACCCTAGCTCAGGGCCAACATGTTTGACCATGCAAAAAGTGCAAAGCATAATTACTAAACAGAAAATGGTAGCAAACAACTCACAATATCTGTTAATTTTTTTTTTATTGTGTTATAAAAATGATCTTTAAAAAATAAATTATAAGAAATTGCCATTTTATTCTGTTCAATATATTATTTTGGCAAATAAACTATTTTTTAAATTTCTTGTAAAACCTTAAAATATAGTATTTAAGCATAATCCTTTAAATTAAAAACAATTAGACACTAAGAATCAACATTGTTATACATATCCTGCAATTGTAAAGAAAGATAACTCATTGAATATTTGTAAAATTAGGTTCTCTCCTCTAACTCAATCAAAGGGCATTGTTAATAAAGTGGTACCTCGGGTTACAAACTCCTCTGGTCATAAACAATTAAGGTCTTGGTAACGAACAGTGCCTCAGGGTACGAACGAAAATGAAAGAGAGCAAGGTTTAACGTTGGAGACAAATGATTGCATACAGTGCAAATGAACACCATGCAGTTCTAACAAAAAGAATGGCATTGAAGTTGATGGTAGCTACAAGGAGAAGCTGTTAGAGAGCTCACTACAGATGAGCTTGTGGATCTTCAGAATGAACAGCTACAGACATTAAAAGAAGAGTTGTCACCCGATGATGAAAAGCAAATGACTGTTTAAGTTGCTAGGATTAAAGAAATTTGCAGATGGGGAGCAGACTTCAACAACCATCATCCAAACAAACTCTTTGCTTACAGAATAGTAAACATGATGAATGATAACCTGATGGACTACTTCAGAAAGCTTCTCAAGCAGAAGATGCATTCAATTTCCCTTGATAGTTTTTTGGAGCAGAAAGACCGTCAGCTGCCAATAAACAGTGACTAGAAATTTTTGAAACTAATGATTCAAAGAAAGTGACTAATTTTCCATGACTGTTTTTTGGTAAGAAAGGTAGACTAAAACTTTTTTTTATTTTACATTTAATTTATTTGGTTGTTTTTTCTTTATTTGATATTTAAAATACATGTATTCTTAGCGTATTGTCAGGCAAATGACCAAGAGGTAATAAAAAAGAACGATTCTTTCACTTTGAAATGGATTGTCAGTATTTTATTGATTTCAATGTTTTGGGTAATTAATTGAATTCTTGAACAAATTAAGTTTGTAACCCAAAGTACCACTGTATGCCTCAACACAGTATATTTTTTTGTTAAATACAAATGCATGTAGTAAGATTTTATTTTAAAAAGAATACTTTAATAGTTTTTTAAGTAGTAATTAATATAGTCCATTTTTAAACCATAGATTGCATAACAAATCTAATAACTGTAAATAGTGTTTAAACAAATTATACTTGTTGAAGTACAAACAAATAAAATGTATTTTCAAATTTTAGGGTAAGATAGTATATATATATCTATATTTATAAATGTGAAGTTCCATATATGTATATATATACATGTATGCCTCTCTTTTTGTCCCAGTTACACACAAAAACATGATCTCCATTTCATAATACTGGTACTGGCCAAGAGTATAGTAGGCATGCATTTTCATACTTAGCTACAATTATTGATCAAAAGACATACTGAGATATTTTTTTCATTATCTTCTATGTTTACTGTGATTCGTTCAAGTAAAAGAATTAATTTTTTTACACGGTTATATATGGTTATAGTTAAAGTAAGCCATGCTCCATAAAACATGATAATTACACAAAAAGTACTAATGTGATACAGTGGACTGTGGTTTTAAGGCAGTAAAACTGTCCACACAGTTCAGTCCACACTATCATTCTCAAAAAACAGACACAATAGCAGAAAAACACATTGTTTATAATTTTATCTAAATAAACCATAGCTTTGAATTTAACTCGGAGAAAAACAATTTATCTCAAATAAGTTATAAGCGTAGTAAGGTGAAATGGCATTAAATGATGGATGAAATGTTTCTACATGCATTAAAATTTATTTACCCTTGCAAGCCCCATCCCTCTTAGGTGTCAGGTATAAGCATAAGCGTAATATTTAGTTATCTGTGTGCTTAATTTTTGAAACTTTATACATATCTGTTTTATTGATTCATTTAAGTGTCTTGATACTTCTGTGACAGTTAATTTTATTACATTCATGAACACTCAGCCTTCCCGAACAGTGCCAGGTACACTGCTAGTAATCTAGTATATATATAATTATATTAAGTTTTGTTTATAAACAAATAAAACTTATGTCACAATCCTAAGCAATTTTTACTGCTTGGAGTCATCAAATATTTTTTGAGAATAAATTTCCATATATAATGTTAATTAGCTTTAGCATAGTAAAACTGAATTAACAATTTGATATAAATTATTATTTAGATTTAGAAGCTCGATGAAATGACATATTACAATTTTTTTTACTTTGTAAATAGTCTTTGTGGTGTGAAACTATTACATTATAACATGTCCCTACTGATAACTGCATGAATAAATGTGCTCACACAATGTAAATATTGCTTGCTGTTTGAATCATTTTCATTGGGTTTTTTTTTACAAATTTTTCTTTTAAACCTCATTTGATGAATGTACATTTTAATTGGTAGATTAATAAGTTTTAAATTTGCCAAAGTTCTAACAATTGTTTTACAAATTAAATCTTTCGTATATGGTATTTAGAAAACTTTAAAATTCATTAAAGATTTATAAATGAAATTTTTTTTTTCACTGGTAATCTATGAAATCCTAATAAGTCATATTTACTAGCTCATTGATTGACTAAATAATTAAACTGTTAACTTCACATCATGAATTTGATCCATTTTTCAATTTTTCTAATTTAGGTAATTGATAACATTATGATAAAACTTTTTTTTTCAATTAGTGGGCAGTGCAATTTGTAAATTATCATTGGTACATTTTATTAATAACTTCAGTTCTTATTTTAAAAAAAGATGTTTTGAGGTATCATGTAACTTAGGATGGAGTAACTTAGTAATTGAAACCAGATATATTTTTTTTTTCTTATCTCTTTTGTGCTATATAAAAGTCTTAGAACTATACATAAACAGTCAGTTAAATGTTCTTACAAATAGTATGTTTCATAGTGGAATTGGTGTCTATGTGTTTTTTAGAGGAAATAGTGCAGTAAATGCTTTTTGTTTTACATTATTTAACAATCATATAAAATTATTGTTTTATTTTAAATAAACTTTCTTATAATAAAATGATTCTTTTGTTTTTTAAAATGAATTTTTAAGAATTTTTTTTTTAGATTTCATGATAAATTAATATATTAGAACAGAGATAGATTGAACCAACGGAACAAATACAATTATAAAAAAATTAAATTAATTGGTATACTGTAAACAAGGGTTGGGCAAATTACAGCAAGCGGGCCGCATGCGGTCCGTTATAGTATATCATGCGGCTCATATGCATGTACATGTCCCGACGTTGATTTTCTTTCTTTAGAGTTTTCGCTATATTTTTAAAAATTTTATTCCAACTATTTGATTTGAATCTAGGGATATTAAATTGGTTTAATGTGTCCATAATATTAGTTAGGGCTAGTTCCTTTGCCTTCATAATTATTATGACAGGTAACAATAAACTTTGTTGAAATAATTATGGATAGTAAAGTCTTATTACCAAATTAGCAAGTGATTTAGTTCATCTTTTAAAATGCAATGTGCATGCGTAGTATAGTATGAATGTGAAATAAAATGACAAGTACATGTTTATTATCGCTAATTCATATTTTCATACGTTGATAACAATCAAGTTTTCAATGTGGCCCTCCATAGAAAAGTTCGCCCACCCCTGCTATAAACAATGGAAGAAATTAAATATTAATGATTCATAATTTATTTTTGATATATTAAACTTGTACATTATAATTTATAAAAAAAGCAATACATTGTTGCAATATGGAAAGTCCTGAATGGCTCTTTAAGGGTTATTTAAAGAGAGTATTTTAATGCTTGCATTTAAAAAAAAACAACAGCAGTGAACCCATCTCACATTGTTAAAATAAAAAAAATAATAATAATATATATCTCCTCAAAGAGTTTTGCTCAGATATTTACTTTCTTTAAAATGTATCATTTAATTTTTATGTAAAAAGAAATAGATTACACTATTTTTAAATACTCCATCTTATAATACTCTGTTCTGTTACAGATAAACACAATGTGTTTAAAACATCAATAATATTAACATAATATATTTAAAACTAATGTATGCATATTTGAATATCGACTTGGGCATTCTTTTATTAGACATAAGGTAAAATAATTAGACACTTAAAACACTGGTGAAAGTTCATTTCTCTAGAAAGGATATGTCAGATGAAGAGCTACATTCTTTAGGTGACATTTGAAGAATAACATTGTGTTTGATAAGTAAAGAATCAACATCATTGATCAAGTGAAATGGGGCTTCTGAGCATCTGCTTATCTCTGCATCATATTTCCTTTTTGTATGAACATCTTCAATGTGCTTGCACTTAAAAATCATTCCCCTCTCAACTAAACTGCTGTCTTTTGACAACATTTTATTGATCACCTCTTCTGAGAGCTTTGGTCTTCTTAATTTTGCACTAGTTCCTTTTTTTCTAATGTCTTCATCTATATCTTGAAAGGACACTAGAGAAAAATACTTTCCTTCATAATACTTGGGCGCACCTTTCACTTTTGGCATTTTTGTATATTCGTCTCGAGGGTAATCATCTTCTAATCCTGGCAGATATGGATTCTCTTCAGCTTTGGTTGAAATGTTCCAATGGTCAGGATTGTAAAATGATATTGACTTTCTGTACTTAGCTGACTTGTTTACAATACTGCCATTCTCATCAAGGCTATTCTTGTCAAATTCATCATATAAAGTAAATTTATTTAGCTCATCAACAGTTTGTTTTGATAATTTTTCATCTATATGTATTGTTTTTTTATTTGTGTCATCTCCTATAAAATCAGTTTTTTTAGATTTACTGTTAGGCTTGTCTCCAAATTTGTTAATTTCTTTAGGATCATTAGCTTTTACAAATGATGATTTTATTTCTGGCACACTATTTCCTGCTTTCATCTTTTCTTCCTTCTGTAACTCTTTTAAAAATTTTTGCATTTTTATTTTTTTCAGCTGTAGCATTTCTTTAGCTACAAATGTTTTATCCTGATGCCACATTTCAGCAGCTAGAATCCTGCAATTGGCAAGCAATCACTTTTAATGTTCTTTTAAAAAATATATGTGTATTTCATCAATTACTTAAGATAATATTTATAAGTACCTTGCACATTTGCGATGACCCCATAGTTTCGCAAGGTCCAAAGGTGTGTTTCCTCGACAATCCTTGCTATCAATTTTAGCACCGATTTCAATAAGGATTTTTAAGCACTGGACATGTCCTTCACTTGCAGCTTGATGTGCAGGTGTTATTCCATCATCATTTGCTCTGTAAAATGTATTTTTATATAGATTTAACATTCCAAAGTAAAATATAAGAGCCTTTTTTTAAAATTAATTTTTGTGTACATAATTATGGATAAGTTTTGAATTACTTTATATTCTGAAATTTAAAAAAACCCATCAGATAGCAATATAAAATGCTTTTCACAGAAACAAGAGAGTGTTAAAGTTAACAATTAGTTCAAAAATAAACTATAATAGTTCATATATGTTGTTAATTTAAACTTACATTGATGAAAAAGCACCATTTTCTAAAAGATAAATCAGGCACTGCAATGATCTTTTGCCAGTTTGATTACTAATACATAAATGAATAGGTCGCCATCCTGTAGTGCTTGGGAGGTTGACATCAATTTTAAATTTTTCAATACACAGCTTTAAACATTCTAATCGACCATGTAATGCTGCTAGATGTATTGCCGCTAAACCCTGTGTTAGATTATAAATTATTTATTTTAATTGAAAATAAAATAAAATATATTTAATAATTTTAAAAAGCATACGACCATGCATCTAAATCTGAACAAACTAAAACTCAGATTATTTGGAGTCAGAGTTTGAAAAAAATATTGCCTCATAATCTTAACAGTGTTTAGTGTTGTATACCCAGTGCATTTTTTTTTAGACGCTTGTGAATATTTTTTCCCCAAAGTACACTATTTGGTTTGTTATCAAAGAAAGCTGTAGTGAAAGCATCTCATATTGATTTCTGGGTCTTAACCCAAAAGTTTTGATTGCAGCATATAAATAAAGCAAAAGTTCTTACATTTTTATCAAAGTTGACAGCTGATGTAGCTTCTTTCAGACTTTGCTTTAACCATTCTACATCTCCGATTGCAGCTGCCATAAATTCATCATCTGCTAATTTTTTTTCAAACATAAGTTTTGTTCTTCTACGTCTTAATGGAGGTGCGGAAGTAGCTGACTCTTTACCTAAAGATTTTGAGTTAAAAGCAGACATTTCCTGGAGGGAAAATAATTATGAATGTTTAATTTTCTAATTTGAAGTTTAAAAAAACATTTTATTCCAACGAATAAAAAAATCATTTATCATGTTTTTTAGGCTTACAGTACCCAAAAAAAGCATCACAATATAACTTTCTGCTTTAGTCCCTATAATTTATGATTAATTTTGCTTATGTAGTTTTGGTGCCATTATTTGGTGTTTTAATATATCCTAAAAAGTCAATAACAAGCCTGGGTACATTAACAAAGCAAGAAAAAAATATTGAAAGAGCACATTTTCTGAAAAGCATTGATGAATGAAAGAATGAGCTAAACTTTCCTTTCTAAGTTTCTTTTAAGGTTTTCTGAAAACTTTTCAAAGCAAACAATTTAGTATGAAGAGCTTGAAACATTTGCTTGTCTGATACAATCACTCATTGATATGCTATCACTGCTAAATTGTTTGTATACATAATCATTTTTTTACGAACAAGACTTACAAAGTTACATTCCTACAATAAATTACATGTGTCATGTCATGTATTGTAGGCCTTCTTCTATTGATTTTTTTAGAAAGAAAAAAAATATCGAAAATGGAACTTATAAGCCAAGATAATTGTGTATGTCATAAATATTATTCATTTAAATGATTTAAAGGTTAATAATTTTGTATGTATACGGCAGCATTAAACAATGTTAATAATGTAATCCCAGTAGTTTGTTACCAATGACGCCAAATGTTGTCGCAAATTTTTACATTACTGTCGAGTGTCGTAAAATAACCCGAAATTAACTATATTTCCTTAGGAACAATAAATAAAAGTTACAAAGTGGAATTTAAAAGAATTTTCGGAATTTAAGTGATTTACGTTATTTTTTTCTTAGTTTGAATACCGTTTATTCTTTTAAGCTTATAATTATGTACAAAATGAAAGAGGTAAAACTCCAGTTGACGATTAGTTGTAAAGAATGCTGTGTACTTCAACAAATGTTACAATGAATCTTAAAAAAAATGACCCTGACTCTTGATCATGATAAATTAACAAGCCTTCTTTAATCTTGATATCAAAACATTTGAAAAAATCGTAAATAATTTTTATAAAAGTAAACTAAATACACCTTTATATTATGATTTTTTAAATTTCCATTTCTTCAATAACTACTTTTACATCAAGCCACCTCTCTGACTCTATTCTATGTACTAGTGGTTCACAAAACTCTACACAGAAATATCTCTCATAATCAGTTCACTGCTCTAAATACTCCTGCAAAAACATCTACTTCATGATTTTATTAACTTGACTGATTCAGAATCCTCTCTTCCAAAACACATTATTATTGTTTTGTGTATTACACAGTCCTGGCTAAGCTAAGAATAACAAAAAGCCTTTGTCCTTTTGAGGCTTTTGTGTCTCTTTTTTAATTACTCTTAAGACGTAAAGTCTCTATCCTGGCACTAACCAAGATCTCACTTTCACTTTGAGTCTTTGGCAATCAATCTAACAGCTGAGATTTATTATTTAATTTCAATTTTTGCCTGTGTTTTTTTTTTTTAAGTTTGAGTGAAAATAGATGCATTTTGAAGAAAGAGCATCATCCACAATGGCTTATGCTTGTAATAATCTGAGTGCTTTGCGTCAAAAAGCACTTAATTATTACAATGAAAATGGAATTCCTAAAAAGATGGAAGAAGTTTTAAATTCTATGTTCTATGATAATCCACCAGATCCATATGGTTATTTAGTAAGTATTTCACTATTGAGCTTATTTACACTATACTACTTTAATTATTTAGCATTTGTCAACAACATTTGGTACATTGAAAGTTATTAAGTGTTAAAATTGGAATAGATTAAGAAATTTATTTTTCAAGAACATTTAACCACTTACTAACTGTCTATCATTTTTACAAGCATTTTGTGAAAAGGTGTTGACCATTATTTAATTATTTTTTTCATTTTAAGGTAAATTATTTTAGTGATTTTGTGGAATCATCTAAATTAAAAAAAGTAAGTTATGTGATTTTATTAACTAAATTTTCTTCCTCTCTGTATTGATATAAAATTCTCTTTTTTTTCTTTCTTTAATTTAGCCTATACATTTAATTCATTAAGTTGAATGATCAGTTTAAACATAATTTTTAGTTTTGAGACATGTTTAGACTTATAAATTGAACATTTTAACAAAATATTCTGGCAGGCACAAGATGCAGACCAATAACTCATATTTAGTAAATGGAAACTTTTCATAAATAATATATGATATATGCTTGGATATTATTTTAATAGTTATAATACTTGTTTTGAATTTGTAACCCCACTCTTCTTTAATCAAAATATTTTAATTGATTAGATTTCTGCATCTTTGGCATTTGATGGTCATGGTTTACCAGCAATAGAAACAGATATTTTCTGCACATTTTGCAACAAGGAAAAGGTTAGTAAAGGTAATATTGTTCATTGCAAGCAAAATTCCTTTCTCACAATTTTTTTTTCATTAAACAATGATTCTTTTATAAACCAACTATACCAATTTATTTAGGCTTATGAATATTGTTAACGCAGTATGGTCTTTGAGGCTTAAATCATTTTGTGAAGGTTAGAATGAACAACATGTAGTTATGATTACATCTTTTCTCTCATTATATTTAGCAATAACTATAAGCTAGATAACTTCTTTTATATATTCACATTTGTAAAGTCTTATCTAGCTCAGTACCCTCCATAAGGTGTGCTATGCATATGCACCCAGTGTGTTGCATGAAGAAGATGGATCTCAACTTTGGCATAGGATTTAATGTTTACCTTTTGAATGTTCATGTCAGAATTGTCCCTTATGGATAAATTCAATATACAGTATTAGTACTTTAGATGTATATAAACAAAGTCATAGCATACTATATCAATTATAGGCTAAATATATAAAGGTTAAACATATTACTTAGATTTTATTTCCATTTTAGAGATAAAAAATTAACAGAAATATTAAAAAAATATCATTGTTCAGTTATTTTTTTTACCTTAGATGCTATAGAATTAAAAAAAACTATAAATATGCCACAAGTACAAAAAAATGATGCAGGGCACTGCTCTATCTAAGTAATGTCTGAAGATTTAGATTGAGGCAAAGTATTTATGGCTATCCTACATAGTATGGTCATCTTGTGTTATCAGTTCAAACATTTTGAATTAGGAAGATAGCTTTTTTTTTTGACACAGGACTGCAGAAGATATATTTAAAAGCTGGTCTAGTAGTTTCCAACTGACTTTATGCATAAATGAGGATTTATTAGTGTCAGTTTTTCTTATGATTCAAGATCTATGTCTACTATCAGGGATATCTGTATTGACTATATTGTGAAAGTTTGTTATAAAACTGGCACTAATCATGGCCCAAAAATCATTAATCTCATCTTGTTCTTGTGTGATTCCAACATGACCAACCACCAGGGCTCTGGTCATAATTTTATATTGGGATAACATGGTGCTTATGGATGTTAGCTAAATGATTCATCGTAGAATTTTTACACAAATCAACTAAATAGATTTCAGAGTAATAAACAAAAATTAAGTAAATTGAATCACTGAAAACAAAAAATTACCTTGGGCACTTTTCAAAATATTTCTTTGTAAACTATTTTAGCTGTTTCCAGTAGATGTGTAAAAGTGTAAGGATCCCTAGTCTCGAGCATGCCACATACAACTGACCATGTGCTTTACAGACTTTTTGTAAGTCTAATCCTACAGTTTTGAATGCTTGCCCTTGATACATTATTGAAATTGCAAAAGTTATTTGAACTGGAAACTGCAATCTTTAGAAATGAAAGACAATTCCATAGATATAAATGGGATTTGGGGGATAAAAGTGTTTTGGTCTTTGCCACAGCCGTTCTCTATGGTTGTCTCTATAATTTGACAATGCAAGGCCTTGACTGTTAAAGGTAAGCCATTACACAGTTTTGGCTGGTCCAGATTATGTAAAAGCATTATTGTAGCCCCAACTTTGAGCATTATTCAATGAGGATGGATCTGGGGAAGTTGATGAATTTTAGAATTCAGTTGGATAATTCATACTATTGTCCTCATGTTTTGGGGTAACTATTGTAAATGCATGGATCACTGGGCATTTCCCTATTATAATCTTCCCAGACAAGCTCAAAATATTATCTTCAGACTCAGAACTGGGCACAACAGACTAAGACAACACATGTTCCGAAGGCTAGGCATTGGAAACAGTGAGGACTGCTCATGTGGGATGTCTCCAGAGAATGCAGAACATGTTCTCCAAACATGCCCTTTACATGACACAGCTCGCAACAGGTTCTGGCCACAGATGACCTCCTTCAATCAAAAACTTTATGGGAGCGAGACGGACCTGGATGCCACCGTGCAGTTCATCATAACTATAGGCCTGGTCGTTTGAAATCCTCCATAATCATATATCGAGAACAAAGAAGAAAAAAGAAGACCGGGCATTTTTGTTGCAGATAAGGATTAATTACTGCAGTCATGCTGTTTTTTGTTACTAATATTGCCCTTTCAAATACAGTTTTCAAGAAGGATCATTATGTTGGTTGTCAAAATTGGCAAAACTTTTTCAATAACCTCATTTACATTTTGCGTTGGAGTGCGAATTGATGTAGGAATTATTTTCTTCTTGGAACCCACAGGTACTTTTCCTTCACCAAGCTCCAATTATAGGTTTTGCACAAAATAATCAGATATCTCATTGCCATACATTTTTGCCCGGATATTGAGTTTTAAAACTCTTACATGGTGTCACAAAGTGGGCAATGTCAGACATGCTCTTATTTAATCAGCTTTAGAGCCTTTTGGTATAAAAGGCAAAATCTGATGAAAGTCTTCTGACTTTATGCCTCCCATTATTGATTTTCCTTTTTTAATCTTGCAAACACTGATCCTGTGCCTTTATGCTCTTTTGTATGACATCATGCCTTTTTCTCCAACTTCTTCTTCTTCTTTGTTCTCAATATGTGATTATGGAGGATTTCAAACGACCAGGCCTATAGTTATGATGAACTGCACGGTGGCATCCAGGTCCGTCTCGCTCCCATAAAGTTTTTGATTGAAGGAGGTCATCTGTGGCTAGAACCTGTTGCGAGCTGTGTCATGTAAAGGGCATGTTTGGAGAACATGTTCTGCATTCTCTGGAGACATCCCACATGAGCAGTCCTCACTATTTCCAATGCCTAGCCTTCGGAACATGTGTTGTCTTAGTCTGAAGATAATATTTTAAGCTTGTCTGGGAAGATTATAATAGGGGTCGTTTTTTTTTCTCCAACTGTTAGGAAATACTTTTTCAAAACTTCTCCCATGCCTGAATTCTCAGGGATATAACAGACTACTTTGTCATAAGTGGAAAAATCCAAGGGTAGTTTGAAAGTAGAATGACATATTTACCTTCTAGGTAATGTACTAGACAGATGCTGATCTGAGGTCTCATGCTGCCTTTGTGTTGCTTTCCTTTCAGCATTAGAATGAAGTCTAGGCTGATGCTGATCTAAGGTCTTTTGCTGACTTCTGTAAGCATTTCTTTCAGCATTAGTCTAAATTTTAAGTTTGTTACCTTCGGGTTGCTTGCCTTTCAACATCACAGTTAAGTCTAGCTTGCAATTGGTCTTCACTTTCATTTTCTCTTCTAGCTTTAACACATTGATCTGGAGATTTTGTTGTTTAAGAAGTGTGATTTATGAACAGCATTTTATACATGCAAATCCCACTTGAAGAAATATACAAATATAAAAAATTACAAAAATACACACATACAAACTATTCAAACCTTAAAATAAACCAACTCCAACTTTAATGAAACACACCAATAATAAATTTAAAAGAAATGGGGCATAATAGTTAATAAGCTATCTATTTTTGTCCAAGATGTGGAGTGTAAAATATATTTTTTATTATGACATACATGAATATATTCTTTGGTGTCTGTATATATCATACATATTTTATATATAGGTTAGCCACTCTCACACAGTATCTTATAATTGCAACATGGTTTTAGAAAGTTGTGACAAGTGCTCCCCCCCCCCCCCCACAGAACAGGGAAGAAAGTAAAGATTTATTGATGGGTACTTTTGAGGACTATTAGCTAATAAAAATTATTATATGCTAATGATCGCCACCCACGCGTAGAATGAGTAAAAATACTAGTATAAATATAATTGTATGGATGAAATGATGACTTATTTACTTAAGTAATTTTTTTTCCAGTTTATTTGTTCATTGATCACCTCAAATAGAAATATCAAAACGTGGTTAGAGGAGCGAGATAAGGCTCTTACTGAAATGAAAGCTTCTGTCCATTCAGCTGTTAGTCTAATTAATTCTGAGCTAAGTGACAAGCTTGTAGGATTCGATACTTCAAAGCAGAAAGATATTGATCAGCTGCTAATGTAAGTTTTTTTTTTATTCTTTCACTTATCAAAAAAAAAAGGTATTATTAAATTTTCTAATAATCTTATGAATACAAATAAAGTTTTCTTTTTGATAAAATCTTTTAATTATTATCAACAAAGTTTTTTTTAAAAAATTAAGGTAAGTTTTAATTAATATTCATTTACATTTTTTTCATTCAAATGAAAGCTCTTTTATGGAGGTGAAAAAACAAAGAGAAATAGAAGAAAAAGAAAAAGCTGTTATTGATGACAATTCTACAGTATCCATTAATAACACTCCTGCTATTGCCCCCCAAGCAGTAAAAAACAAGAGGAAACAATCTAGGTAAAAAAAAATAATACCATAAATTCTTCATAGAAATAATCTATTTTATATCTGTAATATAAAAATATCATGAAGATCTTATCTGCTGGTTTTGAAGAAAATAATTTTTTCAAGCTTGTATTTATCTGCTTTGCTCAAAACTTTTTTTTTACCGTCAATACTTTTTATCATCAAAATTAATGCTGTGATTGTCCTCTTTTGCAATCTTTTTATCATTTAAGCAAAGATGTTTTGTGAGTACTAATTTTATTTCAAAGAGTTTAACTTTTTTTTTATGATTTTCATTTTTCCTTTTTGTATTCAAATTGTTTAAAAGCATTTAGCTGTTAGAATTAATCATTTTAATGCTTTTTAAAACAATTAGGTCAATTATAATAAAAACAATCTTGTTTGAAAAGGTTTATATTAATTTTTTTCCCTTTACATTTCATTGCTTCTTTAAGAATTTAAGAAAACATTATCTACAGAATTATTCTAATGAAATCACATCTATGAATGAAATATATATCTTATGTTTGATTTATTTTGTTGTTTAGAAATAGTGCCAGAGTTACAAAATCTGGCAATGTGAATATACCTTCACCTGATAAACCACTGGAAAATTTCACTTTGGGCAGTGAGGCTGTTGCAGCAATCAGCCAGGCTGTATGTCTGAGTGCAGCATTTTCTCATAACTACAAAATTTATCAACATGTAGCCAGTCTTGTGCAGCCAAATGTAAGATATGTTTAAAACTTGATCTTTTAATATAATTAGTGTTATAGGCTATTGTCATCTATAGTTATTACATATGGTTCATTTAGTTGAAAACTAGAAAATTACTTATTAAATATAGTCCTACTATTTAACCTATTTTAATTATCAGAAAGACCATGTCCATCTATCTGTTTTGTTACTTTGTCCATTGTATATACATGTATTTTAATATGAGGAGAAAATTTTAAAACTTTTATTGTTTTATTAAATTTTTTCAATACTAGTTGGTTTTTAAATACGCAGTGGCTACGGTTCGGTCCAACCGAACCCATATTTTTTTTTTCGGGTACCAGCCATACTTATTATTGCATATTTTTTTGGTTTTCGGGCATATTTTTTGTTTTCGGGGCTTGTGTCAGGGTTAGGAATAGGGTTAGGATTAGGGATAGGGTTAGGAATAGGGTTAGTGCAGTGACTTATATGTTGTTATATAGCTCAATGGAGCGACTCGGCCACTATATTTAGATATTTATATTATAGCTGGACCCTAACCCTATCATATAAAGCGTTTAGAGCCATAGTAGCTCACCTGAGATGTGGGCAGGCCCGTAGCATATGGTGGGGCCTGGGCCCCTGTGCTTGTTTGCTCTACTTAGTAACATTTATTTCCTGCCCCCTGCTTGTTTGCTCTACTTAGTAACATTTATTTCCTGCCCCCTGCTTGTTTGCTCTACTTAGTAACATTTATTTCCTGCCCCCCCTTCCCCCCCCCCCCCCCCCCGCTATTGGCCTGGCCCCTGCTGTAGAATTTTCACAGGATTATATATCTGTTGATAATTCAGTTATTCACTATTTTCATCCATATGTATTCAAAATTCCTCCTATTTAATCTTGCTAACTGAATAATTTCTATAATTCTTTTAAGATCTATTATTTTTATCATAAAGTATTCTTTTAAGATTTCAGTTAGTCATTACAGGCTTCCATTGCCAATGGTTACAGTAATACAAGGTGGAAGAAATGTTGCTGGAAAACAGAACTTTATTAAAGAATTTATGGTTGTCCCTGGAGTTAATTTACCATTAAATAGGGTACCATTTAAATATGAAAAAAGTTAACATTATGATACATATATACACGTAGTGATAAGGTTATAAAGAACAATGCTTGATTATGCATTTGATATTTTGAACTATTTACAGAGTATTCAATACATAGCTGACATCAATGCCCATGTTACCAAGACTCTTACTTTGAAATTTGGGGTAAGTTTATATTTAAAAGATATTGTTATATTTAATAGATATCTCTAAGAAATCTACCTGCCCAGTTTTCAGTCTATCAAAAAAATCCATTTTTTATAATGTCACATATTGAATCAATGTATACCTTTTTTCAATACTGTATTATTTCATCAATGATAGAAAAAATTCCTTTAATGAATGATTCTTTTTTATACTGGGTAGATATATATTGTAATGATATCTTAACATATTTATCTCAATATACATGCTTTGAATAGAAATTTTTTTTTCATGTAGGCTTCTGTGAAATATGTCAATGAAAACGGTGCACTTTGTCCACCTTTAGATGTTCCTAACCAAGGACTAGACCTGATCATCGAAGCTATAAATGCCCAAGGCCTTACACTAAACAAAGATATGCATCTTGCTATTAATATTTCTGCAAATGAGCTATTTGACCATGTAATTAATTTAGAGATAATATTTTACCAGATGGAAATATTTAATTTTGGTAACAGTAACATATATTCATTTGAATTTTGGTGATCAATGATCTAGAACTAAAAATTTAATTGGGGGAGTATTGCTTATAGGGAATCATTATTTTCACTTTACTGAATAACAAAATACATATAGCGATTTAAATATTTCTAAAATTTGTTGAGAATGTATATAATTACATTCATATTCTAGCAAGGTAAGTGATTTAACCATACAAAAATTCAAAATCAGGAATTTTTCACAACACAATCAGAAAAACTTCTTTTCATGCTCTTTGTTTTGTAATGATTAGCTTAAAACTTCCTTTGCAAACACTTATTAATTAATAATTTATTGTAACTTTTTATTTTGACAGTTAAAGTGTTGTTTTTTTTAGTTTGAAAAATATTGCTATTTTAGTTTTAATTGAATGCTTGGCTTCTTTTAATGATTCATATACATTTTTTATCTGTGTAATTTTAAAAAGAAATTTTATTATTAGGATATTAATTGTTTGTTATTAGGATAAAGGAAAATATGAAGTGACTGAGTCTGTTTGGAAAACCCCAGAAGAAATGGTCACATACATATCTGATCTTCTAATAAAATACCCTTCTATTATTGCAATAATTGACCCTTTAAGAGGAGAGGTAATTATTTTTTTTATAAACTTGAACAAAATTATATGATGGAAAATAAATTAATAAGTATTTATACAGTTTATTAAATGTTATATTGTCCAGTTTAATTTGTAGCAGCATAACACTTTCAATAAGCACATTTTATTAATATCTCCATGTTCTACTGCCTTTTTAAAAATTAGCCTTTTCAAAAGTATTCTGAAGTCAGTAACTAGTTGTTTTAAAATTTAGTTTGACTTTCATTGATTTTTTTCCGTTTTTTAAATCCAAAATTTCATTAGATATTTTTTAATCTAATTTTTTTTGGGAAAGTCATTAATTTACTTACGTTTTTTTTCTTTTTTTACATTTAATATATATTTATCATACTTTTAATTCATTTCAGAAATTATTTTAAAATCACATTTTTTGCCAAAGCAATTTATGTATTATACATTAAATTAATTAAGATAGTAAATTTAATTTGATTAATTGGTTCTCAAACAGTTGATCATGACCCACTTATGGCTGGAAAGCTGATTTGAAGTGGGTCAACTAAATTTTAATAATAATAGGAATATAAACAATTATAGCTTTTCTTTCTTTTCTCGTGTTTTCTTATTGACAGCTTTCTTAGTGGATCATGAACCACAAAAGTTTGAGAACCACTGTAAAATGTAACTATAATGTAATCATTTATGTTAAGTTCATGGATGATACATCCCACTTCCCATGAAGCTGCAGGCTTGGACTTGAACAAAATAATTTTAAAAAGAATAATATACCATAGTAAAAAATGACTGTAGGATTAGTCTATCAGGGGAGATACATTCTTTAACAATTAAAATGAATAAAAGATTCAATTTTTTTTTTGTTAAATAAATATGCTTTTATAAAAATGAGCTTTAAAGTAAAGAAATAATCATAGATCAAACAAATATTTATACTCATTATGAAGACTAAATATGGATGCAATTAAATTACCTCTTGTTAAGTATTACATGACAAATTTATAATGTCAAAATTTTCAACTCAATTTATTACCAAATGGATCGAAGTATATCTAACTTAGAATGTAATGATATGAATTTTCATTTACAGCACTCATTAATATAATGTAAACTAATATACTAGCTAGATATAAATGTGAAACTTAATAGTAATTTGCATTTTTACAGCTTTAACATATGTGGATTAATATTGTAGGATTCTGAAACATGGATAAAATTGTGTGATAAAGTGAGCAAATCCATTTTCATTGTTGGGGACAGCTTTTACAGCAGACCAGGTTTACTAACCAAAGAGCCTGTACCAACAACCACATTCACCAGTGGCATTGTTTTGCATTTTGAGAATTTAAACACGGTGTCAGATATTATAGCTTGTGCCAAAATATTTCAAGGTATGGGAAAAGTTAAATAAAAAAAAGGCAACATATTTTTAGATCAGAACTATTTAATATTGTAATTTTAAAAATTATTGAAGACCATTTTGAAACATTGATTAGTATATATATTCTTTTTTCTCCCAGGTTTAAAAAATGAGATTATAATGTCAACAAATGAATTTGAAACCACAGAAAACTTTTTGGTTGACTTTGTAAGTTGGTTACTGATATAAGTAAATGAATAAAGATTAAATAACTATTTTACTTTTTAAAATTTTAGACATGATACATTTATTTAGTATGATATAAGACGACTGATAAAATCTCAGCACCTATAAGTCTTGTTATTCATGCTCATCAGTGCTTCCAAATATTCTTGAGCTGAGAACAAAGCAATAATTTTCTAACTTGCTTTTGAAAGGATTTATATGGTTTTAGGGAAAACTTGAAACTCTGGAGGGTATTGAAGGGGATAAACATGAACTAGAAGCTGGAAAGGGTTTCCAAATCATAAAGGATGTGGAATATAACTAAGAGAAATCAGGTGATAGATTTTGCAAAGTTTAATTCTGCTACTGATCTCTAGGAACTGAAGCTGATATTAAGATTGTAGGAATATAGCAGTATATCCTGCTACAGATATATTTTACTATCATTTGACAGATTATACTTAATTTTAATATCAATACACCTATTTGCATGTACAAAGACATGTACACAAATAAAAATGTAAGACTTATGCATGTAAATAGCATTTTTATAACTTCATGTATATCTATTTTCAGTCAGTAGGAATTGAAGCTAGGTTTCTTAAACTAGGAGGAGTACACACTGGTGAAAGATCTTGCAAAATAAATCGTCTACTACAGATATACAATGAACTTGAACATCCAGACATAGGCATCATTGTAGAGCCAGAAGTAAAAGAGTCTTCTGTTCCTGAGGAAGTAGAAGTTATAGAAAACAAACCCACAGATACTGGTAGTGAAGAATTAACAGCAGAAAAGTTTACTCTGGAAGAAAAAGAAGAAACAGAGGAACAAGAAAAAATCCCAGAAATAGAAGATGATGGGAAATTGCATCTTAAACTACATGAACCATTTAGTTTTCCACAAATAAATTATCCTTCTCTGCAAAATGATGTTATCGCCACAACTGAAACTGAAGAACAAAAAGTTTGAATTTTTTTTTCAATTGATGATTTTAAAAAATTATAATTATGTTAATGAGAAAATATAATTGATAAAAGTGTTATTTTGTTTTGATTAAAAATATTTTTAGGATATTTCTTAGAACAATGCTCAGTAATTATTACAAATTTTCAATTATTTTTACAGTGCTATAATATTGACATCAAAAAGATTTATAAATAATGTTTCAATTATTAAGTTAGCACTCTTTTTGATTTAGTTTTGAGCATCAAGGTCATAATTTTACAGAATTTATTTGAAATAGATAATACTTGTATTATGTTCTTACCTATACAAAAAGCATCCCATAAAAACTATTTTATTTCCTTTTTTAATACATAAATATGAATTAAAATTATTATAATTAAACACTTATCTGTATTTTTCCAATTTTTAGAGCATTTTCGAAAAAAAAAATGCTCTATTGTCCCCGTTTTGTGTCTGTCTGTCTGTCTGTCCGTCATCACCCTAGATCTCAACAACCATAAGTCCTAGACCCAGGATGTATATATCATTTTGTAGGTCTTGGCCTGCAAAGAAAACACTTTGGTCCATTTCTCGATCTGACCTCTGAGGGCCGAAAAAGGGGGCGTATTAAGTACCGTTTTTTACTATATAAGCTATATTAACAAAGGAGCGCCCTATATCTAAGCAACCATAAGTCCTAGACCCATGATGTATATATCATTTTGTAGGTCTTGGCCTGCCAAGTGTACATCAAAAGTCCATTTCGCGATCTGACCTCTGAGGGCCGAAAAAGGGGGTGGTTTAAGTACCGTTTTTGCTTACATTTTAAATATAAATAATAAAAGCTAATCAAAGGGGCTTAATCATTATTTATATTTGTAACAGTTATTCAACATGATTACTTCCCTCTCTATTTATCAAAACCCAGCAAAATCTATGGCTGTCACCCGGGAAAAAAACACGGATTTCGTCCGGCGTAACCGTAGCCACTGCGTACACGAAAATGCTCTAAAATCCCTTTGTCCGAAACGGAAAAGACTTAAATTGCTTGTTTTAATGTATATTTTGTTTTTTCGATTTTTGTTGTTGTCTTTGTTGTGTATTTTTAAAATTCTCTTTCAAATGCTTTTCTCTATTATTTTATAAAATTGAAACATATTTTTTTTTCAATACTGCTGAAATTTTAGTGTTTTTTTCCAATTTTTTTTATATTTTGTAAATACAAAAAAATAACTTACAATTTAAAAAAGGGAGGTTAATTTTGACATTTTTTTTCAATTTTACTTTTTTGAGTTTTTTAATGAATATCTGATTTTTTGTAAAAACATCTAGGTACAATGATAAGGGCGGTTAGTGAGAGTTTGAATATGATTACCCTTTTATTAAATATTTAATTTACTTAAACTGCACATGAGGTAAATGTGAAAAAAATGTGTTCATCAATAAAAGCTTATTTTAATCATCCACTTTAAAATGGTTTCTACAATGAACAAAATAATAGATTTTAGACTGTAGCAAAAGTAAAGGAAAGTTTTTTTGTTTATTTACACATGGTTGTAAAATCAACATTCATTCCAGTGGCGTACCTAGGGAGGGGGGCGGTGGGTGCGGTCCGCACCGGGCGGCACTTACCTTGGGGCGGCATTTTTTATATTTACTTATAGTTGTAAAAGCAACTTATTCATTTCATATTTATTTTTTTTCTTGAATAATAAATGGTTATTATGATTATTATAAGTTTAATATTTGATTTATATAAATTATGATTAACTATATGATTTCAAAAACGTAAAACGTCCTAATTATACAACCAAAGCCAAAGGTGCAACAAGAAAACTGAGTGAGGACTGGTTTTTTCAAATTTAGCCTAATGGCGAAAAGCTCTTAAGATCGTGGATGGTATATTCACCATCGAAGAAAAGTATTTATTGTTTCTGCTGCAAACTGTTTGATAATCCTTGTCTTTTTAATACGGAAAATGGTTTTAACAAATGGTGGAAACTTAATCCCTAAATTAGTCAACATGAGGTGAGTCCACTGCACATTCGATCATATTCCAAATGGAAGGAATTAGAAATAAGACTTGGACGTGGCGCAACTATTGACAAACTACAACAACAGAATATTGACAAAGAAATAAAAAAATGGAAGGAAATTCTAACAAGAATACTTGATATAATTAGATTCTAAGCAAAACAAAATTTGGCGTTTCGAGGACATCGTAAAAGTGTTCATCAGGAAAACATCGATTCATTGGAAAATAGAGGAAATTTTCTTGAGCTTGTTGACTTATTGGCTAAGTACGACCCAGTTTTACGAGAATACGTAGTAAAAATTAAGATATCTCTTATTTGTCGCCGAAGATTCAGAACGAATTCATGTAGCTATTGGGAGGCGCAGTCAGAAAAACAATTATGGATCAAATAAAGCAGGCTAAATACTTTTGTATTGTTACAACTCTTAAAAAATTCTGTTTATAAAATCAAAACAAAACACAGGCCGGCGTGGGTTCCAAGAGTTAACTATTCTTTTAACATTGACAACGACAACAATATCACGGCCATCTTTTTGCCGGCTTCTACGTCACTGTCTCTCCTGCGTCATCGCGTTCACTATGTAGACTGTACGGTGCGCACCGAGAGGGTCGTAACACTGCCCCCCTCTTAAATCTGTCCGTCCCGGACAGGTCAGTTCTCACAGCAGTATCTGTACAGTCTGTCCACATGTACCAGAGCTCTATTCTCAGCGTGACCGTTGATGCTAGCTAGAGCATGTCGTTTGTCAGGCTGTGGAGGTTGATTATCCCCGTGGTGGGGGAGGGGGGGGAGAATCGTGTTCGTTCCCATAGCAATCTGGTGTTCACCAGGTAGGTTTTCTCGCAGGTGCAGGCTTTCGGGATACTGACCTCCATTGATGAGGCCCAACAAACTCAAGTCCTTGTTGTTGCAGAATAACATGACGATGACGAAACACATTTTGTAGCAGTAACGAAATGTTTTGCGTTTGACAGAGCTAGGATGAATGTATACTGAACTGACCAGATTAAAGTAAATGGCCAGGTTCATCTCTGTCCTGCTTCGTTCTCCTCTGCTCCGATGCACACTGCTGGTCTCCTCGCTCCTCTCTACCTTTCGTCTCTGCTCCCCAGGTGGCTCATATCGGTTCACCAGTGTCTCAGGTGGCTCTTCATGGGTCACCAACTCCTTAGGTGGCTCATCACCGGTCACCAACGCATCAGGTGGTTCTTCACAATTCACCAACGTATCAGGTGGCTCATCACCGGTCACCAACGTCTCTTTCTTGTTATCGAAGCGCGGCAGATTGTGCACGAAATTAAGACCTGTAGGGGTTTTGCCGTTGCAGTGCCAAACGTTGGCACTAGCATCAGCTCCACTGTTGTGGATTTCCATGCATTCGTGGCTTTTGTTTAGTTGTGGTTTATTGTTCTTGACGTTGTTTTTATCAGACTCTGTTAAGTTGTCTGGATATTCAAGGTAACCAGGGCAGCAGTTGCAACAAGCTTTCAGACATTCTGCAGACCGATCATTCTCACAGGGGCTCAGATCGCTGGGCGGCTCTTCTTGGATTAGTTCCTTCTCGTGCGCTACGTTTTGGATGACCACATCATCAGGTATCACGTCGTGGATTACCACATCCTCAGGTGCCACTTCATGGATGACCACATCCTCAGGTACCACTTCATGGATGAACACATCCTCAGGTACCACTTCCTGGATTACCACATCCTCAGGTACCACTTCATGGATGACCACATCCTCAGGTACCACTTCCTGGATGACCACATCCTCAGATAAAACTGGCCGCATGTCTAAGTCTGCTTCAATGATTAACTTTGTCTCTGAGTCATGTTTTCTTTTGTTGTCGTTTCATTTACTACTTACACTTTTGGTAATTCAATCTTTGCTTTCTCGATGTCACCTTTTAAACCTTTCTTAATGTCCTCTATTTCACTTCTTAATGTTAAATGAAATTCTTTCATTTCATTCCGGCCTTCTTTCATTTCTTTTCTTAACTTTGCGATTTCAGACTCAAAACAGTGGCTCTCCGGGTCCATTCCCTCATCAATAAGAGCTTCATGAAGTCTATTAAAAAGTTGTTGTTTGTTGCCGTCAGTTGGAAGGTCCCTTTCTTCTAATTCTTCCTTTAACTCTCTAACTAAAAGTTCGTTTAATTTCTTACCGAACATTGTAAGACTGTTCCACCTCTGACACCAATGTTACAACTCTTAAAAAATTCTGTTTATAAAATCAAAACAAAACACAGGCCGGCGTGGGTTCCAAGAGTTTACTATTCTTTTAACATTGACAACGACAACAATATCACGGCCATCTTCTTGCCGGCTTCTACGTCACTGTCTCTCCTGCGTCATCGCGTTCACTATGTAGACTGTACGGTGCGCACCGAGAGGGTCGTAACAGTATTATATTTGACAGCACTCCTGACATTTCACACAAAGATCAAACCAGTCAAATCTCTATACTTATAAGACGCATTTGTTGTCTGTCTGTCTGTCTATCTGTCTGTCAATCTGTCTGTCTGTTCCCTTATAACTCAAGATCCAGACAACCAAATAACGTGAAATTTGGTACACATACACATAATTACATGAGGAAGGTTATAGGACAGGTTTCGTTTCATCTCGATGGGTAGTTTAATTGTAATAAATTATTTTTATTTTAGTATATTTTACTATATTAAAGTAATCTCGACGGCGCCATAGATAAAACTCTTTTGTGACGTCATTTCCCGATGATTGAATAGAACTTGCGCGCTAATGCTGTATCGTGCCTTTGTGATGCAAAGAATTGTCGATGTTTTTTCATGTTTCCCGATTTGTACAGTTTGAGGAAGGTAAATGAATGAAGAAGGATTTTAGAAGTGTGAAGCCATAATATATATATATATATATATATATATATATATATATATATATATGGGAGAGAGAGGCAGGGAGAAGGAGGGAGGGAGAAAGGGAGGGAGAGGGAGGGAAAGGAAGGGAGAGAGGGGGTAGGGAGAAAAACAGAAGGTAAACAGAAAACCTTATTTTAAACCCGGGCAAATCCGGGTACTTACAACTAGTATATATATATATATATATATATATATATATATATATATATATATATATATACGTATTATTATTTTCCACACCTTCTTCTAAAAATCCTTCTTCATTCCTCAAGCTGTACAAATAGGGAAGCATGAAAAAACATCGACAATTCTTTGCAGCACAGACACAATACAGCACCAGCGCGCAAGTCGGGAAATGACGTCACGGAGGAATTTTATTTATTGCGCCGTCGAGATTACTTTAATATAGTAAAACTAGTTGCAAGTACCCGGCTTTGCCCGGGTTTAAAACAAGGTTTTCTGTTTACCTTCTGTTTTCTCCCTACCCCTCTCTCCTTCCTCTCTCTCTCTCTCCCTCCCTCACCTCCCCCTCTCCCCCCCTCCTTTCTCTCCCCTCCCCTCCATCCCTCCCTCTCTCAAATCTCTCTCCGTCCCTCTCCCATCTCCCTCTCTCTCCCCTCCTTCTCTCCCCCCGTCCATCCTTCTCCCTCCTCCTTCCCTCTCTCCCTCCCTGCCCCCTCTTTACTCTCTTCCTCCCATTTCTCCCATCCTCTCCCTCACTCCTTCCCTCCCTCTCTCTCCTCCCTAACCCTCTCTCCTCTTTCTCCCTCTCTCCTCCCTTCCACCTCTCTCTCCCTCCCCCTCTCCCCCTTCCACCTCCTCGGCTTCCATCTCTCTCCTCCCTGCCCCCCTCACTTTTTATCTCTCTCTCCCTCCTCCCTCTCTCTCCCTCCCTACCCCCTCCCTCCCTTCCTTTCTCTCTCCTCTCCCCCTACTCCCTCTCCCATCTCCCTCCCTCCCCCTCCTTTTCTCCCCCTGTCCACCCCCTCCCTTCTCTCTCCCACCTCCCTCCTACCCTCCTTTCCTCTCTCCCCCCCCCTGCCCCCTCTCTCTCTCTTTATCTCTCTCTCTCTTTATCTCTCTCTCTCTCTTTCTCTCCTCTCTCTCTCTCCTCTCTCTCTATATATATAGTATATTTATATATATACTTATTATTATGGTTTCACACTTCTTCTAAAATCCTTCTTCATTCCTTTATCTTCCTCAAACTGTACACATCAGAGAGCATGAAAAAACATCAATAATTCTTTGCATCACAAAGGCACAATACAGCACAAGCGCGCAAGTTCTATTCGATCATAGGGAAATGACGTCACAGAGTAATTTTATTTATGGCGCCGTCGAGATTACTTTAATATAGTACAATACTAAAATAAAAAAAATTTAATTACAATTAAACTACCCATCGATATGAGACGAAACCGGTCCTATAACCTTCCCCATGTAATTATGTGTATGTGTAACAAATTTCACGTTATTTGTTTTTCTGGATCTTGAGTTATAAGGGAACAGACAGACAGACAGACAACAAATGCCTCTTATAAGTATAGAGATACTAAAATAAAAAAAAATTAATTACAATTAAACTACCCATCTAGATGAAACGAAACATGTCCTATAAACCTTCCTCATGTAATTATGTGTATGTGTACCAAATTTCACGTTATTTGGTTGTCAGGATCTTGAGTTATAAGGGAACAGACAGACAGACAGACATATATATCTCTATACTTATAAGACGCATTTGTTGTCTGTCTCTCCCCTTCTCTCTCCCCCTCTCTCTCTTTATATATATATATATATATATACTAGTTGCATGTACCCCTCTCTCCCTCCCTCCCTCCCTCCCCCTCTCTCTCCCTCCTTACCCCCTCTCTCCCTTTCTCTTTACCTCCCTCCCTTTCTCCCTCCCTCCCTAACTCTCCCATCTCCCTCTCTCTTCCTATATCCCTCCCTCCTTCTCTCACCCCCTGCGTCCCCCTCTCTCCACCTTCCTCCCCCTTCCCCCTCCCCCCCTCTCTCCCTCCCTGCCCCCTCTATCTCTCTTTATCTCTCAATCCCTCCCCGATCCCTCTCTCCTCCCTCTCTCCTTCCCTCCCTTTCTCTCACTCCCTCCTCTCTATCTCCCTCCCTACTCCCTCCCTTCCTTTCTCTTTCCTTCCCTCCCTTTCTCTCTCAACCCCCTCTCCCTCCCCTTCCCCTTAATCTCCCTCCCTACCACCTCTCTCCCTCTCTCCCCTCCTTCCCTCTCCCTCCCTGCCCCCCCTCTCTTTATCTCTCTCCCCCCTCCCTCTCTCTGTACAATTAAACGTCAAATTACGCTTCTTAAATAAACAGAAAACCTTATTTTAATCCCGGGCAAAGCCGGGTACTTGCAGCATGAAAAAAAAACAACAATATTTTTTTTCCCGTCCCTAGCCCTTTCTTCTCCGTCCGTTCAATTACACAGTCACTTGGTGCGCGATTTTTATTTATAGTGAAGGCGATCCCATACCGTGAATACTTTAATATAGTAAAATACTAAAATAATTAATTACAATTAAACTACGCATTGAGATTGTATTAATAATGTTAATAATGTCACAGAAACATTTTAATTAACGTATTTCGGTTTATTAAAGTGCACCTTTAATTTTAATCTTCCGAATACATAAAACGATAGGTAAATAGATATGACTATTGATTTCATCATGTTTACAATTGGAGTTTCCGGGAGTTACCCCTCTTTTAAAAATGTATCATAGTTAAATGACGTCACAGAGGAATTTTTATCTATGGCGCCGTCGAGATTACTTTAATATAGTAAAATACTCAAATAAAAATAATTAATTACAATTAAACTACCCATCGAGATGAAACGAAACATGTCCTATAACCTTCCCCATGTAATTATGTGTATGTGTAACAAATTTCACGTTATTTGGTTTTCTGGATCTTGAGTTATAAGGGAACAGACAGACAGACAGACAGACAGACAACAAATGCGTCTTATAAGTATATATAGTATTCGCAGTGGCTACGGTTCGATCCGACCGAACGCGTATTTTTTTTTTCGGGTACCAGCCTTACTTATTATTGCATAGCGGCCGAGTCGCTGCACTGAACTATATAACAACATAATTTTTTTTTTTTTCAGAATTTTTTTTTTCAGGATTAGGGTTAGGGTTAGAGATAGGGTTAGGGATAGGGTTAGGGATAGGGTTAGAGATAGGGTTAGGGTTAGGGTGTGGAGCAATATTATCTATGGCTGGTACCCTAAGTAAAAAAAATACGGGTTCGGTCAGACCGAACCGTAGCCACTGCCTATGGTATTTTAGTATTTTACTATATTAAAGTAATCTCGACGGCGCCATAAATAAAATTCCTCTTTGACGTCATTTCCCGATGTTTGAATAGAACTTGCGCGCTGATGCTGTATTGTGCCTTTGTGATGCAAAGAATTGTTGATGTTTTTTCATGCTCCCTAATTTGTACAGTTTGAGGAAGATAAAGGAATGAAGAAGGATTTTAGAAGAAGTGTGAAGCCATAATAATAAGTATATATATATATATATATATATATATATATATATATATATATATACAGAGAGAGAGAGAGAGAGAGAGAGGGGAGGGAGAGAGTGATAAAGAGAGAGAGAGAGAGGGAGCAGGGGGAGAGAGAGGAAAGGAGGGTAGGAGGGAGGGAGGCAGGGAGAGAGAGTAGGGAGGGTGGATGGACACGGGGAAGAAAAGGAGGGGGAGAGAGGGAGATGGGAGAGGGAGCAGGGGGGAGATGGAGATGGGAGGGGGGCAGGGGGAGAGGGAGAAAGGAAGGGAGGGAGAGAGAGGGTAGGGAGGGAGAGAGAGAGGGAGGGAGGGAGAGAGGAGGGTGGGAGAGAGGGGAGGGAGAGAGATAAAGAGTGAGGGGGCAGGGGAGGGAGAGAGAGGAATGAGGGGGAGGGAGGAAGGGGGAGGGAGAGAGAGGTGGAAAGGGGGAGGGAGGGAGAAAGGAGGGAGAGAGGGGCTAGGGAGGGAGAGAGAGAGAGGAGGGAAGGAGAGAGGGAGAGGATGGGAGAAATGGGAGGAAGAGATAAAGAGAAAGAGGGGGGCAGGGAGGGAGAGAGAGGGAAGGAGGAGGGAGGGGGGATGGACGAGGGGAGAGAAGTAGGGGAGAGGAAGAGAGGGAGATGGGAGAGGGACGGAGAGAGATGGGAGAGGGAGGGAGAGGGAGGGGGAGAAAGGGAGGGAGGAAAAGGGAGAGAGGGGGAGGGAGAGAGAGAGAGGAAGGGAGGGGGGATAGGGATAAAACAGAAGGTAAACAGAAAACCTTATTTTAAACCCGGGCAAAGCCGGGTACTGGCAACTAGTATATATATATATATAGAGAGAGAGAGAGAGAGGGGGGGGGGAGAGAGAGGGGGTAGGGGGGAGAGAGGAAAGGATGGTTGGAGGGAGGAGGGAGGGAGTGGGAAGGAGGGAGGGGGAGGGAGAGGGGGAGAGAGATAGGGTGAAGGAGAGAGAGGGAGAAGGGAGGGAAGGAAAAACAAAAGAAGGGAGGGAGGTAGAGAGGGAGTAGGGAGGGAGATAGAGGGGGAGAGGGAGAGAGAGAGGGTGGGAGAGAGGGAGGGATAGAGAGATAAAGAGAGAGGGCGGCAGGGAGGGAGAGAGAGGAAATTAGGGACGGAGGAAGGGGGAGGAGGGGGAGGGAGGGAGAGGGGGAGAGAGGAGGGCGGGAGAGAGAGAGGGGGTGGGAAAGGGAGGGATGGAGAAAGGAGGGAGGGAAGGAGAGAGGGAGAGAGAGAATGGGAGAAATGGGAGGGATGAGAGATAAAGAGTGAGAGGGGGGCAGGGAGGGAGAGAGATGGAAGGAGGAAGGGAGGAAGGGGGAGAAAGGGAAGGAGGGGATGGAAAGGGGGGAGAGAAGGAGATGGGAGAGGGAGGGAGGGATGGAGAAAGGGAGGGAGGGAAAGGGAGAGAGAGGGGGAGGGAGGGAGAGAGAGGAAGGGAGAGAGGGGGTAGGGAGAAAACAAAAGGTAAATAGAAAACCTTATTATAATCCCGGGCAAAGCCGGGTACTTGCAACTAGTTATTAGATATGTAGTTATTGATGGTAGCGAAGTTAAAGTTGTAAAAACTAAAGGAAAAACTGCTGGTGAAATCACAGATATGATTTTAAAGAAATTAGAAAATGACGGTTTAGATATAAAAAATTGCAGAGGACAAGCTTACGATAATGCTGCCGTCATGGCAGGAAAGCACAGCGGTGTTCAAACTCGTATTAAAGAAATGAATCCAAATGCAGAATTTGTAGCATGTATAAATCATTCTTTAAACCTGGCATGTTTACAGGCAGCTTCAACAGCTAACAATTCCATCACATTTTTTGGAACTATCGAACAGTTATTTTCGTTGTTTTCTTCTTCCACTCATAGATGGAATGTTTTACTTTCTGTCACTGATCAAGGTGTTAAACGCAGTGTAGAAATCCGCTGGAGCGCTAGAATTGCCGCTGTAACTATAGTAAAAAAACATTTTTTTTACATTTTAAGCGCTTTGGAAAAATTGACATCTGAAGAAGAAAATAGTAAAACGAGATCAGATGCTGGAATATTACTCAATTCTATGCAATATTTTTCTTTTCTATGTTACCTTGTTACCTTCATTTATGGGAACCCGTCCTTTTGGAAATTAATGACGCTCAAAAATACCTGCAAATAAAAGAGTTAAATGTCCACCAATGCCATATAAAACTAAATTCTTTGCAAACACATTTCATGGAAAAAAGAGATACGCTAGTACAAAACGCTGTTATAGCAGCCAAAATAATTTGTGAAGAGTTGGAGATATCGACTGAGCGTCGAGTTAGGAGAAAAAATATGAGTGGGGAAAATTCGCGAGACGTGGGGCTATCCTTTGAAGAAGAAGTACGAAGAGAAATTTTTTCATCTATGGACAGAATTATAAAGGAAATAAAAGAACGCTTCGATCAGTTGCATGGCCTTGTAAGAAAATATTCGTATATAATACCGTGTAACCTACTAAATGAAGAATTTGAATGTCAAATAAATGACTTGATTGACATTGATAAAGAACAGTTCCATATTGAAAGAAAAAGGATCCAGGTTTTTATGGCTGTACCTACACTTAAAGAAGAGACAAAACATTGGAAACACGGGGAGAAGGGCCCTCTTGATCTGCTAAAATTTATTCAGCAGTATAGGTTGGAAAATTCTGTTCCCAACATTGTAATTTTGTTAAGAATTTTTTTAACAATTTCAATCAGTGTCGCTAGTTGCGAAAGAAGCTTCTCAAAATTGAAGTTGATAAAAAGTTATCTTCGTTCTACAATGAGTCAATTAAGACTACGAAATCTTGCAATATTGTCAATAGAACAAGAAATTACAAATAATATACATTTTGAGAGCATTATACACGATTTTTCTAGTATGACAGCTAGAAGATTAGATATTATATAAATATGTTTACGAGTGCATACAAATATGTCTAAACAAATTTACTCTGTGTATTAATTAATATTGATTAAATAACTTAATAATTTATTTATGTGTATTAATTTATAAAAACCACTATTTGATTGACTTATAATAGAAAGGGCGGCAAACTGGAGATCGCCCCGGGCGGCAAAAGTTCTAGTTACGCCACTGATTCATTCTTTACTGTCTCTAATATCTCAATGGCTAGTTATTTCAACACTTGTACTAATCACTTCCCTCCTCCAACACATGAGGTCTCTGGATTGAAGGCATTTAAAACAAATTATAAAAATACTTTGAACCACTCAAAAGGAAATCAAATAGTACACCATTTAACATGCCCATGACAATCAAGTCATAATGCTTTCTCATACATTATTTGGCACTTTTATCAAGATTTTGGAGATTATCAAACATAATTTTTGTTTAAAATGACGTCTATGAGCAAAATAAATAAATGAAATTGTCAATTAGTGGCATTGTTGTTTATTTGTTTGGTGATTCCAGCGAGTGATCCAGTGCTGAGTGTTAAACAAGGGAAGATAGTGGTATGTTAGCACAGCAAGCGATATGTAATGATTACACGGATGTAGATTCTAGCTAGGTAGGCCGAAAGTAACAACTTCTGTACCATTACCCATAATGCAGGATATAAAATTTTGTAATAAAAATTTGTGGTATCCTTGTTCAAACATTGGTACCTCATTCAATAAGCTGCTCCTGTATTAGAACGGATCTGAGTTAGTCCACGAGCGAAAGGCTTCAATACCCAGTCGGGAATATCCAAGTGAAGAATGTCTCCAAATCTTTGGGTCACGTCTGCATGAAGAGCCGTTATGTTTTGACAGTAGGCAAGCAAATCATAATCTCTATTTTGCAATTTTTATATATTTGGAAACTGAGAACATTCTCACAGGTTTTGTTTTGTTTGCACAGAAAAAGTTTTGCAACAAACGCAGACTTTTAGTTTTTATTAAATTTAATTGGTCATCTTGTAGTTTCAAATTAGTTTCATTAAATTTGTCAAATACACCAGTAATTTTTTAATTAATTGAAATTTGTTGCAAATCATTATCTTTGCTTTCCAGGAATTCCAACACTGACTCATAGAGCGCATAAAATCAATTCAAACATACACTTTTAGATAACCAACGTACTTCTGTGTGAAGTAGTAAACGATTATAGTCTTTGTCATTTTTCAAACAAAGTTGAGAAAATAATATGTGATTTAAGACATTTCTTCTGATTTTGTAAACTGCTTTTAGGACATAATCTAGTGATCCATACAAACGTTCACTAAGATTTTTTTGCAACCAAATAATGTGTCAATGAATGACACAATCGTTTGTTTATCTATGGGCAGAATGCACTGAAAATACATTCGGTGCCACCGAATGTGTTCGGTGCAGCTTGTTTTAAGTATGCCAGAAAGCCTCGGTATCTTCCTACATTGCCGGAACACCATCAGTAGTAACAGAAATGGTATTAGTCGAGGGTATAGATTTTACATCGAAAAATCTTTTTCATTCAGTAAATAAGGTTTCACCCTTTGAATCGGTTTCCAAGCATGTAGCAAATAAAACTATTGACTAAATTTTTTTTCTTTTCAGAAGCGCTGTGTATTACCTCACTTACAGCTGGTAAAATAAGTTCTTCATGTAGGCTTTCAAACTTAGTAATCAATAAAGAAATGTTAAAAGAAGCACGCAGTCCATCATCATCTCGCTCAGTCCATCATCATCTCGCTTGTTGCAGAGACGGTCTTTTCAAATATTTTACTTTCACTATTAAGTTTAATCCTTGTCTTTTTTTTCTCTAGACTGGGAAAATGTGTTAATACACTCTGTATCAGCACATCATAGAACTAAATTCAAATATTATGTACTCCATTTCTGTATCAACGTGTTTTCGGCCATCTATCTCACACCGTACCATGCTTGTTATATCTTAGTTAGCTGGCGCTAATAATTTATTTATTATTTTTTTTATTTTAATGCTCATAATTATTCAAATGGATCATAATTGTACTATTTTACATCCAACATTGCGCGGACCCCCTGAAGTTGTTCAGGGACCCCCAAATGAATTTTAATTCTCCATGGACCACCTGAATGCCACCGGGGACCCCCGGGGGTCCGTACGGACCACTTTGGGAACCACTGGTCTACATGCTCTGATTCAAGTAACAGACACGCGCAGAGAAGACAGGCAGTTAGACGAGTACCATAGAGGGAAAACCGCACACATAAAGATGATACAGAGAGCAGATAATTTTAAAAACATTTTAGAGTTGGTCGCTGTAGAGGCCAGGTCTATTGTTGCAGCAAGTTCTTTATTGACACTGACCTTAGCACTTTGAACTCGTTCAACTGGGTTATTTGTACGCATAGTAGACTCTGGTTTCACCATGATTATCATAACCAGTACATTGTAAATAGACTGTGAATGAATCTTGCATTATTCAACTAACGAACCCAACATCTAATGATTTTATTCTGAAAATCAGGAACTGATGCTTGCTTATTATCTAGGCACTTGTTACATTTATGGCTTAATTTGAACACGCCAGGAAACCTTCTTATTGTATGAGCTTAATGAATAAAATTGAAATGCCAGTAATGTTGACACAAAAGCAGGAAAAGTATGGCTATTGAGATTTAGAAGATGAAACCCACAAATGATACTCTGCCTGGCAGAATCTACCTTACTAGCAAGAACCACTGCCTTCAACCCTCATAATAAAAATATTTTTTGTTACAGTTTTTACTATGTAGCTACATTGTTTTCAGTGGCTGGAGGACAAATGTTCGACCTAGATGAAATTTGAATGTCCACAGTCCAGAAAGCACACAGATGATTAAAACATGTTAGACAAATACACTCCAATGAACTAGGCAAACTTGTTACTTCATGCACTGTAGTCTCATCATTGAACTATAGACTTATGCATTTCCACAGAAAGATTTATAGACTTATTATTGAATTGTGCTCCTGAATGATCTATTGGTTTAACTAGCTCAATTGAAAACTGTATTTAACACCACAGCTAATGCTAGGATGTTACAAATCACTCAAGTTAATATAATTTCTGGCTTTCCATGAAATAGATTATGACCTTCTGATTGAGATGTTTTTAATGCTTTGGAATACTTGCCTAGTTAAGTTACAGATAGACGAAATATAGTTTGAAAATGTAAGCACTTCTGTAGCACATCAAGGCACCTTTGACTGATTTGCCAGCAAGGCAAGAATTTGACTCTTCACAATTATTAAGTGGTTACTCAAAAAAAAAACCTAGATCCAATTATCAAAAAATAATAGGGGGAAAAAAAAGAAAATCTGTTAATTCAACTTCTAGTCCTGAATTAAAAAAGCTGCAGCAAAAATTGGGTGAGAAGCAAAAGAAACAAAGTTTAGCTAAGAAACTTTTTCAAGATGACACAGTGATTCAGACGTGGACATTGAACTTAGTCAACTTAGTGAAGAGACTTCAGAAACTAAGGATTTAACACTTGGGATTGATGAGTTAAAAGGTGTGAAACACGTTTTAAAAGTTGATTGTGTATTAAGTGAGTAACTGTGAACAAATCAATTGTGTTTTACATTGGTTTAGTGAGAAATAATTGACAATGGTAACTGCATATGTCTACAAACTAGACCCATTTTTTTTTCGCAAAAGTAAATTTCTTGGCCCATTTCAGATCACTTTCCGTCTATTAATTAAGGTACATAATGATTTAGGAACGGTTAATAGGAAGGATTTGTTACAGACTTTGTGTATTAAAAGAACTTACAAATAAACTGAATTAGTGTTTTCTTATTTGTGTGAGCATTTAAAGTGTTCAGAATATATATAAGTTCATACCCCTACCCAGTGCTCAATTTAAGAAAAAACCAGTGCCGGGGATGAAAAAAAAATTCTGTTGAGCCGGGAATAAATGTCTATTATTTCATCCCCGGCCGGGATATATTAGCTAACGCAGAGCCGGGGATGACAGGTCTCAGTGCCGGGTATATATCCCCGGCATCCCCGGCGGTAAATCGAGCCCTGCCCCTACATGAGTCATGTTTTCACCTTAAAAGGGCCGCAGCCAGAAATTATGGGGCTCCTCAGTGCCGGAATAAGCCATCTTGGTGACCTAGGCACAAACCCACTCGGGTGCCCCATTCTGCCCCGAGCCCCCGATCGTCTACTGACCGCTGGTAAGTTCAAAATTATGTAAAATACTAACTAAGAAAAACAGTTGTTAACACATATGTCTGTATTACCATCACTCACTTAAATCCTACATTAAGTATTTCTGTATTAAAATTAATAGTTAATCAATTTTGTAATAAAAACACTAGGTAACATAATTTTTGTTCCTGGTTTCTAAGTGTTATATTTCAACTGCTTATGTTTAAAAACTATTGAAAAATAACTACATTCAGCACAAACTTTGTTTTTATGACCACAGCTCTGAAAAATTTTTGTATTCATTGTGACAAAACAAGGAAATATATATATTTTCGTTCATGTGGTCTAAAAAACACTAGCATGATAAATAAACAAAGACAGTTGAAAATCACTAAAAAAGATTCAGAAATGACTAGGTTTTCTAAATTTGCGAGTGTAGGCCTACTTCAGATCGCTTTCTCGAAAAAACGTCAAAATGTAGTCCCCCATCATGTTTTTGTTATACTGTCCTTGTTAACGATGTTCAAAGTCCAATATATCTTGAAATTTCGTGAAACCACCACGAAGGACCATAAGGAATGACCATTTTGAAGTCTCCGATGACCTCCCCTCCATAGTCGTCATACTACAAGGTACTCAGCAACATCTTTACACTCACTGGTGTAGTCCTCTTTCGGATGCACAGAGTAAGCATCATGGAGCGACGGGTAGTTTTTTTCCGTTGTGAAATAGCATAGCTTTGAGGCTCCGGGATGATCTGCCTATGAATAAGCGCCATTCACTCAGGTTACATGTGACACATATAGCCTCGAATAGACCTGTCACTTTGTTGCACACGCACATCCTATCTTGCCGACTGAAGAAGTTGGAAAATGTTTGGTGACGCTTTCTCTAATTAGTGACTTGCACAAATTCATCCAAGTTCCACTGCTTGAGTCTGGAAGCTCAGCATTGGACTTGGTAAGACAAGGTCTCTGATCAGATCGTTAATGTCTTTCATGTTAGGGAAGTGTGGCCTTCTCTCCTCGATCGCATCTGTGCAATCGTAATTTGTAGCTCCAATATCTTCCTCGCTGTCTGACTTGCTAATTTCTCCTGAAGATGGCAGGTCACTTTTCGGGGGAGTGAAAACAAGCAGCTCGGGGCAGTGTGGTAATGGTGCAATAAAAGAAGTTGTCTGGATAAACGATATGGGGTGCATTATTGCCAGTGCGACGTTTGGTAGGATCCACCATGCAGTTGATAGCGGGGTAGCAAACTTCATGGACCTTTTCTCACATGTACCAACTTGTAACATAGCCGATAAAATTAATTTTATACAATTAAAAAAAGAAAATTTTACACATTGCATACTACACTATATGATATTAGCATAGTACATATTTAACTATAATACATTAATATATGTGAAAATTGACCACTGGCAATCAGAGATACCCCAGTGGCATCACTATCAAATGACCACTGTCTTTTGTTCATGATTACGGGTCAAAGTTGACTTATAATCCACATGGTGTTATTTCCTTTGCAGCTTCGGCTAATTAGCACTGTTCACAATTGTCTTCACTAGCAGACTTAAGTTACGTAGCACAAACATATCCTACATACAAAAAGTTAAAAAAAAATACAAATAGCACAAAACGTCGAAGAAAAATAGCGAAAAAACTGGGTGGGAGGTATTTTACCCCCTGGTTGTGGGACCAAGGTTAAATGATGTGCGATTCAATATTACATTTGCGATTTGCTAATGTCATGTCGATTACGCGCGGCTTCCGGGACAATATATACATTTTTCTTGAGGACTTGTGGTACCCCGCCCCAACTCTTGGTGCCCTAGGCACGTGCCTTGTTTTCCTAATGGGTTAATCCAAGCCTGGGGCTCCTGCAAATTTAGACAATGGGCACCCCATACCGCCGTTTTTCCTCACCTTTCATATTGATGTAAATACAATATTCATTCTTAATTTCTCCTAATATGTCAGTAGCTAGTTATTTTGACACTTGTATTGGCAACCTGAGTTCAAATTTCTTTCATGGATCCAAATTAAGCGTCTGTTTTTTAACGTATCTAACAGAAATTATAAAAATACTCTCAATCATGCGAAACGAAATACGTCAATACACACTTCAACTTGACCTGTACCATAAAGACATACAGCCCCGTAGCGTGAAAATTCTACAGCAGGGGCCAGGCATTCTACAGCAGGGGGCCAGGCAATAGCAGGGGGGGCAGGTAATACATTTTACTAAGTAGAACAAACAAGCAGAGGGAGCCAGAAAAAACGCAGGGTGGGGCCCGGCCCCTCTGCCCCCCCGCACGTTACGGGCCTGGAGACATAACGCTTTTTCAGACATTATTTGACGTAATTATTTTACCAGTTATTTGTTATGCGTTGTAAAATAGATTGCTTCCCTCCCGATATACATGTTTTAAAAATTATAAGGCCTACAGAGATTAAAACAATTTACTCTGCTAAGATTTAGGTATATGAAGAAGTGCTTCATCAAAACAGAAATCAAACCGAAATAAGTCTTCTGACGTGAATAAAAAATTGTTTGGTAACCGTTAGACTAGTGAAACCAAAAATAAAAAAAAATGTCAGAAAATTATTTTTTTTTAAAGACAAGATGTTCCACTCCGGTGATTTTACCTTGGTAAAGTCTAGGAACTGTTCAGGCGTAACAAAATATAAACAATATTTTAGAGTCCAACGCCTGACAAATTTAAGTCTTTATAGTATTGATATAAAGTTATTTTCTGCAGCATTATTAATTTATTACTAGATTTATGATTTTGACTTTGTCGTAACTCTGAAGACTTACCATATATTGTAGTAAATATTTTACATAGCCTACACGGAATCACATGTAATGCGTTATTGTTATAACGAGTATTATGATCTAGTACTACTTTTAAAAATTGTGGTGCAAGGGCAAGACCTTTGAAGCATGTAAATGCCGATCTATTTTTCATATGCAGTCTTAATTATTTATGAATACATAATTCATGTGCAATTAATAAAGTGATTTTAGAGCATTTTCGAAAAAAAAATACTCTATTGTCCCCGTTTTGTTTATCTGTCTGTCCGTCATCACCCTAGATCTCAACAACCATAAGTCATAGACCCATGATGTATATATCATTTTGTAGGTCTTGGCCTACCATGTGTACAACAAAAGTCCATTTCACGATCTGACCTCTGAGGGCCGTATAAAAGGGCTTATTGTGTACCGTTTTTTTTACTATATAAGCTATATTAACAAAGGGGGCTACAAAGTGGCGTAACTCATTATTTATTTTTGTAACAGTTATTCAACATGACTTACTTCCCTTACTTATAACACGAAAATGCTCTAACATGTCCTGTTCCAGGCTTAGATTGCTTGTTTAAAATCCACTCGATTTAAAAAGAATAGCCTTTTTTGTTATTTATTTAGTTTTTGTTTAATAAAAAGCGAAATAATCTATTAATTAATAGTCAAATATAACGAACAAATTGTATTGCGTTTTAATTAAACCAGTTTTATTACATCAACAATTTTGGAAAATGAGGGATGGAAGGGTTTTGAAAGAGTTTGGCAGTTGTTGACATTGGGGAGAGATGGAGATTAAAGATTTTTTTGACGTCACCAGCTTTTTTAGAAAATGACGTCTACATTTGTCCGTGAACACACATTTTTATGTTATATACATGTTGTGGAGAAATAGTATAGCCTCCATGACGCCGTTCCTCTCTCTCTCTCCAAGAACTCTCTCAGTAATCTGCGGGCTGAGACTTAGTCTCTTAGAGCATAACAGAGACAAGTGATATAGAGATACAGAGATTGTATAACAGAGACAGATATATATAGATACTGAGAGACTGTATAACAGAGACAAAGTGATATAGAGATACTGAGAGACTGTATAACATAGACACAGTGATATAGAGATACAGAGAGACTGTATAACAGAGACACAGTGATATAGAGATACAGAGAGACTGTATAACAGAGACACAGTGATATAGAGATACAGAGAGACTGTATAACAGAGACACAGTGATATAGAAGATACAGAGAGGGTGTATAACAGAGACAGTGATATGAGATACAGAGAGACTGTATAACAGAGACACAGTGATATAGAGATACAGAGAGACTGTATAACAGAGACACAGTGATATGAGATACAGAGATACAGAGATACAAAGTTATGTAGAGATACTGAGAGTCTGTATAACAAAGACACAGTGATAATGAGATACAGAGAGACTGTATAACAGAGACACAGTGATATAGAGGAATACAGAGAGACTGTATAACAGAGACACAGTGATATATGAGATACAGAGATACAGAGAAATTGTATAACAGAGGCAAAGTGATATAGGAATACTGAGAGACTGTATAACAGAGACACAGTGATATAGATACAGAGAGACTGTATAACAGAGACACAGTGATATAGAGATACAGAGAGACTGTATAACAGAGACACAGTGATATAGAGACACAGTGATATAGAGATGCAGAGAGAGACTGTATAACAGAGACACAGTGATATAGAGAGATACAGAGAGACTGTATAACAGAGACACAGTGATATAGAGATACAGAGAGACTGTATAACAGAGACACAGTGATATAGAGGTACAGAGCGACTGTATAACAGAGACAAGATGATATAGAGATACAGAGAGACTGTATAACAGAGACACAGTGATAAAGAGTACAGAAGAGAGCAATGCGGAGAGACATTTATACTCAAAAATATCCAAAGAGAAAAACATAGACAGAAGAGAATTAGTTAAACAAATACTGAGAAAAATAGAAGATAGACTGCCAGTTTCAGATAAACAGAGCAATAGATTTTCACAGAATCAGACAAGCAGAACTTAGGTTCAGATGAAAACATTAGTAAAACATTTGATTAAAAAATAGAAAACAAACAAAAATTGTCAGAGAAACAAACCCATAATACACATATAGGCTATAGACTGAACAATGAACTCGAAATCTGAGATGAAAAATAACATAGACACCATGATTTTTATAAGTAGCATAGACAGAAATGTGCGGATTCTGAGAAATTAAAAGCACACTGCTTCAGATGAACAGAATGTCAGTTATGAAGATACTCAATGGCAAAGGCTATTAAAGAATCCTAACTTACTCACCAGGTATCGGAGGTGCAGAAACACTTTATTTGCAGCAAGTACCTGGCAACCTTCAGGTGAATAGGGTAAGAATCTTTCCATCTCGTATGGCAGTTAAGTCATTGAAATCAAAAGTAAGACAATCCTGCCGATAAACGCCCATGACCATATAAGGACGTCATAATTACATTCCAGCACGCACCCAGGGCCAGTTGGGTGGCCATAGATGAAGGAAACTTAACGGGCCATCGGTGAAGACGATTTAACGGGCCATCGGTGAAGAAGATTTAACGGGCCATCGGTGAAGAAGATTTAACGGGCCATCGGTGAAGAAGATTTAACGGGCCACAGGTGAAGAAGATTTAACGGGTCACAGGTGAAGAAGATTTAACGGGAAATGAGTTAAGACTATAAGTGGAAGGTTCTGATCTCACGGGCTCTAAGAGACTAAGTCTCCGCCCGCAGATTACTGAGAGAGTTCAAAAGAGAAAGAATAGACGGAGACGCCATCAATGACGCCGGATAAAGAACTATTTGATTTCCGCCTCATTTCCTTCTCGATGACCCTCATAATTTTATATGGGGCCCCCTGACAAGTCCCGACTCTGAGTCGTCAAGCAGAGCCTCCCCCCAAGCTTGGCCACGCCTTGTTTGCCTACCCATGATAACGGTTCTGATTGCTCTTGTGTCAGCTGAGAGTGAGAACATTATTAATGTGACATAAACTTTATCGATGAAGAATAGTTTTGTTTACCTCATTCAGGTTACGTAGTGCAGTTTAGAGAGTCAAGAGGTGACATATTGATTTGTAGATAGATAGATATAGATAGGTATATAGATAGATAGATAGATCTTGTGTTAGCACTATACCTTATTTAAGATATATTGGCTAATGGCATGATGGAGGTTTTGAAGTTTGGTAGAATTTTCTTAAATGGAAATTATTCTTACTTTTTTATTAAAGCATTATGTTGAACTAATTGGGTCTGTCTATTTAAAAAAAAATCGTCATAAAGTATACATTAACTCCACTCCGTCATCAGATATTTAAGACCCTCCACAATTTAGTGCACTTTTCATAACACGATATGTTTGGCAATAATAATAATAATAATATCAGAGTTATCCGATTAATTTAACCGTTAGTATAAAAAAAGGCATCTTGATCAAGAGCTAGTAGCTAACGCCTTTAGACTTTTATCAAACTGCTTTACAGAGTACAAACTGATACGTAATTCTAATAACAGCCCTTCTTACAGTTAGACCAGCTGGTCTTCTGCCTAGGGGCCTCCCAGATAAGGGGCCTCTCCTATTAATGGGCCCCCAAGTTGGGACTTTATTTTATTATTGCTAAAATACCAAACGCTTTGAATGATCACAGGAGGCCCAATAATCAAAGTATGTGAAGTCTAGCTTGACAAAGTTTTCGTCTTAAACCCCAGGTGTGACATTTTCAGCCCCCCCCAAATGTTCCTTTGCTCCAGGACACCTCCATAAACATATGGCTGGCCCTTGTTAAATGCCTACCGCTCCATCTGCTCATTATGATTATGTGATGTTGTGTTTATTTGATGTTTATCGATTTACAGTTATTTCTTATGTTTTTAAACTATCATATTGTTTCATTGAGACAGGTTTTAAGTTTGAAAAACATCATTTGGAAAGTTGTTCTCATTTTGAATAAAAAATATATACGCCATATTTGTTTTAATCTAACGGCCTGTTTAAAAACAAAAGATCACAAAAGGAGCGTAAAATGTTCATCAAATAAATGAATTCACACTTCAGGTAAAATAAACTATTTATAGAAACTTGAATATATATATTTTTAAATCAATACTAGTATCATTTACATAGTAGTCAACACTCTGGTCTTCAAAACTTGAAAATGTTACTTTTGGGACTAATTTAGTGCGGCGATTAGATCCAGTAATGACAAGATGGCAGCCAGAGATTAATACCAATAGCAGCCATTGAAGTATTAAAGAGTACAGGCACTCAAAGTAAAGCATTATAAATAAAACATGCTAGAACAAGTATTTTTAAATTTACTTTTTTGGATGGAATCTTGTTGACATGGCGCCAGTGAGGCCTTTACCACTATGTGGGGGCATGGGGGGGGGACAAGGTTTGTAAAAATTAAAAAAAACAACATTTTTTTTACAATGGTCAAGGATAGGACCGGCTGATTAGACCGATGGTCAAGGATATCACCAGCTGATTAGACCGATCAGTCGGGGATAGGACCGGCTGAATAGACCGATCGGTCAAGGATAGGACCGGCTGAATGAACCGATCGGTCAAGGATAGGACCACTTCGGAATAGACCGGTCAGTCAAGGATAGGACCGGCTGAATAGACCGGTCAGTCAGAGATGGGACAACTAGATAGACCAGTCCAGTCAAGGATAGGACCGGCTGAATAGACCGATTGATCGAATGGGACCGGCTGAATAGACCGGTCGGTCAAGGATAGGACCGGCTGATTAGACCGGTCGGTCAAGGATAGGACCGGCTGAATAGACCGGTCGGTCAAGGATAGGACCGGCTTAGGCGCACTAGGCGCGCGTCTAGGGCCCCAGATGTAGAAACCTGGTTTTTATAAAGAAATAAAAAAAAAACCCGCTTGCTGTAGAGGGTTTTGGCGGTTTACAAGAATTCCACAAATCTATAAATAGTCTTTTCAGACTGGTAAACAAATACGGATTTGTCGAACGTGGTTGACTGTGTCTTGCTTGCTGTGACGTATTAATAAAGTTGGCGCTAGTGTTCGAAGTGACAAGTAACGTACGTTACGTACCAGTAGTTGGCGCACCATTCGTCACAGATTTTAATTAATGATTCTAATTCAGAATTTTAATTTTTTGCAAATTGCAATAACTAATTGTTAATTGCCAGTTTATTACACTATTTTGATAATTTTGAACCTTATTCCCCCTACGCTTTGTGTGGATGAATGATCATTGATCCCATTTTCTTACCTGTTGTAGCTGATTACGACACGAAATCGTTTCATTAAAACTATGTCTATGAGATAATATCCACTCAGGTGCAAAAAAGCGTGATATCCCCAAGAAAAACAGAAGATGCGAAAAACGAAGCGCCTTGTTGACATTTTTTAGCGAAACGACCGGTCATCCCACCATCAGAAACTACTCAAACGAAATAACAAAGCTAATGATCCAAGTCCAGTCGTCTCGGCAGCAGCCAGTATGGATTCACGAGCCCGAGCCAACAGACTTGCCAGAACACCTGAACAGCCGGCTGAAGGTCCTATACCGGAGGTCGTGAGTAGTGAAACTGTTGATGATAACAACTGTGGTGAAAGTTTGACAGATATTGCTATGTAGCCCTGATGAATTTGACAGAAACCATGCGTAATTATGTTTCTGGTTTTCGACCAAAAAATGTTGGCGACCTTTCACGCGCTGGCATGTTGATGACAGATCGTGGCAGAAAATATTACCGTCAATTTATCTGGAACATAACTTTTACTAACCAAGCCGAATGGCCAAAAAGAAAGACGTGAATGGACAGTGTTCAGGTGAAACTAGTGGAAGCTTGTATTGTTATGTATGTAAACTGTTTCCAAATAAAGCTAGTCAATTTTCAACAAACGGGTGTTCTGATTGGAAAAATATTGCCGCCAAAATTTTTGAACATGAGAATTCGTATGGCCACATTCAAGCAATGTGCACTTTCGCTAAACGCTTGAACGCAAAAGGGCGTATTGACGAACAGATGGCCAAACAGTTAGATGATGAAAGGCAGTACTGGAGAGAAGTTCTACGAAGGATTGTAGCAACTGTACAGTTTCTTTCCTCTGAAGGCTTGGCCTTTCGTGGTCATGCCAACAATGACGGTAATTTTACCAGTTGCTTGAATTACTTGTCAAAATTTGACCCTTTCTTAGCAAATCATATTGCACGGTATGGTAACAAGGGAAGTGGTTCTGTGACAGTTCTGTCAGTTATTTGTCACATGCTACTTGTGACGAATTTATTAAAATAATGGGCAATGCTGTCAGAGATCAGTTTATATCAGAAGTAAAGAAATCGATATATTTCTCTTTGATTGTTGATTCAACACCTGATGTTAGCCACGTGGACCAGCTAATTGTGATACTCAGATATGTTTTCATTGATGGTGATATTAAAGAACGATTTTTAACTTTTGTTGACATCTATGCTCATAACTCCAAAATCTGGAGCAAGTGATACTAGGCGTTTTTGAAAACTGGGGATTAGATATCACAAAATGCAGGGAACAAACTGCGACAATGCTTCTAACATGTCTGGCGAATACTCCGGGCTTGCGAAACCGAATCAAGGCACACAGTCCCAATGCAGTTTACATTCCCTGCTCCAGCCATAGCTTGAATCTAGTTAGTAATGCGGCTGCAGGATCGTCCGCTTTCGGCGTATCGTACTTTGACTTTATTCAACATGTTTATGTTTGGTTCTCAGCATCCACACACAGTTGGAACATCCTTTAAAGTCTCATCTAGTCAAAAATGGATGCACCATAAAGAAAGTTTCGGACACAAGATGGTCAGCTGGAGCGGATGCAGTGTTTGCATTGCATCAGAACTACATTAGTATTCAGGAAAGCTCTTCTTCAAGCGGCCGAAGATCTTGATCAGAAGGCAGCTGTAAGGAAATTAGGCTAACGCTCTTGCTAATAAAATGGATCTTTCTGAAACTGCATTGATGACTGTTCTTTAGGATATAATTTTACAGCGGATGGGAAATGCAACCAGCAAATCCCTGCAAAATTCAAATTTATGTCTTGATGCTGGTGTAAATCTTCTAGAATCACTGAAGCTAGTTATTAACAATGAAGTCCGAAACGATTTCACTCGTATTGAAGAGCGAGCAGCATTGCTTATGAACGAGGATCTCAAAGACTGTAAATATCAAGATGAAGTGAGCCGCAAGAAGAAGCGAAAACCGTTTTCTGATGACAGCAATGAACCGGAAGTTATTTTAACTGGTCGTGATAATTTTATTGTTAACACAGTAAACGCCATTTGTGATAAATTGATCACGGAACTTGATCACAGAATCGAAGCATACAAAGGTATACATGATTTGTTCAGTCTATTTTTCAAGGACAAGGTAGATGACTTGAACACAAAGATCTCGGCCTTGATCGAAGAATACAAAGACGATGTTAATTCTGATACCACTGCCGATGAAATCAAACAGTTTTTGCATTTCGCTAAAGAAGAAGGCGCTAAATCTGCGCTAGAGATGTACCAGCTTATAGCAGTGGGTGGACTACAATGTACATTTCCCAATGTGGAAACCCTTCTAAGAATCTTTCTCACCATTCCTATATCAAACGCAACTGGAGAACGGTCATTTTCTGTGTTGAAAAGGATCAAGAATTACTTGCGGAATTCCATCAGCCAATGTAGGCTGGGAGATTTGTCTATTTTATGCATTGAATCAACGAAGACATTAGAATACGATTTCAATGCGCACATTGACACGTTCGCGAAATTGAAGAGCAGGAAAAAAGCTATTTAACTGTAATAAACTGACAATTGTAAGTTCTAGCTAGTATGCATAACTATGTAGTATGCATGTTAAATAATACATGAGTGTTCTGACTATTGTTGTATTCTGATCATTTTTAAATGCCTTATATGCGAGGGGGCCCCAAATTGGTCATGCGCCTAGGGCCACAGTTTTGGTAAATACGCTTCTGACACCAGGTATTACTGTGGACATGGTTGCAACCAAACTAAGGGCTCTCAAGATCTTTGTGGAAGAGCATCGTACAAAGGTTGTTGACAATGCCGTTCAGCAGGCACTTGCGAAATGTGAAGAACTTGATATCCCTACAGAGAAGAGAATCATAAGAAAGAGAAGATTACCAGGAAAGTAGGCAAGAGATGTTGGATTGTCATTGCAGCAGGAGACCAAGAGAACAATGGTAGATTGTCTGGATTGTTTTCATATGGAGTTAAATACGAGGGGAAAGGCAGTGAATGACATTTTGCTGACTTTTTCTGCCGTTTAGCCAGACCATATTATTTGTGCCAACGACGAAGAAATACAGTTGTCTGTTACCAAGCTCACAACCGTGTGATGAGCTGAAGAAGACCTTTGTCTAGAAACTCCACATTTAAGGCAACACGTACAAGCAGCCGAAATAAACTTAGAGGAAGCCAAGCACTGGATTGTACTGCAACTCCTACAGTTTATCATCAAGTGGGACTTTTTTTAATCATTGCCATGTCTTACGCTGACTCCAAGATTCTTTCTGAAAATATGTGTTTCTGTGGCATCGTGTGAAAGAAGTTCATCGAAAATGAAACTTATAAAACATTACCTCCGGTCAACCATGAGCCAGTCGAGATTGTGAGATTGTCGGATATGGCTGTTCTGTCCATTGAACGCGAGCTTACAAGACAAATAGATTTTGACGATGTTATTAACCTGTTTGCCACAATGAAAACAAGAAGACATTCCTTCTAGAACTATAGTGTCGAATGACAATCTTTTGGGCTGTGTATTGTCGTGTTTTCCATTTAGATGTTCTGAAAGTGAACAGTTGCATTTTAAAAATCTTAGGATTTGAACTATTTGTTTTGTGGTGCTCGGATTTTGTCTTGGATCATACATGTAAGCAGCAGGGTTGTTAACAATACTAAAAAATACAATTTTAAAACCAGTATTGCAATACCAATACCAATACAATTTTAAAACCAGTATTGCAATACCAATATTTATTTATTATTGCCAATACCAATACCAATATTTGGGTCATTCGATGAATAAAATGCAAATACGTAATTCATTGCTTTATATAACTTACATTGACAAACGATAACAACATTTTTGGCTGATTTAGATGATGTATTTTTAACCAAATTTTGTTCAATATTTAACACTTGCTTCATCAGTTTCCCTCAAAGCATCCAAAAGTCTTTGACAACATAATAAACTATTATTAAATAAGTCGGCATACCTTAACGTCCTTTAGCAACAAGATTTTTTAATATGTATGCTGTACAAATATTGTGAATTAATGGATGGATGGATGAAGCAAATGACTGTCATAGAAAAGCAAATGATACTTAAACAGTTAAACATCACACTATAGTAAAAGCAGTCAGACCGAGTCAGTGGATTGCATTACATCTGGAAAACTAACGATGAATTCCAGTAGAGTTCACAGGGTAACGCCACCAAACTTGCAGTTACCACTTAGCCAGGCGAAGAAAAGTAACCATTTCAAAATGCATACTGCTCAGTCGTGAAGAAGAGGGGAAAATATTCGTCCTCCTAATGCAGCGGTCGGGGAACTTTTTAAATCATTACCCCAAAATATTTTTTGTAAGTTGATATTACCCCACAGCAAATTAAAAATATATACTTTTCACTCACAAAAGTTTCATTTTTATCCCCCAAAATTTTATTTTACCCCATTTGGGGTAATTTACCCCGGTTCCCCGACCGCTGTCCTAATGAAAACAGCCTTTCAACAGCAGCGCTTGAAGGAAGTCCTGTATTCAGGTATATTTATATTTTACGGATATGTGGATAGGCATCCAATGATAAAATACTGTCTGAAGTGTCTGCCAAGTAATTATTAATTTCTTGATTCACATCAGTGATTGTGAAACGCGTCTCTTCAGATGCGAACGCTGCAAATCATCATCCATCCAATCCAACTTGAATTTGGGATGTACAACGGATTCCAGCTGAGCATCAATGCTGTCAAACATGTTTGCAAATCTTCTATCGATGGCATTCAAAAGACATGAAGCTAATGGAGAACAAACTACGAGCCGATCATTCTTTCCTTGTTCAAGAAACACTTTTAACTGAGCCTTCATCATGACAAGTGTTGGTAAAAGGAAACCAAGTCCAATGTCTTTTTTAGTTTCACCCTGCAAACTATCTAGTCTACAGCAAACAGGCTTCATAACAGCAACATACTCTTTAACAAATGTTTTCTGTACAGGCTGTAGTCTTTTGATATCAAGTTCATCACAAAGTTTGTCAACAACTTCCATGTCACTTCCATGTCACTTACACAGAGAATGTTGTAATCTCTGGTGACAGCATCATACAATGAATTCCACTGGGTTTCACCAGGTGTTACCAAAAGCATACCAAGTGATCTGCCTGACAGTACTTTGCAAATAACAATAAACACTCAAGAAAATTATTTAATGCAACCGGAAAAAAGCTTGGAAAGAATAGCAAATTCCATAGAAATCGATTTACTTAGAGTACTCACTGGTCAATACTCATTGCCACAGATATCATATATGATTTCTATTATCATTCATTGCTCAGTCTCATTCAAAAATTGCTTGTCAATGTCACTCGCAAGATGGCGACACCAAAGAAAAATTTATTATATTCAGCTTTATTCACAACCAATGTTGAAGAGAACTTATTGAATATTGCTTTAAGTATTGGTTAAAAATCAATACCAATATCAAAAATAAGTATTGGCAATACCAATACCAATATCAAATTTCAAGAAGTATTGCAATATCGTACCAATACTTAAAAAAGTATTGGCAATACTGCCAATACCAATACAATATTGCAATATTAACAACCCTGGTAAGCAGTAACGTACCGGTCAGTAGAGTAAAGTAGAGCCTAGAAGTAGAGAATTTATGAAAATTTAGCTACACCTAAGCATTCAGCCAATGTTCGTGTGGGGGTCACAGGGGTGACATTTGAACGACGTTTACTCTAGCTACGCCACTGTGTCAGTGAATTATTATTTAAATGAGTACTAGTATTCTTCCATTTAATGAATATGATTATCCACTGAGCTCTATATTGATAATGTATAAATCTCAGGTGTTTTATCTGTTACATAATATTTGAATGATCCCTTCCCTTTAAAATTGTATTTTGTACAGCTGGTTTTTATGCAACAACAAACAAACAAATCCGAATTTCAAGACAAGCAAAATTAAAACATATTTTACTATTATATCTATTAAAAATATTTTAAATTTAATAGAACATTCAAATTTGAGTTTGCAAACAAATCAAGACTTTATATTATAGATTAATTTGACGTCAATTGACCTTCAACCTAGCTCTCCCCTTCCCCCAAACTTTTTCAAACCATCTCCCTATATATCTAAACCTCTCCCCATCCCCAAATTTTCAGGAACAAAAACTCTTCATTATAAATGGTGACAGCACAATCGCACAGCTGACAGGGCAAAGGTTAAATAAAAAATGGCTACCAAAACAGATTGGACAAGATATACAGTGCTGTTAATTTTCGTCGATTCGGTACGTTTTATTTATCATGAATGCTTTGAAAATATATTTTTTAAGCAGTCTACTACTTTATTAAAGAATAATACATTATCTAGTATAAAAATGTAAATTTGATCATCTGATATGGTTGTCTCTTGGTCGTACAAAAGAAAATGTCACAATGACATAAAAAATAAATATGATAATGAAATATCTCGTTGCACCATAACTTGTCATTTTCGTTTTTATACTTTATCTGGAAAGTATTTCTCTAGAAATAGTTTATAAAAATAAATTTATGTCAAATAATATTGTTTTATGATTGATAGGCTAGAAAATATTTTATTTTACTTATTCATTGTAATCAATCATTGTTTCAGTAGGCCTTATTAATGGCATTCAGTGTCATTATTATTGACTTCCACTACCAGCAGGGCTCGATTTACCGCCGGGGATATCCCCGGTATTGAGAACTGTCATCCCCGGCTTGCTTTAGCTAATATATCCCTGCCAGGGATGAAACCATAGACATTTATCCCTGGCTCTGCAGATATTTTTTTCATCCCTGGCACTGGTTTTTTTCTTAAAGCGAGCACTGAGTACCAGTTCTAGTACTCGGACAAGGGATCAATTATTTTAAAATTATTACATTACAAGTCTTTATATAACTAGAGTTGTTATGACTTTTTATATAGTATACTAAGATGTATTCAGTGTCATTGAGAATATAATATGCAAAATAATAAATACACAACTCAGTCAACTTATGAAAGCTAATTAAAAAGTAAAGTGTAAAGTCTTATTAAAAAAAAAACAAAATAACTACTGAAAAATTGTATATTTTTCTACATTACATGTAGTGTGTTTTTTCTGGCAAAATATTATTTTTTAAAAATTTCTACATCACAATTTTTTTTCTCCTGACATTGCCAGGTGGCCTAATTGCCATTGATGCATAAAAATTAAATTTAGAGGGGTTCCTTCAATTTTTATGCATATTATTTTGATTAGAATGTGCATTTTACATGTTAAAGTGTAGACATTTTTTTTTATTTCCGAATCCTCCCTACTTAATAAAGCACAACACACTTAACTAGAAATAATATTAATCAGTTTTGATAGTTATATATAATACTTATATTTCAAACAAGGAGCCTTAACAGCCAGAAACAATGATTGTGCTATAATTGGCATATTATATGGAGATTGGTATATATATTTTTTTTTATATTTTAGTAAATCAAATAGTAATCACCATCTTGGGCCACCTGACAATGTTCCCTTAATGAAGCATCTCTGATAAAACTCACCAACCTGTCCCTATCATTTTACAGTAGATTTATTTAGCAGATGGGGGCTTAAAAATAAGGTAACAGGTAAGAAACTGTGCTTGTGGGTGTTTGTCAGTTTAGGTGGTTGCAGGCAACCACAATTGTACAATTAGTCAAGGGAGAGAAATAGTGGCTGATGGGTGACAGAATAAGATGTGTTGATGTGTTTGTATGCATTTATATCAGAACTTGTAGTATAAGATGTGTTTTGTAGTTAAATATTACTCCTCTATTTTTGACAGACTATTTAGTGTTTATGGCAGTGATTAAAAGAATATCATATTTATGTAACTATATCCCTTTTGTTGGTTATTTATTTAAGTGCTGTTTGTGCATGACAGTAAGTTTTGATAGCCACTGGGAAGTGTACACCATTTCTCGCTGTCCAGCTTTTCCATACTTTCAGCATTGATGACTGACATGTCTATTTTTCTTACCTATTTTGATGCCAAGCCTATAGCCATAAACTGTTTGAGCCCTGTTTTGTATGAGAAAAAAAAGAAAGTTTAGCATTACATTTGTAACATATCTGATGGTTGATCTGTTTTAGCATTACATTTGTAACATATCTGATGGTTGATCTGTTTTAGCATTACATTTGTAACATATCTGATGGTTGATCTGTTTTAGCATTACATTTGTAACATATCTGATGGTTGATCTGTTTTAGCATTACATTTGTAACATATCTGATGGTTGATCTGTTTACTTTGAAGATTTAGAAATAGGTTTTTGTCACCTGCTAAGCTGGAAAAATGGATCCTTGTCAGGAATGCTGACTACTTTATATCACTATGCAATAACAATGCTGTAGCTTATTCAATACTATATATTGTTTAATAGCTTTATTCAACACATATAAACATGGCCTACTCGTTCTGTCAACATCATCTGCAAGCTTCAATTCTATAGCCGCAACGCATCATTAGGTTGACCAGCTATATATGTTCAGTATACAGCATTCATTTTCTTTAAATATTTCTCTGTTAATATTTGCAAAAGCAAAAATAATAGCAGAAAAAGAGTATGTATAAGCACATAATACTGATAACATTTCTGTCATTTTAACATACAAAAATTTAGTAAAAGCCCCGACCCAACAATTATTCATACCTAAATCATGGATGATCTTAACTATTGCAGGGATTGCTTTCTTGAAGCATTAGCTGTGTCAGAACAGAAATAAACCCTATTTTTTTTTGGTGTTTCAAATGTGTTTTATTGCATGAATTAGGGAAGGGGGTGGCAGCATAATTTTAAATATAAAATGTTATTAATGTTAAACAGGACATCTGAAGGAAAATTTTTAATTAATTCAATGAATGTATTTTGTCAAAATTAATCGTCTCTTTTTTATTTTCCAGGTACATTCTTATTACTGTGATAATGACAAGTGAGTAATATAATTAACACTATTATTGAGTACTGGTATAATTGTTCACTGCACACTACTGCAGCATGACATCCTATCATTATCTCTGATCAAAAACCTAATTACAACATGTCTAAACAATATACATAAATAAGTGTTATCTGTTCACATGACATAATAAAAATCATTCAGTTAATAAATGTAATGAACACAGAAAGTGGGGAGCATTTTTTACCAACTAAAATTTCATGTAAAAATTTCCTTCAAGTAATAATTAATGCTAGGCGTTAATTTTTGAACCAATGTCCTGACTATGATTCTTTTGGTTTTAATAAGTTGTTTTTTTTTAATAAAAAATAATTTGAAAAACTTGATAAAATAATTACTCTTTTGATAATATTTTATTGACTGTAGCAATGTTATTACTGTTCAATAAGTTTTTGATTTATTCCACCTTTCTGCAAAGATGTACGGAGGAAGAGTATTGCTGTGGTGACAATATGTGTTGTCCATCTTATAAAGTTTGGGATCTGTGGTATTTTTGGTTAGTATAAAAAATTGTTAAATATTTAGCTATAATAAAAATGCGATCTTTAGATTATGGTTGTTTTGTTATTTATTAGTTAATTATTTATAGAAAAAAAATTTGATTTTACACAATTAGGTGTGGTGTCCTATTCTTCATGTTCCTGTTGTCCTTGTGTGCCTGTCTATGGAGGAACAGATTTTTGTCCAGCGGACATGTTATAATACATAGTTATAGCTACACACCTTTGCAAGAAGTTGACACTATTGTAAGTTGTTGTTTTTTTCTTCTAAATTCAAGTATAATCGTATGATACAAATTAAATTAATTTACTCAATACTTCTATTCTCAGCAGAGTTCAAAAGGCAGATATCCCAGTAATCAGCTGTACACAGCTTGTTTGGGTACACCTCCACCTTACAATCAAGTTTCTGCTGGCAGTGTAAAAAATTCATCACCCCTGCCAACATATGCACAAGTAGTTGGTATTGAGCACTGATAGCAAATTTCTTTTTCTGAGACAGTTGCCTTTGGAGAATGAATCATGGCCCCATAGCAGGCTTAATTTTATAATATAAGATATTTGATTCATTATATTTAAAAATATTTTTTTTCTTAAAAGAAATTCTGTTGAAAAAATAAGAGCAGATGTAGACTCGCAAAAGGGTATTCTTTTTAAAGAATCACATTTAAATTGATTAGCTACAGTTACAGGAATCTTATATTTATGCCAACTTTTTTTTATTATCTTCTCTAACATATTCTGTGAAGCATATTCTGAAATTTAAGTAAATATGATTAATAATGGATTTCACAAGATTTAAAAAACCAAGGGAATTCTAAATTGGTTCAAATGACTTATGAATTTTTTTCTCATATATATATATATATATATTCAATTTTAGTAATTAGCGAGAATTATCAATCTCCACCCATGTTAATCATGTAGATAAATTATAATATGCCCTCTAATATTTATTTACATAGAGTTCCTGTATCTAGGGAAAGAAAATTGCTTGGTACTGTTTTTTTTTATATAATGTGAAGATTTAGTTTAAATCTTTATTTAGCATAGGCGTGCTGTGTATCTTAGTGTACATAAAATTAGAAGCTTGTGTTTTGTTATGGCAACACATATCAATATTTGTTATTGTTTATAATCTCAGTAATTAAAATTCTTTTTGTCTTTATTACTTGTAAATAGTAGTAAGAAAGTGTTTGTAGTAATTCATAATTAGTCTATATTCATTGTCTCAGCTAAATATAATATAAATAAGCCCGATTATAATAGATAGTATTGAATTTCTTTAACTAACAATTCAGACTATTTGACAACCTTTTTGTCTGTGTAATCATCTTCCTTTCATAATTAGAGAATTCATTTTTTTTGTTACCTGTTAGTCTTTTCTGAAAAAATCTTAACATGGATTAGGCCTTGAAGTAACTGTGTAGGGTCCAGCTAACTAACTATTTTGTTTATTTATGTAAGTTTAACTTATTATACTTGAATAAGAAATGTGTATAAAAAATATATCATTATGATGTTCTCTTTGAAAGGGGACATTTTGTTATTGTTGTTTACTGTACATTCATATGTTTTGAAACAAAATTTGTACTGTTTGACCAGCTTTCCATGACTATTCTTTGTTTTTTCTTCTGACAGAAAATCAACAAAAAATCATTCCAATTAATGATGAATAAAAAGTTTAAAAATATATCTTTCTACATATATTTTTGTGGATTATTGCTGATCTCTGCTCACTTACATTTCAGATTTTATTATGTTTTGAACTACCTTATGTCCTAAATAAGTAGTCTTTCCTTACCTTTATACTTTCTCATGTCATTTGGAATAATTAGCTGAAATAACTTTAATATTTCACCTTTTGAATATTTGGCCATATTATAATTATTGATAACAAGGCAGTGATGTTACTAATATAAACAAAATAAAATTCTAAAGCCCTACAAAAACATTAATACTAGTAAAACTATCTTCCATATAGGCTCAATGAATTTAAGCCAAAAGTTTGATCATGCTATTAAATCTGACATATTTTCATAGCATAAAAATGGTACTGTTGCATTAAATTATAATATTGTTACTCTAATAATCCTTCTTTTGTCTTTCTTTTTTGTTCATTGTACATTCTCCATTGAGGAAATTAAAATCTTCTATTGACATTTAATGCTTTTTAAAATTACACCACATTCTTGAAGGTTAAGATGTTTCTATTATTGATTTCAGGTAAATGTTAACAATTCTATGGTATCTCAAAACAAATATAATCAAGTTTTGTTATCCAAGTCCGTCCTTTTATATATATTATAGTATACGTAGGTTCTGTTAAATTGTTAGAAAAGATGATAAAAAATATATATTTTGCTGATAAATCTTAAAATTGGATATTTTAAGTTATTTTAAACCTGAGATGTATTCTCTAACTATTTTGCTTACCAGTTTTAATTCTGAAAGTGCATTCCACAAAAACTATTCTTATTTTTTAGGACAGAAGAAAATGAATTGTTTCAATTTTCTTTCTTATGATCTAAGGCATGGGTGGGCAAACTTTGAAACGCAAGCCACATAAGGCCAGACCAATAGCTGATTAATGGAGTTAATACATAAATATGAATTTAATGAAAACATTTATGTGAACAGCGTACAGGAGCCAAGGTGCAGGCTGGGTCAAATAGTCTAACTGGCCATAGTTTACCCAAGTCTAATCTAAGAAGTAATTTGTTTAAAGTTTTTTCATTATATCTGCTGTAAATTTTGCATTTGAGTTTTTGTTTTTTTAAGTATCACCTTTCCTTACATTATTTTAATGAATTTGTTGTGAATAATGTGTATTATATTCACAGATGATGTAAAATATATCACTTAGAAAATAAAAAAAATACATCATCAGTCTGTGAACATAGTGGAAATTTGTTTTATGTAAAGTATATATTGTATGAAAAATAGTTCAAAATATTTTATGACAATTTTTTCTAATTGGTGGAAGTAATGACATATAAAACCAGGTAAATACTTAAATTAGCCACAAAAATTAAATCTATAACATTATATATTTTATGCATAAAATTAATTTTTTTTTTTGGTAGAGCACAAAAGAAGTTGAATATTTTGTCATAATCAACATTAGAAACATAGTGAACAAAACAATGTGATTGTGTATATTATATCTTTTTTATTTATATAAAAAAAACCAGTAAAATGTTAATAACAAAACAACACACAAATTAATAACAGTAAAATAAAAACTAAATTAATAGATCTATATGTGCAAACACAATTTAATATCAGTGGCAAGTTATTTTTTTAGCATCAGAGTCAAACTTAATAATGAGATCTATAAGTGCAAATACAATTCAACATCATAGGCAAATTATTTTTAGCACCAAAGATTTTTCTAATATTTCTCACAATTGGCTGAAGAATACTGAGTGCATCTTCCATTATTTGTTTCTTCTGTAAAACCCTTAGTTTCATTTAAACCAGAACCTGAATGGTAAAAATGAGGAGATTGTGTGTCATGTGAAAAAAAAAAAAAGGTGTACTTAATTACATTTCTTAATATATGACAAATATTTTAATACTAGCTGTACACTGACTATTATTCAGCTTTGATACATAATTTCAAAATAATAATTTTTTATGAACGAAATTAAAAATATAATTAGTTGTTTCTTTTCTTTGCAGCAACCTTAAAAATAAACTATGTCAATTAAAAAAAAAGTACAAAAATTTTGTCAAAGATATCTAATTAGTTGTTACTTTTCATTAAAACAACCAAAAGAATAAATTATTAAAAAACAACAAACACAATGACCGTGCAAGGAATCGATCCTGGGTAGCCAACATAGATAAAAAATACTGCAAGGAGTTTAACCATTAAGCCACCACATCACACAATCTTATGTGATTTTTATTAAATTATATAAAAATTGCTGGATTATTTTACACTTGTACCTGATGCGTAAGTCTTAAAAATATAATCTTATTTTAGAATTTAAAAATAAATGAAAGAACTAAAAAAATGAAATAATGTGATAGCTGAGAACTTTATTTATATAGAAATTTTGCAGAATTAATTTTTTTTTATATCAGGTCGACTTTTAAAAAGAACTTTATTTACAAAACTAGTGATGACGAACTTGGCTTTTCTCTTACTTCTGAGAATTTTCAATTATTACTATTGTTTACCTTTGAGGATTTTAAAATGCTCTCTATTGTAATAAAACAACAATAATTTGAATGATAACATGTTAATATTACTTTTAATTTTTGAGACTTTTACAATTCATAAGAAAGAAACTATTTAAAACTAGTTTTTTTATAAAAAGAAATATCGAATCGAGACCGCAAGCCATGATAACTGTTGTATTCCCATTTCTTTACTTTCGATTTAACGCATACGTGAGACCGCAATTATTTATATAGATTCAATTTATTGTAGCTATGAATTTCTCAAAATGGTTAAAAGTACTAAACATGTTACAATTTGGCTCAGATAAAAATGCAAACACTTGAAATATACTACTTGTATAGCTAAATGTAAAAGAATGTTACCAGTAATAAGGTTGTGGAGGTTACAGTAATTTGTTCCATAATCCAGCACAGCGTACCAAGTCTGTGAACGGCTGTAGCCCTTTGCAGAAAGGAAAATACAGTTTTGATAAAAAACTCATCAATTTTACCCTCAAATTATTCTTCATTAAACTTTCATGTACATTAGGGTGACAAAAAAATCAAAGCTCAAAATTGGACTCTCAACCCTTTATTGCGTTCCTTTTAATGAAAAAAATAAACTCTGCAAAATATTATTAAGATATTTTTTTTTAATATTTAGGGGTTGCTCAATGAACTTGAAATTATCATATTTAAGGGTCAACAATAAATAAAAAGAATGCATTTTTATTTTTTTTTCTAATACAAACTTTTAATTATGTTATTCAAATTAAGTGTTATTTATATGATTTTATACAATGTTTGATTACAGAATACTTCACCTGTTGATTGTTCGTGTGTTTTCATTAATGCATTCACAATTGTAGACTTTTGCATATCTGGAATTTGAAGTCGATATTCTTCCAAAATATATTGCAATTGAGTTTCATCTTTTGTTAAAACTTTTGCATAATCTGAAATGAGTTTCACCCCTCTTTTAGCAATTAACAATTTTATGTGCTTCCTGGTATTCTGTTGCTTTACTCCATGTGTCAGAGTGATTTTCATTCATGAATGTCCAATTTATTCCAAGCACTTCAAATACATATTTTAATCTCTCTGTTACAAAGTCTTCTAAGTTCATGTTTGCAATTTTATCCATTAATACTTTGCCTTCAAGCCTTTTTACCTGTTTTTTTTTTTTTTTTTACTGGCTTTTCAAGTGCAATCAACATTTTTTCTTTAGTTTGGTTATCAACATCTTTGCTGAAAAAAGAGACTCACCAGGTCTTCAGTTAAATACTATAAATGTCATACAATGGTTTTAAAGGCAGATTAAGCGACTTCTTTGTCAAATATTTTGAAATTATTCAATTTCTTAATCAAAGTCAGATCATTGTGAGGAGCAGATGAAGAGATGGGAGCCCGAAACCATGTTCCATATAAATCAAAATTTTAAAGATCGAAAATCGTAGATTTTTTTCTTCATTTTTTGTTAAATGAAATTGTCGAAACAAGTGAATTTTAATAGAGTACAGTGCTTTTGCCATCCATCATGCTTGGTGCATAGCGCCAGGAGTACGGAAAGTTATTCCGCTTTGGCCTGGAGGAATTTCCCCTAAAAAAATTATCGACAGTTGCAAAAACTCTTTATAATCGTTGCGGGGTTTTGTTCCTTGCAGCATATTTACTGCAAATTCTACTGCTGATGGTACAAGTGAACCATAAACTTTGAGATCTGCATCAGTTAAATGCCATGATTCAAAATTAAGTTTACTCCACTGATCACGAAATTGTTGAAACAACTTAATCTCTGGACCAGAAGATGCTGCAAAACATGTTTTGTACATAATGTCGACAGGCTGTGTATAATAAAGATTTTCCAATTAATTTCTCCAGCAGGGTACATGCACCTGAATGTATACTGTATACCTGTGTTGCTTGAAGTAGTATCAAAACTGAGTGCCATAATTTTGTCATATGAAATGTTCCAATAGTTTAAAGCTTGTCCAATGATGCAATATTACAATGGGTGTTCTGAATTTCGGCAAACTTATTTTATTTTTTAACTTATTAATTTTCCCAAAAAAAAAATGATTTGTATTATGTATGATAACTCATAAATTAACAAAAAGTAAAATATTGATAACATTCTCAACCTAATTATTAAAATAGAAGAGATAAATATGAAAAACATGAAAAATGTGGATTCTAGTAACCTTGCAAACTTTAACTGCGTTGAGCAACCCCTAAACATCAACGGATTGTCTCCAAAATTTACCAATATAATATTTTCATTAAATGGAACTAAAAAAAGGTTGAGAGCATTAAAAAAAAAAAGTTTTTTACAATGCAATTGTTTTTGTCACCCTAATGCACATGTATTACTTTATTCAAATAAATGGTGAAAAGAAATTATATGAAACTTACATTTACCAGGCAAACTTCAGGTTCATTCTCTTTAAATACAAATGTAAGGTCATCCACATACTGCTTAACAGGAGTTGTGTGTGTTGCCTTCAGAACTGAATTTTCAAAGCTCACAAACTACAGGGAAAAAAAAAATTCATGTAAAATGATAATTACATCAACATCTCGGAAGAAATAAATTCTATTATGTTCATGTCATAATGAAAAGTTATCTAATCCTGAAAACACTAGTGGGAAAGTTTCTTGTGAGCATTTATCAGCCTCACCATAACCAAAGCTGCAATGGTAAATTAGAAACCACTGAATCATAGGTGTGATTCAAACACATAACAGAAGAATATAATTTAATTTTTTTGGATTTGGGCTCTAAACACAATGTCAAGTTATTTTTATAGTAAACAAATTAAGTTTTTAAAAATTAAATATTTATGTCAAAGAACCGTATAAATTAAAACCAGAACAATCATATCAACATAAGCAATCTAATGATGATAAAACTCTTTAAGGTACAATGTAAACATATAATGTACCTATTAAAAACCAGATAAAAGATATATTTTTCATAGAAGTAAAACTGAATTACCGGTAGTAATCATTATGGAAAGATTTGTTTCAGATATTTAACATAAATAGCAGCTTAGGGATTCATTTCAGTTGTTTCTCCATGCAAAATACAGTATGGGAACTGGAGAAGAAAAAGAAAACTTCACAAAACAGCTTTGTGTAAACGCAGAAAAACTATTACTAACAGTACACTACCATGGATGTGAAAAACCTTGAAATGGATCAGATTATTTTTATAAGACACATGTCTGCAGAATCTCAGCAGCTAAATGAAGAGCTATGAGTCTTCCTCAAAGAAAATCTTTCTAATAGTATTAGCTAATACATGTTATCTGAACACTAATTCACATTAAGAGAAATCTTCCTTAAATCCTACTATTGTGCTCTACTTAACCATAAGAAAGCCATATGAAAATCATTGATATTGTTTATCACATACGGTTAAGGAGATACAGTTAAAGAAAAACTTACAGTGTATTTACATTTCTCATCAGTGCCACAGTCATCTCCCTTCCAAACATCAATCTGATTGATTATTTTTTGGCTAGTTTCTTGGCATGACAATCTAAAGCTCCTGAAGTCAAAGGTAAAAGATTAAGAAACAAAAATACAGATGAAATTTTTAATGAAAATCATTAACATTTTTATAGTATTACATAAGCAAAAGTGTTAAAAATATTATTATTACCAATGCTATTTTGTGATCTACTGAAATGCCAACTCTGAGAGTCAATCTTAAGACATGGATGATCTTAATTAAAATTTTTAACTTTCAAATGAAATGACAACTCCATTGATGTTTTCATATTTCTGTGCTAAATTTTCTATTGCCTGTTCAGGTGGTATTCTCCTAAAATATCTCTTTCTCTCCTCTAGGAATTAGTCTAGAACTTACATCCTTTGAGCATCAAATTCTATGGCCATGAAAAACAATAATTCCAGCTTTTCAAAGATTCTGAATGGCCACTTTTAAACTTCCAAGCATTCTGGTGCAATACTAGTAGCTATGTCCTTATTTTGCAGTGATCTGCTGACTTTTTCATTCATTGACAATAATCTTGACCCAAGTCCAGCATCCACAAAAATGATAGCTTGAAAATGGGGAGCGTTAGGTGCCAACATAAATTTCTCAATTTTTTTTTCACCATTAGTCAGAAAGGTATTTTTTTTATTGTACTAAAAAATGTGTGAAATATTGGATGACTAATAACAGGTGTAAATATAAATCCACTAAAAAGGATAGGCTGAAAATATTTTCAATAGGACTATTTTGGTAAACTGCACAACCATTGCTGCATTACTGCTCAGAAGTTAATAAAAAAAAAAGGCAAAATAATTGGGAAGGGGGGGGTGTTTGTGTTTCCCAACATTTTTTGTTCCGTGCCCCACAGAAACCTTGATAGAAATTGGTAACCTAATTTTATTCTATATGCAGTTATTTACTAATCTGCCCTATTGGTCTGATTATATTTTCTCCTGAATCGCCCACGATCAACCTTTTTTGTCTGCAGTTTAAGTCATAGAAAATGAAAGTTTCTCTTCGATTTATTTTGTTTGATACCGTGACTCCAAGAGCTCATCACCAAACTTTCAAACAAGAGAAGTGACGATGACAAGGAAGTAAGCACTGTGAAGATGAAAGTTACAGTCAACACCACAGTGACAGCAAAATATAACTGGACAAAATGTGTATATAGCCTCACTACTTCTTATTAAGCTGCACCTACAGAAAATTTTATCTTTCCAATGGCCCCAAGGGCTAAGTGAACTTTATGATATGATACGTTTTAACTATAGAGGGCTAGCTGTGATTAAAACTATAAGTCAATCCAAAAGTAAAACTAAAATCATGGGTGTCTGCTAGGAATTTTTCCAGGGGGGGGGGCACAAAAACATGTTTTTTTTAATTTAACTGACAATGCCATACAGGTTTATTTCTCAATTAAATTCAAGTTAAGTATAACATAAATTATTTATATTGAAATAAATAAATGTATTTCAAAATTCAAACATTTTGACTACAAGCACAAGCATTTTCCGACTTTAATTTTTTTTTTAATTTGGCCTTCTGTAGCTTGATTTGACATTCGAAAATGTTTTTGGCATTCAGGTTTATTTGTTATCTGGCAACTCTTATTAGTTTATAATCCTCTGCCACTGAGTGAATTTTTTAATTTATCCTAAATTCATTCAGGCATTAAAATATTAATATAAAAAGATGGATATCAGATTTTTTTTACAGGCTCAATAAAACGAAAAGTAGAGCAATTGCGGGATTCTGAAAAGCCGTTATTAGAAGATTTTAGGGCGTCTGCAGCATCTGACTTATCATAAGCATTGAGGACAACAGTACAAGTTCAACTGAAGCAACTGTTTTTAATTTGATTGTCACTGTTACTTCTTCATTTCCTAAATTGGATATTGGAAGGTATGTCTTGACATACAACCTTTCAAATGAGTTGAAACTGCTGCTGATTCATGATTGTTGGACCCTAGGGTGGTACTTAGGAACCACTAAAAATTAAAACCTTGATTTCTTGGCTTTTTTAATCAAAGATAGTTTCTCAAACACAACATTAAACAGTAGAATGAATTATTAAACAAGCACAAACAAACCTGCATCTACAATATTCTACCTGTAATTATAGTTCAATGTTATCAGTCTGATAAGAAGTCATTTTGACAATGTCTGTTTCTTAGTGTCTGGATAGGATTGTCGATGCTGTTGAACAGTCTGCAGCAGGAACTGAAGTTGCTCCTCATCTCTAGTGAGGATTCCACTGTACTCTTGAATCAATGCTACACCCCTCTCTGCATGGTCGTTGACAACCTGAATCTGCTGAACGGTCTCCAAAGATCGCAGATAATCTTCATGGTTGGTCCACTCATCTGAGTCAGCATCCAGGAATCCAGTCTGAAGCTCCATCATGTCAAAGAATCTCTTAGACTTAGGCGACACGAAATCCTCGAGCCTCCTGTTGTTGAAGGATTCCAAATCAACAGAGATTAGCTTGATGGCTCCTCATTACCGCTTTCATTCATGGAATTTACCATGCGTCTTTTTGTTTCTGCCGATACCTGATCATCGAAGAATGCCAACCCAACCAATTCAGGGGACAGGTACCAGAGGTGCTTTGAAAACTTGTTGGATGCAGCACTGGAAACAGCTCTGTTGATTCCGGAGTAGCTGAGAATTGATTGGAGCAACATCATATCATTGTACGGAGCAGCGGCTGCCAGATTAGCCGTGAACCAGGCTCTCATGTAGACACGTACAATAAAGATGCATAGCTCTTGAAGACCTCTCTCTTCCTTGGTTGTCAGTCTGAATTGCCCTTTGAATATCCATATCTTCAGGCTGTACAGAACCTTCGACATCCAGCGAGCATGGTGCATTGCCCCAGGAGCAATGAAGTGCACTCCTCTTTCAGGAACGACCCCAAGAAATAGCAGAGCAAGTTCCAGGAACTCTTGGCTGCTGCTCTTGAATATGCTTCTGAGCAAATTCAATCAGAGAGTTGCGCACATCTTCTAGCGAAGTAGACACGTCTAAATTTGTCAGTGATGTTTCATAGTTTGCTCTGTCAATGAACTGCCAATGATCCTTGAAGCGTTTGAATAGCAGAACCTCAGGAGATGAAGTGGCACCTAGACAGACTTGGAAGACTGGGCCCAGAATCAGTTCCATAATGTGATATCTGCAAGCAAGTGATAGAAGACCTTGCTGAAGTTTTTGCTCCAGCAGGATGCAGGTACCACTAATCCAACCAGTGTTGGAACTAGTAGTATCAAAGCACATGCCTCTGATCTTGTCACTAGTCTTGCAGAGCTTGAAAGACAGCTCCGGCCTGTGCAGCGCCAGTTCCGGAAGGCAGTTTCGCAACAGTTAACAACTGTGATCTCCTTTCCCAGAAACAATTACAGGAAGTCTGTCGATGCATTCTTTATTTGTGAGATCCGGAATCAACTTTCCATCCCAATGCACAACCATAGGCTAATCAGCTTGGAACTCGGCTTTGAGATGTTCTGCGTACTGGGATCTGTATAGAATTCTAAGACAGCGAACTGTCCAACGGTATCTTAACTATTTGTTTGCTGGCAAATTGCCAAATTGGCCTGCTATGTATTAAATTACCACTTCCAGGCCTATTTACATGTTTTATATGCTTAGTACAGCAGTGTAGGACAATCCACATAACTTGAATTAATAGTATACAGTGTTATACACACAACAACAGTGCAGTACACTGTATTTTCATCACGGTCCAATACTCCTAAACTTTGACGCCATTGAGCTACCAGTAAACATGAACTGAATACCTTAATATTTTATTATAAGAGTTTTTATATATAAACGAACAAAAATAGGGGGTGAGAGCAGAGATTTTTGAAAGTTCGTTTTAAGCACCACCCTATTGGACCCCCTGATAAAAAATATGATTTTCAGAGCTGACAGTGGTGGAAACAGAGGTTTTAGATATGCTTGGTTATCAGAACTATTCACAGTGGGTTGTATACTCGCAAATGTTAAAAGGTTCTGTTGCAAATATTGCGTGTTGTTTCCACAGAAAGTAATTCCATGAGTTCAGGGTTTATTTGTCATGAAACCATGAACAACAATTAAAGATTTCAACGAAGATGCACGTAGCCACATGCTAAGCACATGGCACAAAGGATCCCATCAAGGATGCAAGCTATTTTGTTGCATTATTGGAAGCCAAAGCAGTTTCTATAGATGAGCAGTTGAACCATCATTTAGAAGACAGATTAAAGAAAATCGCAACAAACTGGGTCCCATAATTTTTACAACCCTCTTTTGCGGCATGCATGATTTGGCACTTCGTGGAAAAGAATCAAATTCTGGTAATTTTTATGACCTGTTAGAGTTTCGTGTTGAATCTGGAGATGAAGTTCTTGGTAATCATTAGTCAATTGGACCTTGTAGTACTAAGTATATCTTGGCAACTACACAAAACACTATGATCGAAATTTGTGGGTCTCTCTTGCCTGAAGACATTGTTCATGAAACAAATAATTCAAATGCATTTTCCATACTTGCCGACGAGACAACATACATTTCAGGTGCATTGAGTCAGTGGTGTAGCTAGAGTAAACATCACCCGGGGCGGTACGTTAAAATGTCACCCCTTTGCTGAATGGTTAAGTGTAGCTAAATTTTCATAAATACTCTACCTCTAGGCTCTACTTTACTCTACTGACCGGTACGTTACCGCTTACATGTATGATCCAAAACAAAATCAGAATCCAATACCACAAAACAAATAGTTCAAATCCAAAGATTTTTAAAATGCAACTGTTCACTTTCAGAACATCTAAATGCAAAACACAACAATACAATGGACAGAACAGCCATATCCGACAATCTCACAATCTCGACTGGCTCATGGTTGACCGGAGGTAATGTTTTATAAGTTTCATTTTCGAGAAACTTCTTTCACACGATGCCACAGAAACACATATTGTCAGAAAGAATCTTAGAGTCAGCGTAAGATATGGCAATGATTCAAAAAAGTCCCACTTGATGATAAACCGTAGGAGTTGCAGTACAATTCAGTGCTTGGCTCCTCCAAGTTTATTTCGGCTGCTTGTACGTGTTGCCATAAACGTGGAATTTCTAGACAAAGGTCTTCTTAAGCTCATCATACACAGTTGTGAGCTTGGTAACAGACAACTGTATTTCTTCGTCGTTGGCACAAATAATATGGTCTGGCTGAACGGCAGAAAAAGTCAGCAAAATGTCATACACTGCCTTTCCTCTCGTATCTAACTCCATATGAAAACGGTCTAGACACTCTAACATTGCTCTCTTGGTCTCCTGCTGCAATGACAATCCAGCATCTCTTGCCTACTTTCCTGGTAATCTTCTCTTTCTTATGATTCTCTTCTCTGTAGGGATATCAAGTTCTTGAGAGCCCTTAGTTTGGTTGCAACCATGTCCACAGTAATACCTGGTGTTTTCATGTACTTCTGTGCTAAGTCGACATCTTGTAAAACATCACCTCAGAAAAACAAGAACAAAATGATAGAAAAGTCGCATATAAGCTGGCAACAGATTGTGCGCAGCGCCTCTTGTCTCGACGCTTTCTTCGACATCACACAGAGCTTCAATGGCTTCCACAAACTGGTTAAACTTCTGTATCACTGACTTAACTGCATCAGCATGTGCACTCCAGTGAGTGGACAGTCTCTTCACTGTTAGACCTGTGTATTTCTCTAGTACATCCCAAAGATCGGTCGACAGAGCAAGATATGTGTAAAGCACCTCAAGACTTCCAAAAAACGTTACTCAAAGGTTCAAAGAATGATTCGAACAAGGTAAAAAAATTGCCTTCATATTAGTGTCTTTGATCTTTTTTTGCACACCACCGCGGATTCCAGCTATGCTTGCTGCATTATCGTACCCTTGACCGCGACATAACTGAATATCCAGTCCTTCGTTTTCTAGTTTCTCGAGGATATCGCCAGTCAATGCAGTAGCTGTTTTACCTTTCAGATGAAAAAATCCAAGGAATGACTCCCGCACTTCAACAGTACCAACGCTGATCTAATTACGGTTGACATGTGATCTGTATGCAAAACGTCCGGTCACATTTCCTGTGTTGATTGGGTTTTTATAACAATTCTATTTTCAGACTATTTTCGCATCTTAGCCTGGCTGAAAAATTTTGTTGGAGGTGACACCCGGGGTGGACCGCACTCCTCGTCCCTCCTTAGCTACGCCACTGCATTGAGCAGATGTCACTTGGTGTTAGATTTGTCAAAGAACACCATCATTACAAATTTATTAGAATTAGGATTAGATATGACAAATCTTGTTGGTCAAGAATATGACGGATGTTCTACAATGGCATGTAAAGTAGGAAGCAATAATTCGAAGAAAAAAAAACCAAAATGCAGCATTTGTACATTGCAGTTCACGAAAACTAAATCTTGTCGTGAACGATTTAAATAATGTGAATGCTGTACGAGACACAATAAAAACAATTAAGTCAATTATAGTGTTTTTCCGAGAAAGTAATCAGCGAAGAAAACTAATTCCAAATGTTCCTTTGATATGTGAAACTAGATGGACACATAAATATAAAATCTTGCGGATTTTCGCTGAAAATGTGACAGAAATTGTTAAACAACTGGAATATTTAGAACAATCTGGAAAAAGCAAGCAAGTTGCACATCAGTTATTTTGTGCTGTAAGAGGTTAGGTTTGGGGTACATTTATTGTTTGTTTAGTTATTATAAAAAAATATTCATCAAAGCTAGAAGCTGGGACCCAAAAATTGCAGTCAGTGCATTTAGATTTACTGGCAGTACAAAAATACATTAAAGAATTGTTGACTACATTGGCTGTTGATCAACAAAATTGTGATTAGAGGTATAAGGAAATTTTTAGTTACAAAAAGGTTTTGCAGATGACATTGGTGTCGACATAAACCTTCACAAAAAGCTGGAAGATAAATGAACAGGGAAAATACAAAAGTTGATTTGCCTGAGGATTATTTTAGAATAACCGTTTTACACCCTACCTTGATTCTGTTATATCAACTGGAAACTTCTTTTTGTGTAGAAAATAAACCAGCATTTTCTTTTTTAGTTTTGCATCCCCTTTTTGATGACAAAACTAGAAAGACTCACATTTAAGGATCAAGCCGGGTCTATTGCTGAATATTATGCATTTGACAATTTAATCGAGGAGAGTGAAACCTGGTATGATATATCATATGGAAATGTAAAACTAGTAAAGGGAAAAAAAAAAAGAAACAATGACTCTATGTGAGGTTTTAGATGAAACCAATTTTTTCCCCATAATTAAGATGGCTTTTTTTTACACCACTGGCTCTTCCAGTAATAACAGACACAATCGAGAGATCATTTAGCACTCTAAGACGAGTAAAAATGTGGCTACGCTCAACAATTGGTGATGATCGTTTATCTGGTCTTTGTATGATGAGTATCCACAGAAAAAGAATATCTCAAAAAAAAGGAAAAATTTAAAGAAAATTCTTTTAAAAAAGACAATAATGTAATCAGTTATACTTGCAGATATAATTCTTTATTATGTTTAAAGTATGAACATTAACATTGTCTTCTATGACTATGTGATAAACTTTCAGTAAATTAAGTTCAGTTTTATTGTAACAACTTTATGACAGATGCCCCCTCTTGAATACACCCATGACTAAAATCCTACCATTAAGTAATTCCAAAAATAATATAAATTAGTTATTTGGGTCCTGGGTTATATAACCGTTATTGGCGTTATATAAATAAGTTATATAATTAGTAGTTTTAAACAACCACCAAGTACCGGGGAGAGTTATGAATACAAATGGCAAATAAAAAGTATATCACGAAACATACCAATCTATGATGCATGATGCATGTAACGGGTACAAAAAACTGTAAGCTGGCTGCAAAAAGCAAATAATGGTTAGCAAGGTGAGCATTTTAAATTTCGCTAACTTCCCGACGATAAACTTTTACGATCTATGACGAAGTTGTTGTTTACAGTTATTATTTGAGGTCATGTGACCATGTGACTAAAGGAAAAGTCGACCTTGACACTGAGTGACTGAGGGGAGCAACGTAGCATTGCTTCAAAATGGCGGAAAAACAAATCGAAGTCGGTTCAGGCCGAATAGTTTATTCTAAATATGAAGGATCTCACAAGAAGTTGATTTGCATAAGCATTTGTGCTTTGATAGGAGCACTTAATTTTGGAATTGCAATCGGATACAGTTCACCTTCGATTCCCAGCATGATAAAAAGAGGTGTTCTAAATAAGGACGAAAGTAGCTGGTTTGGTTCTCTATTAACCATTGGTGCTTTATTTGGGGGACCGCTAGGGGGATGGTTGATCGAAAAGATTGGCAGAAAATTATCTCTTTCAGTTTTGTCAGTACCTTTTGCTTCTGGATTTTTCATAATAGCATCTGCTTCTGAGAGCTATCAATGCTATTTTGGACGTTTTTTAACTGGTATAGGAAGTGGGATGGTAACAGTTTGTGTGCCAATATACATTGCAGAAATATCCACTGCTTCAATGAGAGGAATCCTTGGGTCATGCGTTCAACTTTTGGTCACTATCGGCATTGCAGCTGCCTATATACTTGGAGTGTTTTTTGAATGGCGATGGCTGGCTAATCTGTGCATAGTACCATGTGTCATTGGTGGCATTCTAACATTTTTTATCCCTGAAACTCCCAGATGGCTGTTAATGAAGAATCGAAAAACAGAAGCTATTGCTTCTTTGCATGCATTGCGTGATCATCACACTAATGTTCTAGAAGAGTGCCGCGAAATGGAAGATGGAGCTGACCCTGAGGAACTGGTCTCATTCAGTGAGATAATTCAAAAGCAGGAACTCTTTTATCCATTGATAATAGGAGTTTTCATCATGATTTTTCAACAGTTAACAGGCATAAATGTTGTCATGTTCTTTACAGTTTCCATATTTGAATCAGCAGTGGGAGATTTTGCTTACACAGCAACAGTGATTGTTGGCATCGTTCAAATTTTAGCTACACTTATAGCTGTATATTTAATGGACAAAGCCGGAAGACGCAAGCTTCTTCAGCTTGGTGCTATTATTATGGCTTTTACTTTGTTTTGTTTTGGACTATTTTACAAACTTTCGTCTAATGGAATAATTGGCGGTTTTCTAAAAACATGGTTTCCGGTGCTTTGTCTGACATTTTTTATTATTGGCTTTTCCCTTGGTTGGGGCCCTGTACCAATGCTGATAATGTCAGAAATCATTCCAACTCGGTGCAAAGGTGTGGCTAGTTCAGTAGCAGTGGTTGCATCATGGGGATCAGCATTCATTGTGACAAGCCAGTTCTCATTCATGCAAGAACTGTTGGATATTTCTGGCGTATTTTATCTTTATAGTGCTTGTTGTATCATAAGTATTTGGTTTGTAGCAAAATATGTGCCTGAAACCAAAGGAAAGTCATTGGAAGACATAGAAATGACTTTTGCTAAAAAATAACCACTCCTTGTGTAAAAACTGAAAATTTACAGTTCTTAAATTGTTTTAGTGGGATTATTAATAATACTGATTTGTATATGGTTCATAAGGTTTGTTAGCTCATTTTATTTTTATTGATATTATAATCATAATTATAGATTTAATATTTTTTTTATTCATACAAATATTTCAGTAAATTTGATAAAAAAATAAATGAAATAGCATCATTTTAAATACCAAATGGGCAATTTATTGTTTTAAAAATTATAAAATTGTAGATAAAGAACAAAAAAGTTTTATATATAAATTTTAACCTAATCATCAAGCAGTTTCTCTTCTGTTCATTGTTCCGGAAAACTAGTTTTTTAAAAAACTTTTACAGTGTCTTGTTTAGCAAACTAGATAGAACTTTAAGTTGAAATTATTGTATGAGTAGAATATAATGGAATAGATCTGTATTTATTTTGAATTGGAGATTTTTTTTTTAATTACAAATGTATAAACAGAATTTTTTTTTACATGACCACATTTAACATAGAAGCTATTCTTAACAATAAAATGTAAGAGGCTTTTAACAGGTATTGTTTATCCTTTTACTTTTCATTATTTAAAGCTATCACTATTGCTTTTAAGGGTTCTTAATATAAAGGTAATTTTATGAAAATAAAATGTATTGGTTTTTTCTATAAAAGAGTATGTTAACTTCAAACATATATTAAAGCTAATTTTAACAATTTCAAGTGATATACATTAAATAGCTTTTGTTTATACTTTTACAGTGGATTATTTAAGGTTATCAATGCCATCTCTATGGGCTCATGAATAAGTATGTATTTTTCATGAAATTAAAATGCATGGGTTTATGCTCTATTAGAATATGTAAATGGCAGGGACGAGGCGTAAGTGTTGCCGGTCATAACTCTTAGAGAAAGATATATTGATGTTTTTATGCTATATACAAAGCACAAACAATATAGCAATAAAATGGTCCTTTGTTTATTGAATATATTTAGCATAATCATTCATAATAAATTACTACAAGTTTAAAATTATATAACATCAGTTATATATAAATTGTATATGTTGTTAGTCCAATACTTTATACTAATATATAGATCTTTGTTCGTTTGTGCTTTGTATATAGCATAAAAACATCAATACATTTTTCTCTAAGAGTTAGACCGGCAACACTTACACCTCTTCCCTGGTAAATGGTAACAGCATGCAGCTATTCTTTGAGTTTAGTGTGGCACTCACAGTATTTTTTTTGTCTATTATTTCATTATATTTTTTACCCTATAAATCTTGTTAAATTGACTATGGTGTGGCTCTGTTTAGTATTTTTTACTATATTTTAACAGAAATGCAACTTTTTCAGTGTTCAACCCTGTGTAACATGTTATCAAGTTATCACATGTTTGTCTTGGTAGATAATGTAACCTTTCGAACTTTGAAGCTCGCAAAATGAATATTAGCCTTTTAATTTTTGTAAGCTTTTACTAGTTTCACTTTCTGTAGATTTGTCTTCAAGTCTTGTAACTCACTTTTGGACATTTTCTATTTTAGTACGAATGCTCCCATGTCGCAGACATGTAGATTCTACATAAGAATACATAATTATAATAAATTCAAGACCATGAATTAAAATCTTGTAGCATTACAAAGCTAATAACATTTTAGTAATGTTTATTATGGAAACAAATTTGCCTTGAGATTACTATGCAGAAATAAATATGTTGCATAGCACTGGTGAAGAAGAGCGTGAAATTGTGAAACTTTTTTTTATAGTCATTATAGACTAGCCAAATTAATTAAAATATATTAATGTGTGCAAAAACAGTAGAAAGTTCACTTCTTTCAAAACTAAAAAGTTAAATACTATAAAATAAATAAAAAACATAAAAAAATAAGCACAGACTAAAAAGTAAAAGAAAAATATAAACTAATATTTATATAAATTATCATTACTAAAATTAAAAGAGCATGTGATTACAATATAGTGAAGTAAATAATTCTTCAAATTTATTGATCAGAAGCAAAAAATAAATATATAATCTATATACATGTGTTTCTAGATAGGTACCCACGCATAATTATTTTGAAATAATAATTTATATAAATATTTGTATGATATAATGGTTTTTTTTTCTTTTTAGTGCATTTTTATTAAAGATAATTTTTTAAAAAGATTTTTTTAAATTCAAAGTTGACTACCTGTATTTTGATTTAATTCCAACACTTGCCATTAAGTTAGCTGTTGTACTTTGTAATATCTACTGATTGTTTTAATGATATTCTATTTTCTTGTCAAACATTCTCCACTTCAAGATTTATTAACAAAATATGAAGGTTTAATTGACCATTTGTTTTTTCACTTTCAAAGCTGTTATAAATTTTATATGTGATATAATGTGTATAGAAATAAATAAACCCTGTACTGTGGTAAATTGCTGATAATTATGAATTTTACTCTTAACTATAATTGGTAATTTTAATTTTATGTTTCATGTACATTTTCAGCTATAACATTTTAGAGGGCATGTTTCTGATTGTTTCATGCAATGCAGGCTTACATTTAGTTCATATTAAAAAGTCTATTTATGAGACTATGGCAGTTATCAAGACATGTAAATTAAACGTTACTCTCATTTGTATTTTTTCCACTGAATATCAATTTGTTTTATTATAGCTATAAATTGGTATTCTGCTCAGCTATTTAATGTAACTTTTGCTGTGGAATAGTACTTATTGAGTTAGACACATTTAGATTGATAAGGGTTGATAACTTTGTATTATTTGTGTAAATATTGCTGTGATATATTGCCTAATCAAATATCACAACATAAATGTTAATTTTTAATACTTGGCAAATTTCCTGCATTCATTCCTTTTTGGGGGAGTACTTTGCTATTTTATAATTTTTTATTATTTTTGTAATGGTGTATATTATTATTTCAATTTATAAGGGCTTTTTTTATAGCAATGAATGCCCCAGATATGATGAAGATGATGATTAATTAATTAGCACTGGGTTATTGAACAACATATACTATTAATTACGTCAGTAATTTAATACACTACATCATCTTATTACCATGAAGGATGTTTCATTTTTCTGCATAGCAAAGTCAGGTCAGTCAAGAAAAGTTACAAGAGCACTTGCAAGAGCAACACAGTGGAGTAATAAATCTAATTGGTTGTGGTTAGGAAAAAATTGTCAAAAAAAAAAAAAGCATTTAATAGCTTAGTGGATTGTGAATCATTTGCTGTTTTATTTGTGTTACCCTAGGTTTAAATGATTTTCTTTGTTCATTTAAATTATCAAATGATTCTATTTTAATTAAAAATGTGTTTTAAATTCTGATATTTAATATTCATATTGTTTTAAGTCTTTAAATTTGGTTAGTAATTCCTGTAATTAAAAGAAAATGTATTACAGTTTTATGGTATTTAAACCTTAATGGGTTAAATTTATTGATAAAGGTAATCAATAAAGAGGTGCATCATTTTTTAACTAATAATTTGTTAATTTATTTGAATTTTTTAAAAATGGTTACAAATCTTTTCTGCTATTATTTTAGTTAAATGACACATTAACATAACAATTAAGGAATAGACAGGCCCAAATATACCCACCCTACTGTAATCTGTGGTGCAAAGAGAAGAGTGTAAAGATCTATCCTGTGCCATGTCGCTGAAGTCCTGAGTCAACGACAAAACTATTAAGGGATATAGGAATAATCTTTGGTAATGGAAGCTGTCACTTGAAAGATACCAAAGAAAAGTAGAATTAGTAAATAAACATATGATGTAAAAAGGTGTGCTTTATTTTTTTTTTATATGGCACTAGGTATAAAGGTGGGACGGATGGCCGAGTGGTGTAGATACTCGACTGTCGACCTGAGAGTCCTGGGTTCTATCCTCGGTGAGGCCCAAAATTTTTCCAGGTGAAATACAGTGCAAAGTCGTCCCACAAGTCCACCTGACTTAAGTTGGGGAAGTAAAGGCGGCTGGGCATTGTGCTGACCACACATCCCTTCATATGCCGAGGTTATGGAAACAGATGGATTCTACACTTCATTTGGCCCTAACGGGCCAAGAAGGGAATTAAAAAAAAAAAAATGGTATAACACCTATATCAGTAATTAGTTTATGGAATTACAAATCTAATTTTTTTAAGCAAGCCAACAGAAAAACAAAAGTATACACACATAATTAAAGTCAAATTATTATTTTTTATTAGTCATCAACAATAAAAGGATAAAATTTTAATGCAAGCATTCTCTGTTCTGTTAATCTAACTGCTCAAAAAATATTATAACAAAACAGTTAATTAATAAAAAAATATTTATACAATCATGTCAATTCATAGCTTATATGTAATCCACATAGAGGAATAATATTGAAAATAAGAAAATGTGTAAATTTCTTTTTAATATAAGGAACATTTTTTTATTTTTTTGATAAAAATGTGCATGATAAAATAGATAGCAAGACTCAATCCAATTAAAATATTAACCCTTCCTTCAGATTTTTTTTCTTGAAAAGTAAAAAGTTTATTTTTTTTTTGACACTAAAAATTCTTTCACTATAGGTGGTTCTGAAACATCCACTGTAAGATCCACTTTATGCATAACTGTTGGAATTCCTGTACCACCACCACGCAAACCATGAAGAAATGTTTGTGGTTTAGACACATTACTGTAATTATCTTGTTTGGTTTGTGTATCCTGCTCCCTAAAAAAAAAACAGACTATTAGTATTAAAAAAAATTATACCTAGATAAGTAAAAGTTTATAATCAATAATTTTATAAATATTCTAAACTTAAACTTTTAATGAATGAAAATAGCCAATATTTTCCGGGCTCAATTATAACTAGTATATTTTTTGTTACATTACAGTTTGAATGATAAATGTGCTTTATGTTATTGACAGAAGTAAAAAAACAAATTTTGTTATTAAAAAAAAAAAAAGACAGATAAAATGATTTTATAAAGGAAGATGGCAAAATCTGAGATATTTTTTTGCCTGTTTACTATTGTGCATTAAATTTCATGTTGGCTACTTACTTAGGTAAATACACCTGTGTTTCATTGTCTCTTCTCATATTGCTGCCATTGGTCTGCATAGCATGTGTTACTTTAGTTCTTAAATTTGCCTAAGTTAAAATAGTAATAGTGACTAAAATCAACAGATATACATTTCAAGAAAGTATGGGCTCATCAGAATTAATCAATATTGCACTAAGAAATTATATCACAATATCCAGTAACATATGATTGTTAATATGATTGATTATTAATAAAAATGATAGCAGTAACTGCTGACGATTTTTTTTTTTTACATTTTATCCTTTTTCACTAAAAGCTTCTTGTTTATTTAATAAAGGGACAATGCTTTCACAATATACATATATAATTATTAAAAAACTGTAATTTTCACTATTTTGTGCAGCTTCAATGTCTGTCCTCACTAAGGAATTAGTTTTCAATGTAGTTTGATATAAGTATTTTTTAAAAGATTTAAAAAAAATATAGCTTATAATTTCTGTTTTATATCAATTTACTACTATACAACTAAAAAAAAATTACAAAGTTAGCAAAGAAGATTTTGGATACTATATAAAAATAAATGTTTTTAAATAAATTAATGGAAATCACATTTTAGTGTCCAGTATATTAAGTAATTTTGGCCTAACTAATAATTTAACTAAAATTGTGAAATTTGACCAAAGAAAGTATCTATGAGCTAAAATTGAAGCCATTTATTATTTTAACAGTCTTATGGGGGTGAATCATTGCATAAATCCCATTTGATGGCTTAGCATAAATAAATTTAATTTTATCTTTTATGTAATAATATCTTGTTATGTAGTTTCTTAAAATGAGTTAAGAAAATTCTAGGATGCCGAAAAAATATTTCAATCAATAATGTTAACTGTTGATTGTTGACTAAATAATTTAAGACAGCCTTTTGATTTAGTATCAATGATTAAAAAAAGTTAGCTTTAAACCCCTACCAGCTTGATTGCTTTTCTTCTTAACTCCCATTCGTTCCAAGCATAAGTTTTAACAATATTGGATTCCAGAATGTGAGTATCTGTCTGAGAGCCACTGTCACATTTTGTTATAGGTTTTTCTATCATTTTCCCAGCATCTCGATTCTGAAAAAGTATCCATTACAGGCATAAGAATACAATGAAAGTTTTTAAAATAAAGAAAAAAATTGAACTTAAACAACCTGAAATTACTTGTGAATAAGGTGTAATTGTGGAGAACTGAGTATGAAGTTCTAAAAGTTGAATTAATTCTGGGCTTTTTTTGGCTGCCTCAGCAACTAGTGCAATGAACCTACAATAGAAAGTAGAAAAAAAGTAATATTGTCAATACATTGTCCAAGAAAAAAATATATTTGAACAAGGTGTTTTACAATAAGGTATATTTTCTGATGTGAAACATTCATAAACTATCTTAAAAGTTTTATCAAATCTTGCACCTGATTGGTTATACTTAAGGTTAATTGAAGAATAATCTCTTTTTCTAATTATGTAAACTGCAGTGAATTATTTGATACAGAACTAAAAAGTAATTCTACAAGATGTTAATTCATAGAATCGAAATTATTTAAATCATGTTCATGTGCACCTAATTTGATCCTTCTCCATAAAGTTGTACAGGTTTAAAAGTGAGATACAAGATTTGAGAACAGAAGTGAAACCCGTTATCAGTTTATAAAAAACATAATAATAGTACATCATAGTCTATGTATTAGATGCTTTTCAAACTTATGCATGTAATCTGTAGTTCTGAGCAAGAGGATTTATCTGCAATGCATTTACCTAATGTTGTCACACGCAGTGCATGAAAATTAATACATTAAGCTAAAAAATTGAAAAAAAATATTAGGCTTATATCATTATAATATAACAATTGAGTCATTTTCACTCAAGAAAAAAACATGAAATCTTACTCTTGAGGACTTTCAGCAAACTTATAAGCAGCCTCTTTAGATGAGAAAGCATAATAGTGTTCCCTAAATCTCATAATTCCGATTTCAGGATTTCCTGGCACAAGTAGTCTGTCACATGTGCCAAGAGTGTATGCACAATATCCCTTAAAAAAAGAAGGTGGAAACTTAAATGGTAAATAGAAAAAATTAAACTGGGAAATTAAAAGTCAGTGGCTGATATGTGGAATATATATCTGAGATCTGTATCACAATGAGCACAAGTATATTATGAAATAGCCAACAGTCAGATTCTCCAATTATAAATACTACAAATGCAATTATAAAGGCAAATTAAAAATCCATAGAACAATTATACTCCACCTTATTATAAGCTTGTTTAATAAATTCATAGCTCTAACCTCTTCAAAACACTTCTCTTGATAAACTTAAGTTATTCACAAAATCTTTACAGAGGAATATGTTTCCCATTCAATTCACTTTATAAAATCTTTTTAAAAAAAAAAAGACACATCTTTACTCGCTAAGTCTAAACACATTCTTCTCTCAATTGTTCTAACTATCTTCTACTAAAATATAACAAATTCTATCTCTGTCCTCTTTTGTCCCATCATTAATTATGCTATCCTGCTCCTAAGCATCACCCACGTTCACTCCCTGGCTGAAAGCAAAAGTAAAAAAAATGATCCTTACCCTGTACTGAATTTGAAGTCTAGAGAAATTTTTTGTTGTATCTGGAAATAACCACTCCCACTTTTCAGATCTATAATCTTTTGGGTTAACACGTTGGTCATTTGTCTGATAATAATATTTTAAAAAATTACTCCAAAGAATTTAAATTTGTACTGTTTTCAGTTATTTGATTTCAATCAATAGCATTGAACTGGATAAATGATGCAAAGTATATTCAATTTCAAAAGTTTATATGTTCAATACCTCTTGGATTCTCATCTCATCTGTTTTTACAACAAGTCCTTCAAGATAAGGATTAATGAGTTCATCATTAAGCTGTTCCTTATGTCCCTAATTGAAAATACCAGATCATGAAAAAGATATATATGTAAGTTAAAAAAGTAACATTATAATTAAAATTACTTAGTGTAAGAGATGACCATTTTAATCAATTGACTAATGAATAATATAAATCTTATACCCTGGTGAAAGGTTCCAAGCTGGCTAAAATGTTACTAAGTACACTAAGTAGCACCATCTCATCCTGAAATCCACTCCAAAGTTGAGCTAAATGAATAAACTGAGGCTGAAATAATAAATTAGATGGCCTTTGTAAGAAATTTCTATATACTTCTTGATGAAATCTTTCTCCATATATTATGGAGATAATTTAAAATGTTATTAGTAATTTTAACATTACTGAAATTTGAATAAGTTCAATGTAATATTAAAAAAAAGGTTTCAATTATGGTTTCAAGATGTTTAAAATTTAAGGATTAGCCTTCTAAACACCATTTTGGTAATTTATAGAAAATTAGTACATAAAAAATAAATTAATAAAAAGCTATAAAATAAGGAATGAATTTTTTTTATTCATAAATGAATATTACATTTTGCTAATTATTTTTATCATACATAAACTTGAGCAGTTGGTACAGCAGTTTTAGACTGTACTGTTGCTTGTAGTTGCTCCATTCGAGTCCCTAACTGATTTTCCAATGATTCTACTTGGTGAGCACAATGAATGATGTCAGTCTGTGAAAAGAATTTGCAATAAATTTTCATTAAAATTTAAAAATGAATTTATAATCAGCTAATTTTTTTTATAAAATTGAGCTTTTCCACTACCATTATGTATTATATATACATAAAAAAAGAGCTTAAAATGATATTTTCAAATCGTTTTATTAGCTTAAAAAAATTACCACAGGAAATAAATAAATAATATGCAGCAAATGACCCAGAAATAGATTTGAAAATGTAAGGAAAATAATGGTTTATAATAGAAACTAAACTATTGCTATTCCTAAAGCAGGGATGCAGCCAGAGATATTAACCTCTGATGGATTATGACAGATGGGGCCCCTTTGCTCTAGCTTTGCAGAAAAAAATTAAAGTGAGGCTTGAGGGCCCTTGAAAAGTGTTGAGGTTGCCTTCTCCTTGCTGCGGTCCTGCCAGCAAACATTTATTTGTGTTAATAGAAAATGCTTACAAATAAAATAACAGTTATAATTAAAAATCGTAAATGGATACATAAAAATTGATGAATACATGATAATGTATGTCTATGTATATGTCTACACATTTTTTTACCAAAATAATTCTTAGAAATGTTTCATGTTGTCTAGAATTAATCAGAGCTTCTTTTAACAACTGAACAGATGGCCCTTCTTTGATCTGCCTTTTGTGCATTTCTTCTATTAATGTAGTATATCTGTAGGCATTATTGAGTGTGCTTTGAATTTCCTCATCAACACTCTGCGTAGTAGCAGGGATTGCTTCATTTAAAATAGCTGGTACTGAACATTATGAATTGATAGAAAAAGGGTTTAATTAATAAATGTTTTATTTTGTTTTAGTATGTTTTTTTCTATAACTCTATTTTTAAAAAAATGTAGATTTTCCAATAAATAGGAACTTACAGTCATCAATTCCTTCTCCTCCTTTACCACATTCTTTGTTGAAAAGGCGAATTCCTGTAACAATCATGGTTAACTCAGCAAGCTGTCTTTCTTTTTCTCGTTTGGTTAATGTCAAGAATGTTCCAAGTTCCGTTTGAGGAAAAACAGACTGTAGGGCAGCTATTTAGTAATAAAGTGAAGGTATTCTTTTTAAAATTATTCTATTACTATAAATATAAAAATGAATGTGTGTGACTTTTTCTTCTGCCACCACTGATAGCATTACAGGGTGTTGTGTGCATGTCACAACAGCCTGATTGGTGTCAATTGAATGTGTGTCACACATTCCTACAATGTGTCAGGGTAAATGAGCCCACTACTTCTGCCATTATGGATGAAAAAAAGATAATAAACACTTGTCCAGACTGGCCAGCCCAGGAGGGTGTGTGTAATGCAGATCTGCCAGAATGGCAAGGCAAAGGATTTCCTGCCACCATGGACTGAGGCAAGGGGAAGGGGGTTGTGTGCCAACCCCATCTGCCAGAAAATATAGGCTTCGAGAGAGTGCTTAGGTGTGAAAGAGTGAACGGGTGTTATGTGCCAACCTAATCTGTCATTACTGCCAGCTGCAAATACCAGGGTCTCAGCTTATCCTCATTGACCATGATACCACCACTGTCTCAAAAAGAGTTGTTTTTTAGGGTTTGGCCAGGAGACAACAATGATCTTCCCCAAAATAGATCACGGTATATATCTCCCCAGGAACTGGTAATGCGCTCCAAACTACGTCTATATAATAGTATAATTTGGGAATGCATTTTTTACTTCAATTATAATTCAATTATTTGTTGTGAAGAAAAATGTGCATTAGAATTAGCTAAAATAGAAAACATATAATCAACAAGTCATTGATAAATATACTATTTTAAATTCAATTCAATTCATTAAATTAAAATGGCAGAATATTTTTTTTTCCTTTCAGGGTTATTTTTATCACAAAGTTAATACATTTTGTATTATTGTATCCTATTAACTAGTACAATTTTATTACACTATTTTAAATTACAAATTATTCAATATTTTGATATTATAAATACATGTAAACAAATAAGTGTGTATTTAATATAAATATATATATATATGCACACAATAATATACATACACAAAGTTCTTTTACATAAACAACCGTTTAAATTAATAACGATATGAATTATAATCAGAAAAATTTAGCAATAAAACTAATAATCAGGTAAATGTATTTTTAAAATGATTAATTAAACTTTAAAATTAAGAATGATTATAGGAAAGGCTAAATCGAAAAATCAAAATGTATGAAAAAATTTAGTGAATGTTGTAATTTAATTATTTACATGGACCACCAATATCCCAAGTTACCAGCAGCTTCCCAAACATCACAAATAACAACAAGGGGGTATTGGTATATTATGTTCCATTCAGAAATGAAAGACTTCAAAAGTGCAACAGAATAACTATAACATAAATAAACCCTAGATTTTTTTCACATCAAAAACACAAATTATTCAATGTTTAAACAAATATCATGGCATTAGTTTTAATATACACCTCAACAAAGTTCTTTTACATAACCAACAATTAAAATTAATAATATTAATCATAATCAACAAAGCGGAACGGATGGCCGAGTGGTGTAGATACTCGACAGTCGACCTGAGAGTCCTGGGTTCGATCCTCGTTGAGGCCCATGGAATTTTTCCAGGTGAAATTTGGTGCAAAGTCGTCCCACAAGTCCTCCCAGCTTTAAATGGGTACCTGACTTAAGTTGGGGAAGTAAAGGCAGCTGGGCGTTGTGCTAACCACACAATCCCTTCATATGCAGAGGTTATAGAAACAGATGAATTCTACACCTCATCTGCCCCGATGGCCCGATAGGGCTAAGGGAACTGTACTTATAATCAACAAAATGTTGCATAGAAACCAAGATCTAGGTCCATATATCATATTCACATTAAGATTATCCCATTTTATTTGTGTGACTTTTTTTTTGCACTGCCACTGCTAAGACTGGAAGTTGTGTGCCTGCCATGCCAGCTTAATTGGCAGCACTGATGCCTGTCTGCCATGCCTACAGAGTGGTGGGGTGAATGTGCCAGTTAATTCTGCTGGCATGGCAGAATAAAAGAAATTAAGCAATTGTCCAGACTGACCAGACCAGCGAGGTGTGTAGAGCTGATCGGCCAGAATGGCTAAGGTGAGGGTTTTTTCTGTGAATGCGAACAGAAGGGGAAGGGTGTATTGTGCCTAACCTCCCTGCCAGAAATGACATGCTGCGACAGTGTACTAGAATGGGTCCGAGTGGGAGGGTGATGTGTGCCGACCACATCCATCACCACCGCCAGCATGGTCTCGGAGTTTCTTTATTGACCACAGTACAATCACTGTTGCAAATAAAGTTTTTTTTCCTAGCCAGGAGATTCCAATGATCTTTCCTACAATTCATGGTATCAAACAGCTTTTATTTTAAAAGTTAAATTTTTAATAAAAGTATAAAAGCTTAAAAGTAAAAGACTAACCAGTGGCTTCCCTCACAACAGCTAGATCTGTTGGGCTACCTAAACCAGATCTCAGAAGAACCGCAGAAACTATTTTCCTGTATAAGCTTTCCAATTCTTCACGAGTACGAGCTCTGCTACTTGTTATTTCTCGAATGACAGGTAGAAGTCTTGTTTCAAGAACTCTTCTATGTTCATCCAGGAAATCAGCTTTAAAACAGTAAAAATTACTTTAAACTTGAAAAAAGTAAATTATTTGGATAAATCATGGGTAAATGAATCAATTTTTACTCACAAATACTCCTAAAAAAGTTTTGAGTGTCAGTTTTAAGTGTGTTATTTAAATATTATGTAATTATGCTTTCTAACAATTGGCAAATTCAACTATTCTTAAAAAAAAATATATAAATGTATTCTTTATGAAAATATTTTGAAGACAAGTATTTATTGAAAATACAAGAGTATTTTTTACCTCTGGTTGTATAATTCATATCAAAGTAGACTTGCATTTTTATTGTATCTAAAGCAGGAGATCGAGCATCCATAAGTCGGTCCACACATAACTGACAGCATACAAAAAAAGTCATAAATAATTCTAATTATGAATGTTCTAATCTGCAAATAAGTAATTAACAAATGTAGTAAGAATGAAGTGCGACATACCCTAATAAGCTTTTGTACATCGTCTTTTGTTAATGTTCGATCAACATTGAATTCATTAGCTGGATCTAATACAACTGCTTTTACCTAAAATAGAGATAAAAATTAAACAAAGTGAGATTAAATTGGCTTAATGTTACATTAAAATGTTAAAGAAAGGCAGTCATAAGGTAGAAAATGTATACATTTACTGTAAAGTCTTTTTTTATGTAGGTTTTTTTAATATGAATTTAAAATTATGAGGTTTTTGGTAGAGAACATTTTCTTTGGAAAAAAGTATTTGTAAACTTTTTTGTAGAAGATCATGAAAAAGCAGTCATAGAAATTCAAGTAACACTATTTTTTTGCAGCACCACTGCTAGCACGACAGGGTATTATTGCCTGCTATGCCAGTTTTATTGGTGTTTTATGATGTGTGTCATGGTGAGTGTGCCGGATACATATGCCTGCATGACAGAAAAATAAGGTTTTTAGCTTTCACCCAGCCTAGCCAGATCAGCAAGGTGTGTACCGCTGATTAGCCAGAGTGACAAGGCTGGGGTTTTTCCTGTCACCAAAGACAGGTAACACATTCAACTGAACACATATAGTTTCATGATATGATAGAGACAGCACTAAGATTAGTGAATTGCTGGTGTGCTTCAGAGTACTTTTAGTTAAAAAAGGTCCTTATAGTTTACATAAATTTTACAGATATTGAGTATTTAAAGATATGATTTGGGTTTGATGAGAATTTCAAAAAACATTAATAATTGTTTTTTGAAAATAAAAACTTATTATTTATAGGATACAACAAAATTATACTGTTTTACAGAAAAAATTAGTACGGGGAGAAAACCTATTTCTTTAAAATAAAATTTGGGGAGCTATCTTTCCCTAATCTGTGGCACAAAATGTTATTAGCATTTACAATTCATTTTATATTTTATATTATGATTCATAGAATAGCATTGTTTTTAATTTAATGTACTGTGGCTAAATACAACTTTGAAGTTTTTCTATGAAATTTTTAAGAAATTTGTTAAGAAAAAATTGCAAATTTTTTGAAGCAATGGGAAATGAGAAAATTTGTGAAAGTATCCCCAGATTCACAAGGACATATAAACTATTTTGTGAAATTTATTTTATACAGCATTTTTGTGGAACACATCCACATACACAAAAAAATCTTACAGTAGCTAATAACAAACCATAAAAGCAACTAGAGTTTCCGAAACAGCTTGGCCTTTGCTGGCACATTCTTGTGCTATTTCTCTAATTATATTCTTTATTACACTTTCTGCTTGAGCTCTTGACATGATGATAAAAGTACCTAACAAAAAAGACATAAAAGTTACCAATTACATTTTACTTACTTAAAATAAATTCCATATAAATACAGTCATATCTCCAAAACCAAAGCCCAAAAAAAACGTCTACATATTTTTGTTTCAGAATGCTATTTGACTGTCTAGCACACTGTTCATGCATCTCAACTAGTAACAGAGGTACAAAACATCCATATTTTGGACAGTCAGTTTCTATTTTTGAACCCCCCTTGTCTATACTAATTTTAACTTGTACATTCTCTGACTTGTCCATACTTTTAGCCTCAACAGCTAGTTTGCCTTGAAGTCAAACCTCAGTTTATGAGCATTTATTCATTCCAGACAGATGCTCATAATTCAAAACACTTGTATATCAACACAGATTTCCACTTAAGGATTAATGGAAACTTATGATAAGTTATAGAAAATCAAAATTACTCTGCTGTAAAATAATAAATACATTTTTTATAATTTTTATTTTTAAATTATTTGAAGTGATCCAAGGTAATTATTATGCAGGACCTCTCTTACTGTTACTAATGAAATTAATGCTGTTTGCTAATCACAATCTGTCTCTTTTTGTGTGATGCTTTCAAGGAACCTGTGCTATGACACCCAGCCGCTCTGTAGGCATGGCAGGCATGCATTGGAGCCGCTGACAGTTAGTGTGGCAGGCACACACCCTGTCATACTGGCAGTGGCGGCGCATAAACAAATTTTCAGTGACACTTGCTTTAAACTTCTTCAATGTAATTTTAAACTGCACAGTTAAGGTGACCCAGGTGTCTATAAATAGAACAGATTTTTATAGTGTTAATATTGTTTATTCATATTGCAATATGGCTTACTTTCATGGGTCCAATCATTAACTATCTTTTTTAGGCCATGTATTTTGTTTGATAGAGGTTTTTGACAGTTTTTTTTTTTTGCGTTTTTGTCAAAATCGCAATTTTAAAAAAAATCTTGTACCTTTTCGACACTTTCACAATAACTACTTAAGATATAAGCTTACAATTTTGCATGCTTATTTAAATATCTATTGTTGACAGTTCTCCAATTTTTGTTTTGGAAATATTTAATAGAATTTTTTTTTATAATTTTTTTTCTTACCTACCCCTTCCCCCCCCCCCCCCAAATGTAACTTTTTTGACTGTACTGAAATAAACAATTCACAGTTTATTTATTTTCCAATTTTTCTAAAAGAAAATTGGACGTATGTTTGAAACACACTCATTAACATTTGTGCAAAGTTATTTTATGATATCTACAATAGATTTTAAAAATTGGTTCTTTAAAAATATGTCTTAAAATTACACTTTTTCACCCCAAAAAGTCACATAATACATTTTTAAATAAATTTTTAAATAATTCTTTTTATTTCTTTGTTCATTAATCGGTATGATGTATGCATGTGCCAAAAATGGCAAGTGTAGCTTAAAAAAATAGAAAAAAAACTTGCAGAAAACTTGCATCGGTGTATGGATCACCTTAAACAGAGTCATCCTTCACACTGTTAGGCTTTACTCATATAATGTTTCCATAATTGTACACATCTACCTTAATGTTTTTTAAAGTGAGGGATTTACTACAAAGTCACAACACTTAAGCAGACAATATACACTCACAGAAATTAAGGCTATACAAGTGAGGAGCACTGAATGAAACCAAGAACATGAGAGAAGAACCATCAATCAGTAGTTAACACACAAATCTCTACAGAAAATTTGTGATCTTACTGCAAAAACTTGTTTTTTTTTTTAAATTTTGTATTCAAGTAATTTCTCATATATCAAGACAAATTTTATTAAAATTTTGCTCATCTTGTGAAGCACTTATAATTCTAGTTACTCGTATGCTGAGGTTTGACTGTATTTGCATTTGTCTTTTCTTACTTTGCAACAATGGTCAGTGAAATGAATAATTGACAGCAATTGTGTAAAAAAATTTCTTATTCACCTAAGCATTCAAAGTGTGAGACAATGTTAATAATATTTCCATATTAAGTACATTGATTATTCTTTAAGTGAATTTAGCAGTCATAGGAAAAATTCGCATGTGGAAAAAAAAGTGAGTTTTTTCTTATGTAAGTGATAAGAGAAATTTTATTATACTGCCCCTCTTGATAGTATTAATTATCTAATTTCTGTATAAATTATAAGTGCTTTCTTTTCGCCACTGGATTGACTATATGTCATCTCATGCATGTTGACATTGTCTATGATATATATGACTAGTCTAATCATCTAATGATGTGTTGACCTATTGATAATAAAACAATACATTAAAATTTCAGTATTTAATACCTACACTTATTCAGTTACTGTGGACTTACAGTTACAGCATAATTAAATATTCATGAAAACACAGTCACACAATAGTTGAATAGGATAGGGAATTAGATACAAATAACAATTTAATTAAAATAATAAAGTAACATTATTCTTATTTTATTTGACAGATAATTTCAATGATTAATCAATGATTATGAAGTCAATGACAATTATTGAATATTAATATTTGTCATTTGAAATACTAATTAATATTCAATACATTGAATAATTGACAATATTGACAATATTATCATTGACTTCATAATGATTGATTAATCATTGAAGTGTTAACAAACCTATAATCTGAAACCTAAAAAAAACCAATCAGAAAGTACTTTCTCTGTACTTAAATCCTTTGTAGAAATGTGATATTAACCGCCAAATATATCTATGTAGTTTTAGAAAAATGATACAGAATTAAACACTTTTTTTGTCTCCATTTTATATTATCCCTAACAACGGATGCGTGCGCAGAGTGGGAAGTTAAATGTAGGTCACTTTTGCAATTATGGCAGCTCACAGACTACAAAACAACTATTGTTGAAGTCACACTCATGTAGATAATTTGATTAACTTATGAAACATTTTTTTGGATTAAAATGAGAATTTGGAAAAAAACAGACAGTCGTGCAAAACTAGGCGTTGGTAAGTTACAAATTAATTCCTATGTAAAAAGTAAAAAAAAATCTTTTATTTGAAGCGGCATTCGTAAAAAAAACAAGGAAGTAATCGGACACAAATTATCACAATAAATACAAAAATTAAAATATTAAATTGGAAAATGTTTATATTTTCTCCACAAAATTAAATCATGGTTTAAAAACATTACTTGAATTAGTATTTAATGTTTTTCTAATAAATACTTATTAAGTTCTTTATGATTTTAGGCTATTAAATGTCTAAATGATTATTTTATTTCCTGTTGATGATATTGAATTTATTGATTGATTAAAAATAGAAACATCCCCCAGTCAGATCCAGACTAGCGTCTTTTAGAGTTTAATTAATTTCGTTCAATAATTAGTTTGAACTTCCTTTATGAAATTAGCTCAAAGATTTTGTTTTATCATTAGTTATCTTAAACTTGATAATGAAAATTGACCAAATTTAAGAGTGTAACACACACTAACAAACAGTCCTTAACCTCAATAAAATTACAATTAATTACAAGTATGTAATCAATGCTTAACATTTGTCATGATTTGAAAATGCTTCCTTTAATTTAAAAACAAATGCCTAAAATAATTTTTTTTTCCCGGTTATATTACATCATTATGTTTTGGTTTTATCATCTTTATTTGACTAGAGCTGAATTTGGCAATAAATATAAAAGAGTATTTATGCAATATGTCTGATTTTTTTTTATTGAATTGTCATTAATGCTAATTGTTATCAAATTAGAGTCAATATAAATACTGAGTATAAGTGGGAAATCATTTCATTGTTTGACTTTGTGATTATTTTTTCCTAATTATTTATTAGCTATTAATTTTGATTTATTAAGTCAAATGGCAGAAAAAATATTTTAAAACCAAATGGAAATTGAAACAGTGAGTGGACTGATCAATTCTCTGATAATTAGTTAAAAATATTTAGCAAGGGGAAATCATAGATTGATGTTTAGACCTATTTATAAAATAGGCCTATGTATTGAATAATAAAATCAACACTAGAAATTAGTAGATTGTTCAATAATACTGATATTCTAAATATTTCGTGGATATGTGCACTGACTTATTAAAAAAAAACAATTAGACTATACATTTGCTAAAAAAAAAAAAAGCAAAATATGCTGTAATCTTAACTTAAACTCCTAAAAAAAAGGTTGATATTTAGATAAGTACATATTACAAAAATAAATAACAGTTAAACATAATTTTTCAATATGTGTATTTTTTTAAGAGATGTATATAAAAATAAATCCAAACTTAAGTTGCATGTTAAAGCACATATGTAAATCTTTAAAATATTTCGTGGACATAGCCATTTTAAGAATTTTGTTCACAAAAATTTTAGTGGACATAGCATCTGCTTAATTTTTAAGAGTAATCCAAATCTATCTATCATTTTTCTTGTATTCAATAAATATATGCTAAAATAGTTACAAAAATAAGACAGAATTTTTTCCTTCTTCGGTGGCAATCACTGACAAATGTGTATTTATTATGATTTTCGTAGGCATTTGAGTTTTACAATTTATTTCTTACTGTAAAAATATTGATTCTTTCTGCTATAAAGATTTTTTTCAATTGTATATAATTTTTAACTTATTTAATTCTTTAATTCAAATTTTAAAGGATCAACATGTATATTAGACTGGTGGCATAATAAACAAATCAAGCAATGGTTATATGGTTTTTAAATAAAAAATAAAATATAATAATTTTGTATCATTGCAAAAATATTTAATTAATAGAAGTTAAAACCTTTAAAAAAGCCTAATGCAAAGCAAGGTTAATTGAGGCTTCTGTCTTCAATAATACTTCAATACATGCTTTGGTTGACAGTAAATCTAGATCAAAGTTGCTTTCATTGACACTAAATTATATTGTATACCTATAAACAAAAGAACATTTCATCATCATCATTGCCCGTCACTCCTATCGGGGTATGGGCCACCAACTAAAGTTCTCCAGCGACTTCTATCCTGAGCCATTCTCCAGCTGCTTCCAGCTGAACCCCATCCTGGTGATGTCCGCTTCATATTCTCGCCTCCAGGTGTTTCTAGGCCGACCTCTCTTTCTTTTTCCTTGAGGATTCCAACTCAATGCTTGCCTAGTGATGTTGCTTGCCGGCTTTCGTAATGTGTGGCCTATCCATCCCCACCTTCTCTTCCTGATCTCCTCTTCTATTGAAGCTTGGCCGGTTCATTCTAAGAGGCTGGCATTGGTGATGGTGTCAGGCCATCGTATTTGGAGAACTTTCCTAAGGCAGCTGTTGATAAAGGCCTGGACTCTCTTAGTGGTGGTCTTCGTAATCCTCCAGGTCTCAGCCCCATATAATAGGACTGACTTTACATTGGTATTGAACAGGCGAATTTTGGTGTTCAGAGACAGCTCTTTGGAATTCCAGATGTTCTTGAGCTGGATAAAGGCGGCTCTTGCTTTTCCGATCCTTGCTTTGACATCTGCATCTGTTCCACCCTGCTGATCTATGATGCTACCCAGATAAGTAAAGGACTCTACTTCCTCCAGTTTACTTCCGTTTAGGGTCACTGCATTTGTGCTGGTGGAGTTAATTTTCAGGATCTTGGTTTTAGATGTGTGTATGCTAAGGCCGACCTCCTTTGCAGTGGCATTCACAAGATTTGTTTTCTCTTGCATCTGTTGATAGCTATGTGTAAGGAGAGCAAGGTCATCTGCAAAGTCCAGGTCGTCCAGCTGTTTTAGCAAAGTCCATTGGATTCCATTTCTTCTTTCCCTGATGGATTTCTTCATAATCCAGTCTATAGCCAGTAGGAAAAGGAATGGGGAAAGCAAGCATCCTTGTCTGACTCCTGTTCGTACCTGGAAGCTGTCTGTTAGCTGCCCTCCATGGATAACTCTGCAGGACATACCCTCATATGATTTCTCGATCAGTTTAACTATTTTTAAAGGGACAACATAATGTCGAAGAAGTTTCCAGAGGATTTCTCGATCTACACTGTCGAATGCTTTCTCAAAGTCAATAAAGTTGATGTATAGCGGCGAATTCCACTCCAGGGACTGCTCAACTATGATGCGGAGCGTTGCGATCTGGTCTGTGCATGACCTGTTTTGTCTGAAACCTGCCTGTTCGTCTCTCAGCTGTGGGTCGACTGTGTCTTTTATCCTCTCCAAAAGGACTCGGTTGAAGACTTTGCCTGGCACTGATAGCAATGTGATGCCCCTGTAGTTGTTGCAGGTGCTAAGGTCACCTTTTTTGGGAAGCTTGATGAGATATCCTTCCTTCCAGTTTGTTGGTACGCTCTTCTTCCTCCCATATCCTTTCAAAGAGTGGGTACAACATCTCCACTGTCGTTTTGAGGTGTCTGCCTCTTAGTGCCTCTTACTGGGATGTCATCTGGTCCAGCTGCTTTCCCATTTTTTATCAGAGTGATGGCTTTTCTGATCTCCTCTTGGTTGGCTTGTCACAGTTGATTGGCAGATCTGCTATGGCTGGTTCAATGACAGGGGGTTCAGTGGTGCTGGTCTGTTCAGGAGTTCCTCAAAGTGCTCAGCCCATCTATTCAACTGCTGATCTAACTCATTAATAGCTTTCCCTTGCTTGTCTTTGACAGGTCTTTCTGGTTTGTTGGTCTTCCCTGAAAGTCTCTTTGTTATGTCATATAACATTTTCATGTTTCCACTGTAAGCTGCCTGTTCTGCTTCAGCTGCCAATCCATCCACATAGTCTTTCTTGTCCTTCCTAATACTTCTTTTCACTTTGTTGTGTGCTTCCGTGTATTCTTCTTGAGCTTTGCCTTTAGCTGATCTAGTTTTACTGTTGTTGACTGTTGCTTTCTTCTTCCTCCTGTCCTCTATCTTATTCAGGGTATCAGTTGTGATCCACGCTTTTTGATGGTGTTTCATTGGCCCCAGTACCTCTTGGCATGCTGATCTTAATGACTCTTTCACTTTCTGCCACTCATTTGATACACTGTACTCCTCTTCCACCAGTTCATGGAGCACTTCATATTTGTTCTTCAGCACCAAGTTGAACTGTTCTTTTATCTTAGGATCTTTCAGAAGGTTAATGTTGTACTTTATTCTTCTGTCTGCCGTGCTTGTCTCATATCTCTTCAGCTTCAGTTTCAATTTCGCTACAACCAGATGGTGATCAGACGCTACATCCGCCCCTCTTCGCACTTTTCCATCTTGTAGGGATCTTCTAAATTTCCTGTTAATGCAAAAATGGTCTATCTGATTCTCTGTCACTTTATCCGGGGATATCCATGTATTCTTGTGGATTCTTTTATGGGGAAATATGCTCCCTCCAATGACCATGTTATTGAGTGCACAAAGGTCTGCAAATCTCTCCCCATTCTCGTTCATCGTTCCCAGAGCATGTGTGCCCATGACTTGTTCATAACCTGTGTTTTCGGACCCAATCTTTGCATTGAAATCTCCCATTAGGATGGTTACATCTTTTCCAGGGAAGGTCTCAAGTATCTTCATCACTGTCGTTTGTTGGTGCATAACACTGGACTATATTAGTTTTGATCTTCTTCTTGGTACGGAAGGAGGCCGTAATGATCCTCGGATCGTGTGCTTCCCATCCAATCAGTGCCCCCTGTGCTTTCTTGGACAGCATGAGGCCAACTCCCTGTGTGTGTGGTGCATCATTCTCTTCGTGTCCGGAGTACAGCAGCATCTCCCCTGATAAGTCGTCTCTGTCCAGCTTGTGTCCACCTTGTCTCGCTAATGCCTAAAATGGTTAGTTTGTTTCTCTCCATCTCTGCTGCTATCTGAGCCATCTTTCCTGACTCATACATGGTCCTGACATTCCATGTGCCGATAGTGGTTTTCCTGGTTGTCAGAAGGGTAGTCGGCTTTGTGGCTTCCTTTCGGCTTTCACCACAGCTAAGCTTCATGAGTCTTCGTGATGAAGAACCTTCTTCTCCCAGGACTGAAATTTCTGTTTTTTCTTTAGTTCGTGTTTCTGTAGCAAAGGGTTTTTTTACAGGGTGGGGTTGCTAGCCGCACGCCCAACCCTCCTCCTTTTTCAGCCGGGCTTGGGACCGTCCTTGGCGGAGTTAAAAGAACATTTGCTTATACATTTTTCTGAAAATTTAAACATAATGATATATTAATTAAATTATACATTAACAATTTAAAATTAAAAAAAAAAAAATATACCATAGATATTTAGCAATTATTAAATTCACATACCTCGTTTGATCAACAATAACATAATTCTTAGCACTGCAAGGTGAACATCCTCACCCTTCACACACAACCCAGGATAAATGCATCTTGACACTCTGATCAGAACTGTTTTGTGCAGATCAAATTAGATATTTTTCAGGCTCAGCATCAATTTTTTATATCATTGGTCCTTATCAGAGAATTATTAGGTCCATCAGTAATTGTTCTACGTCGCAAAGAGCATTGTTTGGACAAACACATTTTTTAAAAAGCTTTTAATTAGCTTCACTTTCTGTTGGTGGGTATTTTTGTCTGTTAATCTTGTAAGTCAATTTTTCACCTGTTCTCACTTAGTGAAAAAGATCAAATTAGGCGCACATGCAGATACTATATGACAATATAATACACTTTTTAAATAATTTCATGTTCATATATTAACTTCTTGTAGAACTACCCAGCTAATTATTAGAGATTACGATGTCAAAATAATTACCGAAGTACAGCACCACTGCATAAAGTTAGACATTCACCGTCCTTTTGATTAGGACAAGTCACATGCCTACATCTTAAGCTCAATTAATTGTACGCCAAACGAAAAAATTTAGGAATTGTCTTTTTTGTGCTACGGAAACATCCATGCTGCAAGTTAATGAAAGTTTTCAAATAGGTTGACGCTAATCTTAAGTGTGCAAAACAAGGAACAAATTTTTTAAGTCTTGTGTAGACTAGCGAAAAAAGGCTAAACTGTATAACAAACAATGGCAAATTAATTCTATTATAACTAAAAAGTGTAAAATAAAAAAAAAAATATATAAAAACTCTTTTAAAAGCTTTTATTAAAATGCTCTAAAAAAATTAAAAAAAAAAAATTTATATATATTTCTTGAATTATGAGCTGTTTGAATACAATATACCATACTAAATATATCTTTAATTAATAGCAACAAATAAATTAATCTATATATATAGATGGCACCCACACATACAATTCTAGTAATGATAATTTATATAAATATTTGTATGATCAAAGGTTTTTTATAGTATCATATGCATTTTAAAAGTTCTTTATAGACCCAACTTTGGTTCAATAATCCCTCAATTTAAGTCTAAATCTTTAGTTTTTGGACAAATAAAGGGTGGTGCTTAAGAAAGTAGCTTGCCTCCAATGAACTGGCTACTTTTTCTTGCGCCACCCAGTAAATTTATGTATATTTTTACTAAGTTTCAAACTTAGTATCATTTATTTTTCTGCTTCACTTAAATACTTACAACATGAAATTCATATAATAAAAAAAAAAAATGCATTGCCATTTTAAAAGAAAATTCATTTCTGCCTGGTCAGGTTATCTAATCAATTACTTTGTAAATTTATTTAATAATTCATTGCATCATTTCTAATTATCACAGTGAAATGATAAGTTAATACAACTTTGGCATTTAATACTGAAATCTCATTGGTAGGAATGCAAGTATACAGCCCCGTAGCCAATGGGGGGCACTGGGGGGGGGGCGTGCTCCCCCGCTAGGTGTGGAGTGCCGCCCCCTGCTTACTTTGACCTGGCTATGGGCCTGCAGGTATAGAGTAAAACTGCCAATTTAAATTTAAAAATACAAAATAGCAGGATTTTGAATAAATTTTCAGTTTAGTGTTATTAATCTAATAAATGAAGGTAATAATATCTTCATTTTTCTATATATAGAACCTTTGATGGTTATTTTATTTAAAGGCTATGGAACGGATACATTTGAATTATATTGTCTATCATTTATGTAGGTCAGCATTTGAGCTTTTGCAGTTTTTGAGATAAGTAGTTCTGCCATGTTTGATAGATAGACACTTATAGAAGTTATATTTAGATGAGGTCAACATAAATGCTTAATATTTGGTCTACTCTAAAATGTTTCTGAAGTGGTTATAGTACTGTAAATGTTTCATTTTTAGATGTCATTAACCAGTCCACTTTATGTTATCTCAATTCTAGTAAATAACTTTTCTTCATCTTTTTTTAAACAGTTAATCATTTCTTACAATAAAAAAAATGTAATATGGTTTTAAAAATATGGAAATATATCTGTGTTTTGAACAAAGTGTTTATCTTTAAGCAATGTCTTAAAAATATGAATTGATATTAAAATGCTATATTGTCAACATTTTTTTGAGTCTTTTATTTTCACATTGTGTTGTTAAACAAAAAATGCTTGCGAAAAAAGTTGACAAGATTGTTTTGAATATTTGTTTCTTTTATTGTAAAAATATTTGTGGTCATAATTTTGCTTTAAAAGAAAAAAGAAAATTGAACATTTATCTCATTTTTTTAAACGGAGTGGCTACGGTTCTGTCCCTGACAGAACCCGTATTTTTTTACTTCGGGTACCAGCCATAGATAATATTGCTCCACTCCCTATCCCTAACCCTAATCCTGAAAAAAAATACCCTAATATAATGGTTTTGGCTGGTGCCGGAGCCACTGCGTTTTTTAAAATCAAATTTTTGTTAGTTTGGCCTCAATGAATAAATATATCTCTGATATATTTTCTCAGCAATATATAACTTTCATGATGATGGAGAGCACAGACTTTCTTTGGATATTGGGGACACAGTGCAGATTCTGGAAGAAACAGAAGGTCACTATTCTTGAGCTTTAAACATTAATTTTCATTATGATTTTGTTATAAACAATTTAGGCTGAGCTTCTTTTTTCATTTATTTATCTAAAGAAATACAAAACGTTTATTTAAATTTCCCATTTAATAATCGACCTATATATTTTAGATTTTACTTTTTAGTTAAAAAGAATTTGATAAAATTTAAAAACAACTTTTTATTATTTTCTGTTGAGCTTAGTAATTTTTATGTATTATGACACAAATTTCATCAAATAAATTGTTACTCTTTTAAAAAAGATTACTTTATTGAGCCTGTAAAGACCATAAAGACATGCTAATCTATTCTATAGCTACAGTGTTCTAAGATATTGTTTAACTAAAAAAGGAACAATGCTCACATGCATTTACTTTCCCTTAAAAAGTCAGGTACCCATCTTTACGCCGGGATAACTCAATGACATTAATTATATCATAGAAAAGTCCCAGCTTTCACTGGGGTCAGCAGTCATGGTTTTTCTCAAACTAGGCCAACCTGATCCCTTGAAACCATATTGACATGTCATTTAAATTTAGATGATGACAGTAACTTTTGAAAAGTTTAGCAAAAAAATATTTTTTATTTAATAAATAATCATTAATTACTCTTTTTCTTAAAATAAAATAATCCAATTAAAATTTTTTCAGATTGGTTTCGGGGTTTTGCCATTAAAAACAAGACAAAGAAAGGGATATTTCCTAGAAACTATATTTTCTTGAAAGAGGCTTCTGTTTTTATTAGTGGGTAAGTCACAAGTTTTTTTTAATATTAATGTTTTGTCACTCTTTTTTGGGCAAGATATATATTTATTCTCTTTATATTTATGAAACTTAATTATAGCTAATGTACTACAGTATTTGTTACTTTGGATTTTTGTGTCCTTTTAAACACATTTTTTTTACTCAGTGCTCAAGAAACAGTAACAAGTAAAGAGCACCCACTAGTGATTGAATTAACAAATGTTTTGAGAGAATGGCATGCAATATGGAAGCAGATGTTTGTGGTTAGTCAGTTTATATCCATATATTAATTTATATTATTCTAATGTTGATTTTTAAGAAATAAATGTATTCATGTGTAATGAATGATACACATAATGATATTGTAAAATTCCTTTACTGATGTATAATGTAGGAACGCAATGAGCAAATCGATTACGTTCAAGAAATGATTGGAGAATTAGTGGATTGGAGGAACAAAATATTGGCCAGAATATTCACTGTGGTATGCTTTAAAAAAAAAACCAACTAAAATAAAATTAAGTCTTTTAAACATTTTGTTTATGTTAAAGCCACATTAATGTTCAATAGATGCAGAAAAGCATATTATGCATACATTATTATTAAATAGTTTTATTAAGGCTAATACCTGTGATGTTTGTTGTTATATGTAGTTGTCAGTTAATTTTTTAGTTGTACTTTAAGGAAAATAAATTGAAACAAATTCAACCACAGAGCATGATTTATTACAGAAGCCAAAGCTTTATAATAATCTTAAACATACTTTATTGTCATGAAAAATTCTTTATTTTGTAGGATGAATTAAAAGAAGTGCAGCAGAAAGTTACATCTCTTATAGACCAAGGAAATGCATTATTAAAGCTAGACCTGGTAGTCAGAGATGATCAAGGCAACATACTTAATCCTGAACAGTCAAGTATCATTGAAATTTATAGAAGGGTAAGAACTGTCATATCTTCAGAAAATAATTACATTCATATATTAATTTTGAAATATCCGTACATTTTCCATTATAAGCTTTAATATGTGTTTTTATATTATTTGAAATTAAAAATGGAAATATTCTAGCATTTAATTACTTAGTATTTATTTTTTAGGAATTTTTTAGTGTAAAAAAAAATATTTTTTTTTTAGTAAATAATTTAATCTTTTTCATTTTATGACTATAACATATTATTTATTTAAAAAGTGATTGTTTAAAAAATAAATTCTCTGATTTTAGCATGTGGATGCTGCAGAAAGAATTCATAAAGAAACTGTAAGTGCCTAAAGAAGCAAATAATAAAAGAAAATTTTGAATTCTGTTTTTCATTTTTCTGATTAGAGAAATATAATGAATAGCTTAATATGATTCATTTAAAAATTATTTTGCATTTTCAGCACAAAAGAGATAGTGATATAGAAACACGTCCAAATTGGCCATCATCATTTAATTTATTTGTCATGCTTAGGAACTTTGTTTGTAAAATCGGTGAAGACTCTGATATTATGATGAATCTTTTTGATGCCAAAGAGGAAAAATTCATTAGGTTAGTTAAAAATGTATTAACTAGCACAATAAAAGTAAGCAAAAGCAACTAATTTTTTCAAGCTACAATTGAAATCATAATTTTTTTTTCACAGTGAAAACTATTTAGTAAAATGGGGCAAGCAAGGAGTGCCAAAAGATATTGATATGATCAATAACTTTAGAGTGGTTTTTACTGTAAGTTTTTAAATAATGTCAATTAAAACAAAAAACCACATTACATCATTTACAAAACCAATTACATTTAATAATGTAAAACTTTTTTTAATGATTTTTTCAGGACCTTGGTAGCAAAGACAGAATGCGTGAAAAGGTTTATCTAGTTTTCCAGGTTGTTAGAATAGGTAAATTATTTATTCTTAAATTGGTTTGGAATGTATTCATACGGCCAGTGAATCTTATGTCCTTTGTTGTTAATATTTTTGATATTTCATTTTGTGCAGGTGTTATGGATCCTAAATATGTAGACAATAAAAAGCAAACTCAAGGTGTTAGAAGGCCATTTGGTGTTGCAGGTAGATACATATTGTTTTATGCTTTTAAACATACTTATTCTTTGCTCTGTTTGATTAAAAAAAGCTATCTTTATTAGCTTTTGTAAATTGAAAGTTATTGTTTTCAGCCATGGATATAACTTACCTAATGCAAGGAACGAAAACTAGTCCTGAAGACAGTCAATATTTTGTTCCATTTCAACAGTAAGTACTAAGATAAATATGTACATTTGTACATCTTACGTATTCATTTTCAGTATGTTCTTCATTTAATATATTTCATTTATAACTTCTTAACAAATTTTTAAAAATGTTTTTATTTTTATTTTTTTAAACATCAGATAACAAATTTAGTTTGATTTGCAAACTTTCAGTTAATTTTATTCTTTACTGCAAATAGGAAGGCCATAATTTATTAATCACTGAAATAATGTCTGTGTAAACACAACAGTATTAGAAATATCAATTATGAAGGCATAATCTAAAGGGTCTAAAATATCAAATTATTTCACCTATTTTTATATGAATTTTGATTTCTTTTTTTTTATCGACATATTTTTTTTTTCAGCTGCAATGATGATTTTATGTACAACATAATTAAAAAAGTAATCACTGCCAAAGACATCAACCACAGAGGACAAGGTCTATGGGTGTCACTTAAAGTTTTACATGGTGACATGAAACAGGTATTCTCATACTTAAAAAAATTATTCATTGGTAAACTTTCCTTATTTAAAAGAAATATTTGATACTTTTGAATATGTTATAATCAGTATTACTGATCTCATGATTGTTCATATTTCTTTAGGTAAAAGAGAACTATCCTCATCTTGTTCAGCCGGGAACTGCAATAGCAAGAAAAATGGGTTTTCCTGATGTCATAATGCCTGGTAATTTTTTTAGTGAATAGTTGAAAATTTAAACTATCATTTCTTTTTCCAAAAATTATGAACAATGTATGCTCAGAAATTTTAAATGTAAGTATTTTAACCCATATTGAGATTTATGATATAATAATCATGTATTGCTTCAAAATAAAATATGCTTTTGAGGCAATTTTTCATTATAAACGAGGGATATTAATTGAAGTCAAATAATAGGGGAAAAAATGGATAATTATGTATATATTTAATGATGAAAAATAATATTTGTCCACTATTTAGCTTAGAGTTTCATTTTTTATAGCTCTAAACCTATTCATGACGTGACCCCCAAGGATGAGAAGATTCTGATAGGCAGTGCATAGTTTTCCAATCTATTTTTAAGTTTATAAATATGTAAAATAAATTAACTATTATTGGTAATTTAGCTTAGCTTACAGTTTTTTATTCATATGTCATTACTCTTTATTGGCATTTTCATTTATCATGGGATTTGTTCTGTATAGATGAGGGTAAGGTCACATTTGCTTTGATTGTTGCTTTTAATGTCACTTTGACTTGGCTAAATTTCTTACACAAATATTTTGTTTTGTTAGTTTTTTGTGTGTGATTATTAAGTTTCATTTTGCAGTCAATGTGGTTTATTTTTTCACCTTTAGGTTAGCAGCGGAAATATTTTTCAAATTGGGATTTTCTTTCAATTAAACTTTTCTTATAATGTGAAAATCGCCACAATTTATCAAAGATATTGAAATATTATTTGTTAATCTTTTCCATTGATTAAAACATGATTCAAGTAAATCATTATAAAGGATAAGTTTTAATGCTTTTTTCATTCAACTATTTCTTCTGTTATTCGTTTTTATGTGAATTTTGTGATATAGGGAAACATAATTACAATATAAACTGAATTTTTTAAAGTTTTTTTTTAGTTAAAATATGCATTCTTTTTTCTTTCTTTCATTTTTTTTTTTGCTTTACTAATTTTTTCTTTATATTATGACATTATAAAGTTAGATAAAACATAAGTCAGCCTTTCACTGTCATAATTTATGTCTTTCTAATAGAAATTGTAAATTTTTTATTTAAATATTGGAACATCGTTTATTTTCTTATGGGAAAAAATACTACTGTGAAAAGGTGTTAAGAATTTGTTATAATGACCTAAGTATTCAAGTCTCATTTAAAAATATTTGTGTAGATTAAACATCATCAGTGTTATGTTTTATTGGAACTAATGTTAAAAGTGCTCTCATCCTTATTAGCTTTTTTTATAAATCTTCATTTAAAGATAGTATGTTTTTTTTATTTGATAAGTATGATTGTATCTGAATTTATTATTATGAAAGTGGTAGGGCATAAAAATCACTTGTTTATATTTCATTATCCTTTTAATAATAGATCAAATTGTTTATGTAATTTAAGATTATATTTGGCCACTTCAATCAAATTAGAATTATAAGAAACTTTTTTTTAAATTGTAGGAGATGTCCGAAATGATATTTATTTATCTGTCATGCATGGGGAATTTACAAAAGGGCCAACTAAGTCTACGGATAAAAATGTTGAAGTTACAATGACTGTTTGTGATGGGCATGGAGAAGTTATGCAGGTAAAATATTTTTTTTTAAATATCAGTTATTTAAAAAATGTATTTTTGTTATATTTTTAGTACAAAAAGTTTTTACTTTTACATGTATGACATCCAAGAAGTAGAGGCGATTTTTTTCTGTTAACTATTTAATGATGCAATAAAGATATGATTCTTTTCATCTCTTTTTTTTTATTATATGCCAAATAAAACTTGTATTGACAATATAATTGAAATGATCATAATTGCATCTTTGAAATTAGTAGCAGGATATTTAAAGTATACTTTTATCTGTGATTACAATTTTTTTTTAACACTTTAAATATTTTTGTTTCTGTACAGAATGTTATTAGCCATGGTTGTATAGAAATGATGATGTCAGAGTTTCGATCTATGGTCTACTACCACCAAGATAAACCAAAATGGTTTGAAACTGTCAAGGCAAATATATTTCTCTAAATAAACATTTTTTTTTTAGCTTGAACTATTCTTTATTGTTTAACTAGTTTTAGTGTTGATTACACATTAATTTCTTAAAATGAATTTAACAGGTAGCTATATCAACAGATGTCGAATTTAGTGGCTTGCATTTAAAGTTTCTCTTTAGACACAGATCTTCAACAGAAGGTGGAGTAACTTAATTTCCTTATTGTACAGTCATACCCCACTTAAGGTTGAGGTTTATGTTCTAACAGATGGCAGTGCTAAATGAAATAACACTTAACATGGCAAAAATATTGTGAAAAATTAAGATATGTGCATTAAAATGCAAAATAGGCCTCTATGTTATAATTTATTATACATATTAAGCTGTAAAGCAATTATTCCATTAATTTTACTTTTTAATATCATTTTTTTAACTTAAATTATTCATACAAAATTGTCGAAAAAATTGAGGAAAGTTGTTTTTTTTTAGTCAAGAAATAACCTATTGTTTATTCTATATATTTTCTAAAAACATGGATTTATTTTTGGAGAAAATGATCTTAATTTACTTCTTACTTTTTCATCTTTACTATTTTTATGATTTTGATAATCTAAAACAATTTTTCTTTTATAAAACCATTAAGTTTGTAACATAAATATGAAAATGTATGTTTCATCATACACAATTTTTTTTTTTTTTTTTTTTTTTTTTTTTTTGAATTTGGTCTAACATTTTCAATGCAGCAAAAGATCGTTCAGAGAAACCTTTTGCAATGTCATTTGTTCGATTACTAAATGATAATGGAACAACTCTGGAGGATAAAATTCATGAACTTTTAGTATACAAGGTATTTAGAATAATTTTGTTTTATTCTATATAACTGAAATGGCTAGTTTCTTCCAAGATTGTCGTTTGGGATTTTATTTTAAAATTACGTTTAGACTGAAAATTTTATGTTGGGTGTAAAACCAAATTATTGGAGTTACATATTTTTGAATTACTTGGAAGTTATAAAACATCAAAAAACATAGTACAGTGTATTGTATTTTTAAAAATAACATTTCTGCAGTTTGTCATGGAAAGGTCTCTCCATTCCACTCTGTCAAGTGATTTTCAGTAGTTGCTACATTATATGCTTGCTATCTATTTCTTTTAAGGGCAGCCTCTCCTCAGTGCTCCCTCAAGGGACCCTGCATTATAGTATTGCTTAAGGGTATTGTGTCTAGAGACATGCCTAAACCAAGTTAACTTTTGACTTTTTACTGTAGCCAGGAGTGGTTCTTTAGAGCCCACTGGGAAATTATTCCTTGACATATGTATTGATCATTAGTCCATGTATGAGATTTGGGTCATCACTTCATTGATTTCAAGAAAGCTCTACCATGTACTGATGGAATATTCTAATTCTTAATTGCAGTAAAACTTAAATTACTTCATTTACAATTTTGTGAAATATTGATTGAAGAGTTAACACTCTCATTTTCAATATAGACTTTTACTTGTATTTTATTATACATATATTATTAAAATTTCATCCATTTGTTCAGCTGTATTAGCCAGTTGTCTGTTCTTATTATAGCCATTTTTTTTATTTTAGATTGAGAGCAAAAAACATGATGATGCAGCTTTGTATTTGAAATTACCCTGCAGTAGACAGGAACTGGAAACATTTGGATCAGCCACCAATCATAAACAGTCTGGGGGGCTAACACTCAGCCATAAAGATTCATTCTTTGTATATTCTTATGTTTGTTCAACAAAATTAACACACAATGGTAATTTTAGATTTTTATTTTTAACTTTATGCTTTTTTTTTGGGTACCTGCATATTCAAATGCTAGAGCAAATGTTTTGAACATTTTACTTTAGAATGTACAGAGTTCTCGCTTTACCTCTTTTTAATAATTGATAATTGTAGAGTTTTGTGATTTTTGTATTTTCAGTTGATTTGCTGGGCCTACTAAAATGGCATGAAGTTTTAAATGATACAAAAGCCTTAAAAACCTATTTGGAGCATCTTATGAAAGAGGAGGGAGAAGAAATTGTTAAGGTACATTAAAAAGAATCTTTTGCTCATGAATGTTTAATTTTAGTTTTGTTTTTATTTTACTTACTAGATTAATTATTCCATGGAAAAAAATCACATTTTAACTGGCTGCTAGTATCTAATCCAGTTTAATGTCGTTAGTGTAACGAATTTTTCAGTACAGTGAAATTATGATTTTTAACAGATGTTATATAAGCAAGGGGAATGGACCAAAATTTTGTTCACTTTGACACTGGTGTTTGTACTAATGACATTTCACTGTTATTAACAATTTAGATGTTATTTGCAATGCACAAACAAAATACTTATGCAAGTGGGGTAATGGATGTGTTAAATGGTGTTAGCTCCTTCAATCATCTTTTTAGGCTACTTTTGTACTGTACAAAATCTAACAAATAGAAAGCATTTCTTTAAATACAGTTTTTAAACAATTACTTTGGACTATATTAGTAAAATTACCTAAATATCTTATACATATAATGAACAAAATGCATAAGATTTACAAAATATCGATATAACATGAATTAAGAGTTCCTGTCCATTTCTTTATAGCGACATTTTACAATGAAAATATGAATTTGCATATGAAAGTAATGTATAGATTCATTAAAAAATAAAACATAATTTTTATGCTGTTAATAACTTTTTTTCCATAGTTTCTCCAAGACTTGTTAGATTCTCTGTTTAACATCTTAATGCAACACACTAACAATGAATTATGTGACAATCTGGTTTTCGATGCTTTGGTAAGGCCGGATATAAAACAACCATTAGCTAATATTATTTCTTACGAATTCAAGATGGATTTTCATTTAAGAATTATAATGCTTGCCTATTGTATTGCTAGAAAAGTTATCACAAAAGATTTAAAAAAAATAATTTTAAAATGCATATTTGTTTTTAGGTGTATATAATTGGACTGATATCAGATCGCAAATATCACCAGTTTCGTCCTGTACTTGATGCATATGTCACCACAAACTTCAGCTTTTCAATGGCTTACAAGTATGTGTAACCCAGCTTATTTTTTTTTCTTAATGATCTTTGAATTTATATTTTGTTAAGTTAGTAATTTATGTAAATGTATTTATTTTATTTTTCTATAGTAAGCTGATGGTTATTTTGAAAGATTATGTAGATAAAGCCAATGATAAGACACCACAGAGTGAAAATTCTTTGCTGCCTGCAATTAAATCTCTGGAATACATATTTAAGTTCATCATTAGATCAAGACAGCTGTTTTCTTTGTAAGTACTTTTCGGTTCATGACTTACTAATCATTTCTACTTTACATGGTTGATTATCAAGGATAATAAAATACTTGAAGGATTATTGAAAGATTCAGTGAAATGTCATCATAAAGAATGCCAGTGTAATGAATTTTTCAGAATTGGGAACAATTTTTTGGTCCCTTCACCTTTCTTTTATAGTATCTGTTAAACAAGGTCATTGTAACGAATTTTTCACTTTCAACATTAAATTCAAAATGTTTTCAAAAGTTCAAAAGTTGGCTAAAGTTCAGCATGTGAAAAACATATTATCGAACTAGATGGGGCAGGAAAGATTTCATGCAAGAAATTCAGCTGGGAAAATATACAATCAGAATTACTGATTGAAGAGAAGAATAGAAACATGGATTTAAAATACCGATGAGAATGACTTTTTAAACTTACTCATTTATATGTGCAATTATTTATAAATTTTGTGACATGTAACCTTTTTTCGAAATGTAATAAAAGTGCAGCATGATTATATAAAATATTTTAATTATAACATTACATGTATTTAATAATTTAGACAAGATAATTTGCGATAATTAAGAAATTAAATGAACAAAAATGTATATGGTGTTAACTCCTTTAATATTCTTTAAAGCTAAATTTGGACGGTAAAAAAATTGGTAAATAGAAACTATTTGATTAAATACAGTTACAGTTCAACTTAGATATTGTGAAATATTATTTTGTACTGTTTTAAATTACTAAATATCTTATATCTATATAAAAAAAGACAAAAAAAAATTTCGCACCCCTCCCCCATTTAGTGTAACAAATAAATTAAGAGTTCCCATTCATTTTTTTATATAGCTATATTTCACTGTTTAATGTTAGATTAAGTTACTTTTAGATAAATTTACTGAGACTCCTTATAGGCTAAAATTTGCTTATCATCTTGATTATTTTTCATCTTCCTGATTTTCTAACATACATAGTATTTAGATTATGAGATTTTTTTCGACTGAAATTAGACAAAAGTATTTCATATTCTACATCTAAAAATGAAAAAATTAGTTAGTTTTGGAAGGATTATAATTATTGGATGCTTGTTTTTCTAAGATTCATTAAATATAGTCAACACAATTGTTGCCCAGTTACTGTTAAAGTATGTTCTAGGCACTGATGATGCAGCACATGACTTGAACGAGCAGCGATTCATTACAAACCTGACATTTTTGGGCTCATTACAGTGTTATTAAAATTTCATTGGTACACTACTACTATTAAATTTAAAAATGATAGTAAAATCAAGAAGTATCAAATACTAAAAACTCCTAAAAAAACACCCCAGAATCAGAAATGAAAATTTCAAACTTTCTTTTGGGCCTATTTTTATATTTCAGCTGAATGATCACTCTTTTTACTTGTCTTGACCTCATTATCATAACAGCTGCTTGTTGCAAAATACTCAAATTGTTGGCCCTACATTATATGAATCTATGGGCTGAGACTGTCAAGCAAAGAAATAAAATTAATACTTATACAGCATTATATATTTATTTTAAGGTTAAACAGTCCTCCTTGTTTATGCTAAGAAAAAAAAAGAGCTAATTGGAAAAATGTGCAGATTTTGTTATACTAAGATCTCTGTTAAAGAATATCTGATGCATTGTGCAAGCTGCAATAGATAAATGTCACATTGCCTTAAAGACAGAAAATTTGGCTGTTAATGCTTTTTTGTCCTTTTTTTTTGTTTTTGAGACATTTAAATTTATAACTTTTTTTCTACACCACTTAGATGTTTATTTGTGTTTATTATTATATAGGTTAAATGAAGGGCGTGGTAAACAGCAGTTTGAAATTTCTCTCAGACAACTAATTACTGCAATCAATAACATGATGGTGTATAAAACAGACAATACATTATTGGTGCAGGTAACATAATTCTTCTTGTTTACTGAATTACATGTATATCTTTTTCTTTAACTTGTTGAGATCGCAATAATTGTTTTTTGTATTTCAGGGAGCAGCATTAAAATATATGAGCTCTGTCATAGGAGATGTCATAACAGTCTTTGATAAAATTGAACTGAGGTAATCCTATTATATATCCTGATAGTCAAGCATTTAGTTTGTTGTCTATATATAGTAACTGATGTATACTGATTTCTTCTAGCCACCTCCTTGTCCAGTTCATCAATAATGTCCCACCAGACAGACTTACTAAACAGAAGATGAAGTGCATTGATCAAATCATTCAGTCAGATCTTTTTATTGAGCCAGGTAATTTAAAGCATTTAGTTTTTGTCAATCTGTCATAAGTAAATTCAGTGCTCATAATCCAAAGCTCATGCATATCAACCCATAAAGCTTGCAGTATTTTTATGGAAAATCATATATAATAATACTCATTTCCAGTGTGCGTTAAATCGAAAGTAAAGAATTAATACATGTACAACAGTATTCCAATTTAAAATACAACCATGAAAAAAATCGGATCTGCCCGAAACCAAAAAATAACCCAGCCTACCGATCAAGCATATGGGGATATAACTCTATGCAAAGGTTGTGCAGGGTACAGCTAGTATATAATAATACTCATTTCCAGTATGCGTTAAATCGAAAGTAAAGAATTAATACAACAGTATTCCAGTTTAAAATACAACCATGAAAAAAATCGGATCTGCCCGAAACCAAAAAATAACCTAGCCTACCGATCAAGCATAAGGGGATATAACTCTATGCAAAGGTTTTGCAGGGTACAGCTAGTATAATTGTAATATATTATAAATGTTATAAATCTTTTTGGTATAATTATGTAGCTAAATGATTATTGTTTACATTACAAGCTGTTTAAAGATAAAAAAAAATCATTTGGAACTAATGTGTAGTGACTGAGTTGAATACATGTTTGTTGTTCACTTACCTTGTATTATTAGATAAAAAAAAAAGGTTAATAAAATACCATGCATGTATTTATAATTACCAATTTATTTCTATAATCTGTTAGCCTGCCGCCAAGTGCTGCTGCCACCATTCTTACAACATACTCATGACCTTATGGAGCACAATGAAGAAATGGAAGAATGTATCTCCATACTTAGTCATATCATGGACAGACTGTGGAGCTATGAGGTGAAATTTTGTCAAAATTTATTCGACTTTAAAAAAATTTCATTTAAATAACTCTTTCATCAGGACTTCCCAATATAGGGAACGAAGAAGAAATCCTGGTGGACCGAAAACCAATTAATTAATTCATCTCAATGTTTCTGTTATTTTACTTTTCACTTCTTGTTAATATTATTTGTCTCACCAAATTAAAATTTTTTTAGCTTGATTAGGTGTCAGAATTATTAATATTAGATCCATTATTTCACCATTATTTTTCTCCTTACAAAGATAACCATCACCACTTATTAATTTTGTTATTCTCTGTAGATTATTAGAAAATATTAAAACCTATCTAATCTAAATCCATTAACCTTGACAATTGTAGATAACTTTTTATATTTATCTACACATCACACCATGAAGTAACTAGAAACAAATATTTACTTTTTTTACACATAAAATTCAGGACTATGTATTACCTGAGTTACCCATAGATGGATGAGCTATAAGAGTCAGTAATTTTGAAATTATTACTTATATATATTTAGTGTTTGTATATCGTAACATTTTTTTTTAGGGATCACGGGATGTTGACACAACCATCCTTGTTGAAAAAATTTTGAGAACAGTTATTCAAGCAGTTATTGGCATGGACCAGTCGTCTAAACAAACGGTAAGTTGCAATATTTAGGTCTTTTAGATAATTAAATAAAAAAGTTATAGTTACATGTAACATTTTATTAATAAAAAAAATCACCCTTTAGCTAGCTGACAATGTACTTCCTGTCAGTTAATTATCAAAATTTTGGGATTTTTTGACACAACAGTTTTCAGAAATGATTTTTTTCATAAATCTTGTTTAATATTACATGTACTTTGTTAAAGTTATACAATAGTCTATATCATTTGTATATCAGGCCTTAAGCCTGATTCATTTAAAATATTTAGTCTCTTAGTTTATTTGCTGAAAAAAGATTTGAGCTGTCTAGTCTCACTTTTTGTAAACTTATCTAAAAGTAATCAACTTTTTCTATTGATCCAAAAGCTGTTTGTCTGATACAATACAATTACTTTTAACGACACATTGTTTCAAAAGTGCTTACTCTTTTCTGTCACATTTTTACATTACAAACAGCAAACCATCAAAAGCAAAAGTCGTAGATTGGAGGTAAACTAAAAGTCATGCTCTGTTTGTTTCATTCTAAACTTGTTTATTTCAAAAAGAGACCATGCACATTTCTTCCCTTTTGTTTGCATCATCAGAAATAGTAATAAATACCTAAGTATTTTGTGATACCTTATGTAGGCATTATTTTTTACAATTAAACTGTTTAATTACATAAATTTTAATCACAAGACTTCATTATTTTGATATCAAAATCATAGAATTACAAACTTTACAAATGCTTAGTATTTAAGTACAGTTTGTACATTATACTTGTACTTAAGTCAATTTACTAAAATTGAGTTGATCAGCATATTAAATGTGGGAAAAACTTTTAGACAGCTTGCATTTCTATCACAAGATAATGCTGTTATTTTGCATTCAGAAATGCTCATATTCAAGAAGCTTGAACCAGCTATTTATCCATTGTCTTCATTCTTTTTATTTTCACTGGATGGAATTTTAGAGACACTTGCTGTTATTAAATTATTAGTTTTATTAATTTCATTTTGGTTATTTGGGATCACGCTTGGCATGTTTGCTTGTTGTTCTCACATCATATACTTTTCAAAGTAAAATATGTTGTTAGAAAGCAAAGTAAATATTAACATTATGAATAATACTAAGCATGTATTTTCTGTTTCAATATTATATGGCATTTTCATTTTATCCTCAAGGTTGCTCATAAAAGATTATGCTTTTTTATTCATACAGCTCAGTAATTAAACATTTTATGTATTAAATGTTGTGAAAATATTTCACATCACAAAGCCTATGTTTTATCTCTGAAATACCTCAGTAGTTACATATATAAACATAATTTTCTGTTCCTTAAAAATATTTTTTTGAAATAGTGTCTTTAAAGCTGGAAATATTTGAAGCTGTGATTTGGTAACTTTATATTGGTCATATAGTAATGTGGCAGAATGTCTGTTTTAATTAGTGATTATATAATCTTCATCTGCTTTACACAATCACATTTTATTTTGATAGAAATTCCACTCCTCTGAATTAAGTCCACATAGATATTACTGCCTATAAACCACACACAGTGAACAACCCCAACCCTCTCTGCTATTTCCGGGCCTCTCATGTCGATCAGCTGTTGGCAACCATCAGTCCACAAGAAAATTTTAATGGTCTGCAAAACCTAGACATTATTTGTTTTCTCATGTTAATCATAATTCTTAAACTATTATTTTATAATTTTTCATACTCGAAAATGTACTAAAGCTTAAGCAAAAGCATTTATTGATTTTTTAACTTTAAAATTTAATTACACATATGCTACATGGTAACAAAATTATAAATTTTGTGGCCGTGGGATTAGTATTAGACCATGGGATTTAAAAGTTTGTAGACTGCTGATCTACCTCTGTAATTTAAAAAAAATCCACTCTATAATAAAGCGTTTAAAAATTATAAGAGTAAAAGTAAAAAATATTAGTTCTGGAGAAAATGGCTTCAAAAAATGTGTGCAAAATAATGAGATATTTTTTTAATTTACTGTTTGTTACTGAGATCATTGTTTTCACTGTGTATTGACATGAATAAGTGTAAACTTATTTATTACTTTACTCTGAAAGAGATTAGATCACTAATACTGCATAAATGATTTTGGTATCATTATGACTATCGTAATTTTAAGGGTTTGTGTTATAAATATTTGGTGAAATTGGTGCCAACAATGTGATTTGGAGTTTGTCAGTTAATTCCTTAAATTTCAAATTAAGGATGCTTAATTAGTTATTGAGCATTTTCAATAGCATCTGTATACTTAGGCTTATCCCTTTACATCCCATCCCCAATTCCCTATATATACAAACTTAGAAATGAATGCTTATCTGATATTTGTTGATATTAATTCATCAAGGAGAAAGTGGTTTTTTGAGTAACTTTGGAAATCTTTATTTAGCTGTCTATTACAGTCTTTAATTTTTGCTGGGTTTGGTTTAAAATTTATCTCAGCAAGCCTTTAAATTTTTCATTATTCAGAATGTATTTAGTCCCTCCTTGATTGTGTTTAGTCAAATCCAGTATGATGTTTTGGAGTCTTTGTCTTAAAGAATTATGCATATGTGTGCTCTATCATCTGTTTTGTGGGCAAGTCAGTACACATTGCAGGACAATATTGTTGATGAACTTGTTTAGCTCTGTCTGTGACTGTATCTTTTATGATGTTCTCTCTGGTTCTGTCATCTGAATTTGGTTAGCACATGTGTGTCCTTCCAGCTAAATAGGTTTACTAACAGGCAGTTACTGCACTTTAGTGATTATCTTTCATGAAGGCAATTCTAATGGTCTCAAATGAAATTACAAAGGTATAGACACGTGATAAGAACTACAAACAAGCAATCATTTATTCAATATGACTTAATATTATTACTGATGCAAAATAATCATTAATGATACTTGCACAATAACCCTCCTCTATGATCATATGTTAATTGATTGGCAATGGTTATTTTCTATGCTAGTATCAGAAACTTTTAGAGACTTTGCATAAAGTCTTTAAAAAACAACAACAGTGCTCAAATGAAGCCGTCTGGAAATGTCCAGATAATTTTTTTTCTGCATAATATGAGATAAGAAATAAATATATAGCAGATTTGTTAGCTGTAAGGTTAATTGTCATTGAAATGGATCACTAGCTAATAGCTTTATCTTCTTGCTTGCTTATGATACAGAAAATTCTTTAATTTTCTAGGAACAGCTGTTTTCTCTTATGAATTTAAATTGGCTCTTACATTAAAACCTAGCAAGAATTTGAAAAATCCATATGAGAAATCATCAATGTTACCATTGTTCATTTTTAAGTATTTATTGGTAAATCAATATTTCATTATATCCTATTAGTCATTAATTATATGCTTAGTTATGCTTAAACAATAAATAAAATTTAAAAAAAACATTGCTGATAAACATAATTAAGGATATTATTTACTATTTCTACTTTTATAGTATTTATCATTCAGACATTTTTTATTAATTTGAAATGCATCATAATTTGCATGGCTATTGGTTTGAATGTTTTAATATCAACGTTATGAAATACATATCTCAACAATTTTTCCATTTTTAAACTTTATTATTTAGTTTCTGTCAATTGACATTTTTACTTTACATCAACAGAGGCTTAAAAATACTTAAACCTTTTATCCTATAATTTGTTTTACCTGAATGCTCTAAACATTTTTTTTTTCTGTTAAGAAAATATGACTTATTTTAGCTATTCTCCATTTTTTTTATTCAAGGCAGGAGTGAAATTGTGATTTGAGGCAAAAAAAAAATAGTCTGAGATAGTTTAAATTCATTATGATTTTTCTGACATAGTTAATGAGACATAGTTAATGAGCATGATTCTCTTATAGGAATGTTATATTAACACACAATAAAGGCATTTCTCAGCATTGTGCTTAAAATGATGTGATGATTAATTGAAATTAATTATTAATTGAAATTAATAACTCATTATTTTTTTTTTAATATTTAATACTTTAATAGTTTAATTAATTTCTTTTTTTTTAGATAAAAAAAAAATATGGTTAACAAAGCATGTGAATCCATTAACTTTGTCTTAACTTTTGAATTTTTTGATAATGCATATATTTAAAACAACTAAACAAAAACACAAAAAATGTTAATTGTGCATTATTGGTGCTATTTTGTGCCTTGGTCTTGCAGCAATTCTTTGGTCATCAACCCCCGCCAAGTGTTTCTGTTTCATTTGAAACAATCAATGTAAGTATGGACATTAAAATGTACTCTCTTTATCAAAACAGTCTGTCTTTAATTAAATGCAGTCTCATTTTTCTACTGTCCATACAGGTATATCTAAAGGACATTTTTAACTACATTTGTCTGTTGGCTGTGTCAGCAGAAAACAAATGATTCTAATAAACATTTGTCTGTTTTTATGTCTGCACCAAACAAACACACACACATCCAATAGACAGTTGTCTGTTGGTTAAGTCTGCATAAAACAAACACATGAATCCAAAAAAAAACAGTTTGTCTGTTGGTTATGTCAGCACACAACAAACACATGAATCCAACAAAATTTTGTCTGTTGGTTATGTCAGCACATATTTAAAAAAAAAATATCCCAGCACAAAACAAAAAAATGAGGATTTAAAATAATTGTTTTATGAAAGAAGCATGTTTTCAGTCCTGCCTTATACCCTAAGCCCTTGTGTGTTTTGATGTGCATGTTTTGAATGTGTACTTAACCTTATTTAGCATTATTTTAGTTGAACTGGTGTAGGAGAGGGTGCTAACTGGCTTTTTACCTTGTAGTAAAATTTTCTGTTTTATTTTTCCTTCCTAGAAACATCTTTATATTTGTTATTTTTGTGTGTATTTGCACCATGTATTCACTGTCAACTAATTGTTTATTTTTCATTGTCTGTTTTTGCCTTTTTTTTTTCTTTTTTAGTCTAAATCATATAATTTTTTTTCATGAAAAAAACTTCATTTTGAAAAAACTTAAAAAAAAAAAATATTAAAATTCATAATGTGACCTCTGTTGTTTTTTATCTTTTTAAATTCAAAAATGTATAAATGATCTATTTCAAAAGTTGTTCTGAGAACAAAACATTGGTGTTTTCTTTCAGATCCTGAAAAAAAAAGTTTATATATCGTGATGAAATAAATTAGAACATTCTAAACAACAGTGTGAAATATACTAACAAAGTAAAACTGACATGTATGAGTTCCAATTTTGATTGGTTTATTGTAGAAACAATTGTCTTTATTTACTTTTCCCCACTATTATAGGGCAATTGTGTGTGTGTTATGATCAGCTTGCTAAGACAGATGTCAGATAGTCATTACAGAGCCTACATTAAGAGTTTCCCAACCAGTTTTGATCTGATGGACTTCCTCATGGAAATCCTATGCGTGTTTCGTGATCTTGTAAATCGCAATGTGTACCCTCAAGATTGGTTAGAAATGATTATGGTTCAGAACTGGTGAGATTATATCAGAATTAGACTGCCTGATACATTTATTTTTAGTTTTTATTCCACCAGTGTCTGCCATATTTATATATTTCTCTTTAAACATTAATAATTACCTTATAATTGATATTCATTTTATTTTCAGTGTCATTTTGCGTGCATTGAGAATTTTTGCTGCAACTATACATGAGTATTTTTCATCTCCCTTTGAACAGCAGGTAATAATCACAAAAAAAGAAATTATGAAAATAGGTGAAATACCACAAATGTTTTTTTTTTTTTAATTTCTGGTGTTTTTAGAGCATTTTCGAAAAAAAAATGCTCTATTGTCCCCGTTTTGTCTGTCTGTCTGTCATCACCCTAGATCTCAACAACCATAAGTCCTAGACCCATGATGTATATATCATTTTGTAGGTCTTGGCCTGCCAAGAAATGACTTTTTTTCATTTCGCGATCTGACCTCTCAGGGCCGTAAAAGGGGCCTTATAAAGTACCGTTTTTTACTATATAAGCTATATTAATAATGGACCGCCCTATATCTCAGCAACCATAAGTCCTAGACCCATGATGTATATATCATTGTGTAGGTCTTGGCCTGCCAAGTGTACATCAAAAGTCCATTTCGTGATTTGACCGTTTTGCTTATATTTTAAATATAAATAATAAAAGCTAATCAAAGGGGAGTAATCATTATTTTTGTAACAGTTATTCAACATGACTTACTTCCCGTACTTTTTATAAAACCATAATATATACATGTAATTATCAAACAACAATTGACGGAGTTTTCGGACGATTAAATGACTACAATTTAGAATGTTTCAATTATGAGTCCTATTTCAGTGACCACAAACCACTTGTAGTTAGATTTAAGAGAAAATAATTTTGTTTTCAAATATAAAGAAACGTCCTTTTAATATCTTTTTTCAGATATATGCATTACACAATTGAATTTATAAACATTTCCAAAATTTACAAATATTTACTGAAAGATAACAAACGTACTGATACCTAACATGAAAATGCGCTAACACGTCCTGTGTCCAGAATGGAACAGGCTTAATTGCTTGTTTTTATTATTAACATATTTACATTTTGGCTTTCTTTCAGCTGTGGAACAACTTTTTTCATTGTGCAATTGCTTTCTTAACACAAGATAATTTACAGCTGGATAATTTTTCACTGTCTAAAAGAAATAAAATCATTACCAGGTGAGCTTTTTCTTATAATAATAATAAAAATATGTGTTGACTATTGAATTAAAATTTAAAAAATATTTACTTGTATACTTCCATGGGCTTGTAAACATAATTTTGTTGAGGTCCTGTTTTGTTATATTGTTCATGGTTTTAAACATTTTTATACTGTAGAGTAAAAAAAAAGTTTCGTAGAACTTAAGGGCCATGGCAACAGATCGTGTAGAATTCATCTGTTTCTGTAACCACTGCAAGGTATTATGTGGATACCCCCATTTGCCTTTAAGTACCCACCTTAAGTCAGGTACCCACCTAAAGTCAGGTACCTTTTTAATGATGGTTGGACTTGAGGGGCATTAATTAACTTTCACCAGAACCTGGAAAAAAAATCCCTTGGTTCTCGCAGAGGATTGAACTCAGGCCTCTCAAGTCAACATTCTAGCGCACTACACTGCTTGACCACCTGTCCTTCTATACTGTAATGTGTCAAAGTTGAAATGACTGTATGATTTAAAGTCCATTCCTCATAGTTGACCATCCATCTTTGCTTTTTTCACCACCATGTGTTTTCTATTTTTCATGATCATTTGACTTTGGTATATGGTTGTTTGTTTGTTTTGTCCTTCTTTTCACTATGTTGTTAGAAAAATAGATAATGTACTGAGTTATTATTCAAGAGATTTCTTAACAATGAGTTAGGAGTTCTGCCTTGACACCTTTTTTACTCATTAACTACAATTCATTTATCTTATTGTGGCTTCTTCTTTTTCATGCATTCTTTAATTATAATCTTTGTTAATACCTTAAATTACGATGGTCGAGTTCAGTGCATCTCTCATTGAGTTAGTTCTTTCTTATCATTTCATTACTAAATCCTGTTGACTATGATGCTCTTTGAAGGATTTTTTTTTACTATTTAAAGAATTAGAATGTGGCTTATTGACTTTAATGCATGTGTCACAAAGTGTGTGTGTCTGACCCAATTATGTGTGTGTAAGGGTGAAACATCTCGCACTGGATGAGAGTGAGAAGATGGGGGGGGGGCATAAAAGCGGGGAGATTGGGGTTTTGTTTTCGATTGGTTTGACTCCTTGTTGAAGGTGAGATGGTCAGCGTCCACGTGGGGTCCCGAGTTGTGTTTTCATTATTGTATATAATTGTTGAGTGAAGACTGCTGTGGTTTTTCTCTTGTGTTGAGGAGATTATTTTTTCTTGCTGGATGGAACAGTAGTGATAAACGCCACCCGTCCTTTTGAGGACAACAGCCAAGATATTTTCTTTGCATTAAACGGAATTTTTGTTTAACCTGGACCTGTGTTAGTTAGTGTTTGATTGCTGATGGTCGTGTTACACAGCCATACCCCTAGCCTAACGAATTGGTAACTGATTTGTGACAGCATGGTCACTCATGTTAAAATATGTCATATATGAAATAATATGCTTGGATATTATTGCTCTTGGTAATTCTAACCTTTCATATATTCCCTTTTTGCACTTGTTAAGGGGCTTATTCACTATGGATTGTCAATATTGTCAATAGAAGCTGCCTGATTGTCAATTTTGTCAATAGAAACTGCCTGATTGTCAATTTTGTCAATAGAAACTGCCTGAATTTGAATATCTGTTAATTTAATTTAAAAATCTTAGTCTTATTGTAATCATCTTTAACTCATGTATCATGAATTGTTCTTTGAACTTTGACCACATCACACTTGTTGCTTCACCAGACCATTTTTATTTTGAAGAATAGAATTTAGTATCTCTGATACATTTTTCAAATTACTTTTTACATCTTTATGACTTTATGTATGACTTAATACATGTAATACTGAATATGATTAGGTACAAAGATATGAGAAGAGAAACTGGATTTGAAATCAGGGCCATGTGGTTCAAATTAGGTAACTTGTCAGATTACTTCATAACATATTAGTTGCTTAATAAAGAAGAAATTTCAGATATAATTTATCGCATTTGATATTACAGTTGTTTTTATTCATTTTAAATGTATTTATTTATATTTCTTTTTTAAATTCAGGTCCAAATAAAATTAAATTCATTCCTCAACTTGTGGGACCAATACTTGAGATGACTCTCATACCTGAAGTTGGTTAGTATAATGTGTCATCATGTTATACACAAAGTTTATTTTCTTTTATGTCTTGTGTAATTTATACAAAAGACCATATTTATAACACAGAGTGTTATGTTTAAAATTGGTTACCAATATGTTGTTTGTATGTGTAAATATTTCCTGTAAAATTTCTGTTAATAATCATCTCAAATTCTGTAATATATATATATATATGTATGTGTGTGTAAATATATATATTCTGAACCATACATGTATATATGTGTGTGTATAAATATATATATATATATATTTATTCTGAACCATACATGTATATTTATATTTGTTTGTATATATATTTTTGCAGAGCTTAGAAAAGCAACTATTCCAATATTTTTTGACATGATGAATCATGAGTTTGTGCAACCTATTCCTAATTCGAACAGCATTCAAGGAAACTTTCATGAGGTAATCTACTAACCTAGCCTAACACATTTTTTTCATAATTTAATGTAATATATTTTTCAACTTCTCCTTAAGCTTTCAATAAAATTGGTTTCCCTTTTTTTTAATAGTTTGAGAATGAAATCATTACAAAACTGGACACATTGATAGAGGGTGGACGAGGAGATGAGCAGTACAAAGATCTTTTCACTGATACGTAAGTACAATTTTTTTGTATAAATTACACACATATATCAATTTGGTCATAAAATATTCTGCGTGTTGTATCGCACCACTTTCCATTTTTTGTTGTTCTCTTGCAGTATGTACCATTTGTGTGAAAGCAACCAGATTCTGTATGAACAGGGCATTCAGTTTGTTAATATGATACATGATTTACTGGAAAGGCTGTTAGTCTATCGCACAATCATACAAGATGAAATCAGGGAACACAGAATGAGTTGCATTGTTAATCTTTTGGTAAATATATTGAGTCCATGCTATTTTTAAAAAGAACAACATTTTTAAAGAATTAAGAACATGTTTAAAAGTGTAAGGCCTCAAAAAAAAGTTTCTATATTCTGTCTGATATATTGTTCATATAATGTACTACAGGATTTCTATCATGAGATCAACAGACAAGAAATGTACATTCGTTACCTTCATAAATTATGTGACCTCCACTTGGGCTGTGATAACTTCACTGAAGCTGCCAATACCCTCATGCTGTACACTAGGCTTCTTCAGGTAACACTTCTTATTCATTCTTTCTCTTAGAAAATTTAGGTAGAAAAATGAAATAATTGTTGTCTTTTGTTTTTTTTCATTTAATCTGTTGAATTTATAGGAATAACCTCTAAATCCTCAGTAAAGCTGTAGTAATTGATATTTTTTCTTGGTGCAAATAGATAAAATATAAGCAAACTAAGTGCATATCTTGTGCATTAATTTTACAGTTATCCTTTCTGTAAAGGATGAAATAATTACCTCTTATAAAGCAATAATGGGACAGTTAAGTAGTGCCCTTCTTTCATCCACACCATTGCCAATAGTGCTGTGGCCATGGAGATAAAGAGAATACTTTAACCATGATAACAAGAAATTAAACCCAGAAACCTCAAGTCAACAGTCATGTGATTGACACGGTTGGACCACCCATCTCACACAGTTAACACATAGAACAACAATACACTTATTATTAAAGTACTTGTATATTAGAATATCTCTAGAATGACATGATCAAGTTAAATTCTCTATTTATTTAATACTGTATATTTTTTTTCAGTGGTCTGATGAACCTCTGGCAGCTATGTTACAGAACCACAAGTATCCAGATGCTTTGACTAACAGAGAACTGAAAGAAAGACTTTATTATGACATTATCTTTTACTTTGATAAGGGCAAGGTGAGGATTTTTTTTTTATAGTCATTGAATTGAACCAAATTATTTTGATGTAATTTTAGTATGCAGGATGAAAGTTAACTCACACTCACTGTAGCGCTCAACTGTCAAAGAAATCCCCTGATTTAGGCCAGATGTTCTCTAAGGTACTAAAAACATCCCTAATAAGAATGGGTTTCTAACATCAGTAAAGCTGGCCAGGCATTGTGCTAGCCAAACAATTTTTTTTTATTTACCATGATTTGTATCAGCCGCCTTTTTTCCCCAAACTTAAGTCAGGTACCCATTTAAAGCTGGGTAGACTTGTGGGACATGAACAAACTTTCACCAGAACCTAGAAAAATTCTTTTGGTTCTCACCGTGGACTTGTAGGTGACAGCCGAGCATCTACACCACTCTGCCATCCATCCCTCATATATTTAATAAGTTTATTTCTATTTAATATGTTTAAATGTATGGATATATATGCATATATGTGTGGTGTGTCTATCACTTACTATTTATTTTTTAACTGTAACATTAATTGACTTACAGATGTGGGAAAAAGGTATAGAACTTTGTGAAGAGTTGTGTATGTTGTACAAAGATGAATTATTTGATTATATAAGTCTGGGCAAAATACTGGTTAGTATTTTTTAAAATTATTATGTCTTATTAATTATCAAATGCATTACTTGAACATTCATATATGAAGTTAGGAATATTAGCTAATACATGTAGATAGAGAAAGCTCCAGAGGTTTAAAGACAGTCATATCTCAATTTATTGCAGAATACATTCCACCAAAATGCATACTAAATAAATTAGCTAATTTATGTCACCCGTTACGTTTTACCCTTAATTTTCTCAATGTTAAAATCAAAGCGAAGCATTAAAAAAAAGCTTTTATAAAAATGCACTGAAAAGTAAAAAATAACTACTTTATTATGCCTTTTTGCAGCACAAAGGCAAGTTGGTGTGGCACAATACAGCACCCACGCGCAAGTTCAATTCGGCTTTATTAGTAGGAAAATAAAAAAAATTGTACCATCGGGAAATGATGTCATAGAGGATTTTTATTTATAGCGATGGCGTTCCCATTCTGCAAAAAAATTGTACCATCGGGAAATGACATCATAGATTATTTATAGCGATGGCTTCCCCACACTACAAGATAGCTACTTTATTAGTCGGATTTTCTTTACTAAAAAACCTCCATTTCTTTTACGTTTGACAGAATTTTTATTATGAAACAAAAATCGCATATATTTGAATAAGCATTATTAAATCTTGTATAAATTGAGACTTTTCTGTACTTAAAACCTTGAACAATGTAGTTTTACTTGCACCTTTTGGTAAGGAATGAAAAGAATTAGTAGGCAGGCTTGCGGAGCCGAGGAGCCGGGAGCCGCTACTTTTTGCTGGAGCCGGAGCCGAAAAAATCTGGCGGCTCCACGGCTCCCAAATGCTTTTTTTTACAGCAGAATTTTTTTTATTTTTAGCTTTAAAATTCCAAATTTGTTTGATTGTTTGCCTCCTACAATTTGAAATGTTGTTATTTTTACAGTAACAGCGTTAAAATGATAGCGTGCACGCACATCACCACAAGAAATCTTTAACGGGGAATCGTTTTGTGTTCGTTTTAAATCTTGTTTACCCTCTGAAATTTTTTAATGGCATGTTATTTTGTTATATACAAAGTTAAAACAGTTTTATTTTATAGAATAATTGTATCAATCATTTAAAATACATTTTTACTAAGACGACAAATAGAACGCGTCATTTCGTACTATTATTTGACCGCGAATCAGGCCCGTAGCGTGTGTGGGGGCCATGGGGGCTTAGGCCCCCTTGCGTTTTGTCTGGCCCCCTCTGCTTATTTGCTCTACTTATTAAAATGTATTACCTGTCCCCCCCTGCTATTGCCTGGCCCCTGTTGTAGAATGCCTGGCCCCTGCTGTAGAATTTTCACGCTACAGGGCTGCCGCGAATTTATAATAGACTAAAAACAAAATTGTCGCTTTCTGTATTTAACAATTTTATTATAAACAGAATATCTGAAATAGAGTAGATAAATTTATAAGGCTGTGGCTATACGGACCCGGGTCCCAATAAAATCCGATTGTTATTTGGACCCGTGGCAAATATGCACTAAGCTTAGCTATATTTAAATTTTATTAGACGGAACCCGAAAAAATAATAATACAGAGTCCGCTTAGTGGAACCATAGACACTGAGTAACGATTAAATCATACAATTCAAACAATTATAAAAAAAAAAACAATAATAAAGTTTAATTATAGCTAAACTAAGTGCATATTTGCCACGGGTCCGAATAACAATCAGACTTCATTGGGACGGTGTCCGAATAAAAGTCGGAGTTTATTGGTACCCGGGTCCGAATAGTCACTTTATAAATAATAAATATAAATACTGAAGTCTTTAAAATAATGTATCATTGTACTATTTGCTAATTTGATCATTGAAATAACTTTTTATTACTTATGAAAATGGCGACTAGTGAAACCTCGGTCGAAAATAATGATATGATTCTGGATGCACTGAAATGGTTTGTTTTTAGTAAAACCGACATGCGTATATTTTTCAAGTTCCTGACTATGGGGCAGCCCCGTAGCGTGAAAATTCTACAGCAGGGGCCAGGCATTCTTCAGCAGGGGCCAGGCAATAGCAGGGGGGGCAGGTAATACATTTTACTAAGTAGAACAAATAAGCAGAGGGGGCCTGCTATGGGGGTGAACGCGACAAAATTTGCATAACTTTTTACCAGCGGCATGTTTGAGTGGCGCAATTACAAAAATTTTTGTCTCGTGTGATACTATCTTAATAGGGAGCCGGAGCCGTCAAATTTGTGGGAGCCGGAGCCGAAAAAAATTTTGCCGGCTCCGCAAGCCTGTTAGTAGGAATCTTAAATATTAAACCATTTAGCCAGAAGATGTTTTTTTTTAATGTAAATATTTTATAGTGTTTACAACTGTGATAATCTCTTTTATTTTTTTTTACCATGTCTAAAGAAAAGACAAGCAGAGCTTTATGACTGCATAATGAAGCAGATAAGACCTGAACCAGAATATTTTCGAGTAGGTTATTATGGGCTTGGCTTTCCTTCCTTTTTGCAGGTAAGTACAGATATACTAGTGTATTGTATTGTTGACACTCACAGGAATCAAAATCAATATTTTTTGCTAATATATATTTGACTTCTATTTTTTTTTTAAAAAAAAAAGAGAACAAAAACTAAGGTCATAAATGAGGAATATGTATTTTGTTTACTTTTTCTATATTTTGATAATGTTACTTTGTTTAAAGAATTTTTCCTTATAACTTTACTTTTTAGAACAAAGTCTTTGTTTATAGAGGAAAAGAGTATGAAAGACTGGCAGATTTTAATGCTCGAATGCAAAATCTGTTTCCTAATGCTGAGGTAAAAAAAAATAAATTAGTTATTATCTTTTAGAAGACTTTTTTTTTCTCTAAAGTTGATTTGTGTGAATTGTTTTTCTATTACTTTTACAGCTGATGAAAACTCTGGACACACCTGATTCAGACATTACAGCATCTTCTAAACAGTGTATCCTTTGGTAGTTTGTTATTAAATATTATGGGGGGGGGGGGGGTAGAAAGACACTGAGGGGATAAAAGAGTAAGTTAATGTGTCATATCTGAGTCTTGACAACAAATGGCTGTTGACTAAAAATAACAAGCTTTTTTTGTAAGTTTAACATTTTAGACTTTAAACAAAATATTTGGTTTTATTGATTATGCTTTAAATTTCCCTGCTACAAATAAATAAACTATACATAAAGTTTTTTTTTTTTTTATGAAAACTGCCTGAATGTGTATCTGTTGGGAGATGTGGATAAGTATTTATTCACAGAGATAATTATTTTATATTATAATAATATGTTTTGCTTTATGATTTCATATTGTAATAATATGCTTTGCTTAGAAATGTCGGAAATTCATTTCATTTTTCACCCTTTTTTTCAATGCATCTTTTTGAATGTCAAATGTATAGGTTATTGAGTATGTTATCTTTACATGGTTTTGAGTCTAAAATTGTGTTTAGCCTGACACTGAAAAATAATGTATCTCTTTTTGCTTTAAAAAGTGTAAACCAGTGTAATATCCCTTATGTTCTTAACACTGTTGTAGTTTTACAAATAAATGCTGTGACGCCAGTCATGGATCTTAAAGAAAGATTTCAGAATCGCAATATCAGTGAACAGATACTCAAGTATTATCGTGTGAATGAAGTTCAGCAATTCACTTTCTCTAGGCGAAAAGAAGAAGGCTCAAGTGATGTCACAGTGTGTATCTTTCGTTTTCATTGTTTTTTTAAATTAACCAAGCACTGACATTATCTTTAAAAGTAAAAGATAAAAAAAAATGATCTGCACGCTCACTTTGTTTTAATCTTGTACAGAATATGTGGTTGGAGCGAACATACATTAAAACTTCATATTCCCTTCCTGGTATTGTGGGATGGTACCCAGTTATTGATACAGATGTAGTAAGTATCTTGATTTTTCATTTTACAACTGCAGTATCATCTGTTTAATGATTTTATTTTTGACATAACATGTATCATGTTGTTCTTCACCAGATAGCAGTAAGTCCTATAGAGAATGCCATTGAAACAATGGAAGAGAAAAACAAGAAATTAATAATGTTGATAGAACAGCACAGGATGGACTCAACTCTTAGAGTGGATCCACTTGGCATGCAATTAAATGGCGTTGTGGATCCAGCAGTTAGTGGAGGCATAGCTAATTACAAGGTACACACTCAAGTAAAAAAGATTATCATTTTAGTGTGTATAAAACAATTGATTACCTTTTTTTTTATGTAGAGGTCATCATGGAAAAAATTATTAAAAGAGTACAAATAAAAGTGTGATCTGATTCTCTCATGCACTTGATAGATTATAGATGAAATATGTTTATTAGTTAAATTTTAAATATTGCAGACATTTTTCTTTTGGTGTACATAGTCTTACCACATAAATATTTTGTTGCATATTTTACAAAAAAATTATTTTTTTTATATATCACAATATTTTTTCACGCATTAACACAGTTTATAAACTATGTTATTCACAAATATATACAGCCATGAAATATATTTTCTATGTAATTTCTTTTTACTCAATAATTGTGATTGGCAAAAATATATACATTTTTTTTGCCATTTGCTTAAATATTACTTTTGTTACTTAATATATTTTTTCATGATTTTGTAATATTATCTTTTTGAACATTTCAGAGCATTTTTTTCTTTATTAAATATTCATAAAATATTGTCTTCAATTACTGACTGTATTTGTTTAAGGGCTTTGTTTAAAAGTCATGGTTCACACTATTTTCAGGAATTTTACATTGGAGACTATGAACCTGTTTTACAAGATAGATTGAAAGAAGTAACTATAGAGCAGGTGAAATTTGTGTTTATTTTTAACTTTATAATCTCTGTTTTAACAGAAATTGTATCAAGTAACATTTTGTATACATTATCTTAAAATGATTAATTTTTAATAATTCTTAGATTACAATCTTACGGGATGGCTTGATGGTCCATAAAAATAAAGCACCCGATGCTTTACAGCCATTCCATACTCACATGGAACAGAGATTTTCTCAGATGTGTAACATGATTGAAAAGGAGTATGGCATTAAAGTAAGACATATTTAACTTCTATAGTTTTTATGAGTCTAATGGTGTCAGATAAAAATTTAGCATTATTTGGAAGGCTTTTTTTAATTCCTTTATTTTGTTAAAAAATGTTCAATTATCATGATCAAAATTTGAAATTAATATTTCATCGTTCTTAATATAATTTTTAGGTTGCAGACAAAGGTTTTCTAAGTGCCACATTGCGTCGCAACCAGTCTCTTCCCAGCACATCTTCTAACCGTATAAGTGACTTGTCAGTTAGTAGTCTCAATGTAACCAGCGAGTAAGTTGACATTTGTGTTTAAATTCTTGCTTGATCTTAATGCTGTTATATTTTAAATTATCTAGTAAAAATTTCAACTGAAAAGTTTGAATCTGTTGCAAATAAAAGGTAGAAATATCTTAATTTTATTCTTCCATTGCTAATAATTTTTTAAAAATATTTTAAAGTGGTGCCGACAGTAAACATTAATCACCAGCATAACTTATTTAGAAACCATTCTTTGAAAGTCCAGCTTTTTAAATAAATTAGTAACTTAGTGTAATTTATAGCATGGTGCATGTGTCTATTTAGATGCTACCTTTATTGTTTATCTACTTAAAATGTAGGCCTATCAGTTATTAGTGCACAGGAGATGTCATGTTTGTATATTATTATTTTCTTATGCAAGTAAATTTTTTTAAGTTTCCTGTATAACATTTATATTACTGACTTTATCTTTTTAAATTGCATTTTGAGAGTCTTATTATTATTAACACTTTACTGTAGTTCTCCTATATTTTATGTTACAAATTTCTTTAATGAAGAATGTACAAATGTATCACTTCACTTATTGTCTTATTCATAAGTCACTTAATAATCTAGTACATACACTCCCTATCTGCAGCTGGATAAAATATAGAACACAAAGGTAACTATAGCTGGACATATTAAATCTATTGGATGTTTTCAAGGGTTTACTAGTCAGCTCCGTTTTTTTTTTATGAATACTTTTTTTTTTTTCTAATTTTTTGTTTAAGCACTTGCAGTCTTTTTGGCTGTGATATGCACTATCAACATTCTGTGATTGTTTATTTACTTATTGAATTTAAGCAACATCTGGGTTATTTAGTTCTTTACAAACCAATTGTAGAATATTATATAAAATTAAAGCTCATAGCTTCAATTAAAAATTTACCAGGATGCCAACTTCTGTTTTCCTACTAAACACAAATACACTATTTCTCCAATACTTTCAAAGCTGCATTTTTTACAGCAAAAGTCCAGTGGGGTAGTAATCTATTTAATTTTCACTCCAATCATTATAGATTTTTTTTAACATTTAAAAATTGACATATTTTTATAGTAGACATTTCTCATCATAAATATGAATTGTATTTTTTTATGGCAGGCTTTTGGGACTTTTAAATTTAACTAAATGGTGAAAAATATTTTTTAGAGTTAACAATTATTTGCTGAATCTGTTTAAAAATAAATACACAGAGCTTACAGTATGTTATGTTTTAGCCTGCTAAGCCATTCATGATTTTCGTGTATAAATGTATTAAACGGCCTTGTTCAAAGCTTAACAGAACAATAAATATCTTTAACACTGAATTAAGGCTTAAACCTTGGCTGTTACATTGCCTTAAAGTATTAGATTAAAATACAAAATTAATTCCTCTACTCCTCTAATTGCCCTTAAATAATATTTTTTTTGTATTTCAGATAAAACTTCTTCGTATCAGTAAATTCTTAGTTCTTCATGCTTATAAACCCTTAAAAATCATTGTCCATGAAAGAAATAATTCACATTCTCATTTGTTTTGAAGGAAGAATTTTTTAAACATTAATTATTGATTTCCTTTGTATTTTCATACAAAGTTTTTTATAGAAGGCTTCATCCTTTCTCATATGGAATTAGAAACCAGAACATAATCGCCAGAACATAATCAGAAATTTACATTTTAATAATGGCTTTTATATTCAGCGGAGAAAGGGTATATTAACTGGATTTAGACAGAGTTCTTATTATTTCATTGATGCAAACTTTTGATCTTCATGGATTCATACTTTTTAGCATTAATGTATTCCTCATCTTTTTTTTTAATCTCAGTCTCTTCTTTAGTCAAAGTTTCAGTTATAGACCTAATTGATTTAAGTCATAAGAACATTCTAGATAAAAGGCATTTGCTCAAAATATTTTTTCTATTCTTTTTTGCAAATATATTAAAAGATTGCTCATCTTAACCATAAATAAAATCTAAAACTATTGTTCATTCTAATCAAACATTTCATTTTTTGTTAAGTGCCCCATACTATTTCATTTTATAAACATATCACATAATTAGTGAAAGCTTTTTTTCTTATAAATTTAGCTTTTCTTGCTAGTTTTATAGCATACAAATTTTAAACCATTTTGTGTATGTAAAGATTGGTAATCTACTGCCAGAATGGTTTACAAAACAAACAGTTTTATATATACACTGTATATATGTATGTGTTATGACCAATATCTGTTAGGTGGCCAATTGCAGACATTGGCCAGCTAAACCTGCCAATGTGAACATTGGCTGGGTGCAACTGGCCAAAGTCGAAGTGAAAATGGGAAAAGTATCGTGTGAAAGAGATATCAGTTATGAACTTTTTTAACATTAAAGCAAGTTAAATTTACTGCAAACAGATTAGCCATTGGACGTGGCTGGCATCTTTTATTAAATTTGAACAGATTTAGTTGAGATTCGTAATTCTATTGATACTTAATTAAAACTGTTAATTGTTTTCTTTGACATTGAGCTTTTTTTTTTTCTATGTTACTGGAAAGATTATATCAAAGTCAACATACAAAAATCTACACAAGTAATAGTAGAATCCATGAAATAATGATAATAGCCTCCACTTGAGATTTCAATCCATACTGATGACATAAACAGACAAACTATTAAATAGGGACAGAAAGCTGATCCCACTGTTGTGATCTATCAGCAGTTGTAGAAAACACTTTAACACAATAGTGGTCAACTTTGCTATAATATTTCCTTTTAAAAAAAAAGTTCCATATCCCTATATGGACATCAGGTCAGATGAAGTGTAGAATTCATCTGTTTCTGTAACCTTTGCATATATAGGGATTATGTGATAGTACAATGCCCAGCAGCCTTTACTTCTGCAACTTAAGTCAGGAACCCATTTAAAGCCGGGTGGATTTGTGGGACTTAAATCAACTTTCACTAAGAGCAGGAAAAATTCCCTCAGTTTTCATAGAGGCTTGAACCCAGGACTCTCAGGTTGACAGTCGAGCATTTACACCACTCACCCATCTGCTTATCATGTTGTAGCACAATTAAATATAGTTTGATTATGTGATCAGTATCAGTGAATTTCAAATGAGGGGATTAGTATTTTAAGGATATTACTATTATTTGTACTACCTGTGCAACTAATCACAGCAAATATAAAAATAATTAACTCTTTTGCACAAAAGTTGATTTGGTTGCAACAAATGATGACAGAGAAAGATGACTTTTCATTTAAAATATTTTAACTTACTAGCCCACAAACACAAAAAAGTTCTAAATTTGTTAATTGATATTATACTCTTTCCTACAACACTGTTCACATTGTCACTTTAACATTGGCCGGTCGCACCCAGCCAATGTGAACATTGGCCGGCAAGCAGACATTGGCAGTAACATATATAAACTTGCATAATGCTGTTCCAGGAAATAACAGAATAATTATAAATTAAAAAAAAAAAAAAACAACGGAAACTTTTGAACAAAACATTCTGAAGATACTATAAAATCACAATTTTTTTTTAATCTCATAATGTTTTTTTGTTAAAGACACAATTTAATGCACATACTTTGTACAGCATCTTCAGACTTAATTACTTTGATATAATAAAAACATTTATTTAGTAAAAGTTAATAATGGAGCAAACTGCATGAATGAATTATAGTCTTTTAAAACAAGTTTAGAATGCATGTAATTTGATTTAAAGATTTTTTTTTCATAATTTATATTTTCATCACTGTTATGGTGCAAACACTTTTTGATTCATTTAAAACTGTACTTTTTGTATATTAATAAAATATTCTTTTATCATTCTTCTCTTCTGTTACATTGTTCCCTCCTTGACAAACCATTGCATGTCAATTTTAATTGGTGCTTTTTGAACTATTTATTGTTTTGATTTTTAAACGGCAGTAAGAATTTACAAGAAAACAATTTTTAAGCATTCACAAATACACATATATATATATATATATATATATATATATATATATATATATATATATATATATATATATATATATATATATATATATATAGTTATGATCTGAGCTTGTTATTAATTTAAGAGTTAAGGCTAGCTTGAGGAATTAAAGTTCTATTTCTTGAACCTTTGTCATCCTTAGTCGATAGAAAGTATTTTATCATCAAAAATGCCACAGTATAGCTAGTAGCATTTTGATTTTTAAATAATAATCTATTTTAACCTTGACTGTGATTTTTAAACTGAAACTTTTTTTTTCTATTCTAGACCTCTGACCACCAGTATCAATACACCACGTAACACTGCCACTCGATCACAGTCTGTGTGGGTCAAGGATAAATCGAACTCAGTTTCAAGTGCAGCGAAATCCAGTCAGTCAACAAAGGTCAGCTTGAGCACACTGAAAAAGCGTGTCTCTCAAGTCACTGAACAGTTTTCTGAAGTTTCACAACGTAACTCAGTAGACACCCCCATTGAGCTTAGTGAACAGGCATGTGTATTGTGATTGTGTGCTGGCATGGTACTTAAGGCCTTTAGTTTACTAGCACATCTCCAACTGGACCTAAAACTTTTTCAAATTTTGACTTGAAGCAAATTTAAAGTAGATCATTTCACTTGTTGAATATTAAATTGATAAGTAATATCGAGTTTTATGGGGAAATATTAAACATAATGTTCTGCATTTTTTTTTTGAGTGAAACAATGATTTTGAGAGAAAACTGATTTTTATTTTTACTTGTGAATGACAATAAATATATAGAGAAAAATTTTATTTTACTTGATAAATTATGATCTCATTTTTATGGTTTTAACAGCTCACTTCCACAATGTACTTTATGGTATTGTATTAGCTTTTAAACCATTGGCCTTAGTTCATTAGTGTTTTGTTATTTATTTTATTTATGAAGGAACGGTAGAAGAAAGTCATATTTGTTGGGTGGTTTCAAAGTTGTTCCTAATTGATACTGGAATTAAATTTGAAAGGGATTTTCAGCAGCACAGTCTTCCATAGTTGACTTTCTTGTATTGTTTCTGTTCAGATTAGCTTGAAAATTTTTTTTTTAATTTACGGAGCATGCTGAGTTGAAAAAGTTATATTATTTTGACCAAATTATATATTTTTTTGGCACACATTGTTTTCTTTGTTGATATTTTATTTCACCATTAAAATAGTTAAGAACATAACCAGAGATTAAAAAAAAAAAAGTTGATCATCTAAAGTGAATGTTGTGATGTTTGCCGTGCTCTTTTAATGAGATATTTATTTCAACATCTTGAAAATTGAACTTTTATTTCATTACTTTGTGGAGCTTAAAATCTAACAGCTTGCAGAGCTCCTTTTATTTAACATCAATGTTTTAAGAACTCTTCAAAAAAAAAAAAAAACTCCATTAGCTGTTTATTTTTTAAGCTTTAAAGAAGGTTTTTAAAAGTTTATTTTTTATTTCATGTAGTAGAATTCACTTAGTTGGTCATCATGATCTTGGCTTTCATGTCTCGTAATGCTTCACTCCCATGTAACTCAAGTTGTCTGATATATTCACTCTAATAACTAATTCAACATTTTATTTCTCAATTTAAAACTATGTGATAGAGCATTCAAGTCACTTTTCAAGGACAGGATTATAGCAGAATTAAGTTCTCCAAAAAAAAACTCTGGTCTTGATAAAAATTTGAAGCTATAGATTTCAATTATATTTCACCTATCAGAATTCTTTTCAAAGTTAAAATATTATAAGGCAACAGATACATATACAGAATATTTACAAAATATTTATTGGAGAAGTTTATCTATTATATTTAACTATTAATACTACTAATAAAACATATAGATCTGGTTATTTGTATCATTTTTTATTATGATATGTTATTTCCATAAATATATTACATTTTAGTTTATCCTTGTTAGTTTTTTTATCTTTACTTAGATAATAAAAAAAGGTTTTACACAAATTAATTAGAAACTAGATTTTTCCCAAAGTCATACAATGGAACAAAATATATATCTTTAAATTAAATTATTTCCTCAGTAATAAAATACATGTAGCAGCTAATTATAGTTCGTAAAATTCATATTAGTTAATATATATTTATAGCTGACACCAAAGCGACCTCTCAGACCTGAAACTGAAAGACGACCTAGTCGACCTCCTAGTACACAGCTATCCAACAGCTATCCACATTCAGGAAGTACCAACAGTTTGTCTTCTGCTCAGTCGAGATTGTCTGGTGGTATTTATCTTTTCCAAATAGTCAATGATGTATTTTTGTTATGCTCTCTAAATATGTAATACAAAATGTATTAAATGTGTATCATTTATGCTGAATTCTGTAAATTGTATACATTTGTACTTGCTTATTGATACAGATCAAAATGATTTAGTAGCAGCAGTTACATCATATGCTGCGGCTAATTTACATGCAGTAACCACACCAGAACCACCGAGCGACGTGCCCCCACCTTTACCTGAAAAACAGTCCTCAAGTGATTATTTAAATCATGCTGGAGACATTGTACGTAGAGCTTCATCAGTCAGTCAGCATAGCAACAGGCAGAAGGTGAGCATTTTCAGCAAAATCTTCAATAAATCTAAAAATGAAGAATTCTGATTTTCACTTAAATGGAAACAAAAAAAAAAAGTGTAGTCTTATATAGGCGATGATTCAGAAAAAGTACAGATAGACAATCACAATATTGCTATCTCACTTGACCAGCAATTATATAAAATGAAACCTGTCATAAAAAAATCATGTGTCTATCTTTTGGAACTGCCTAAGTTCATTTGTTTTATTGTGTAATTAATTTATTGAGATAAGATTTGTTGTTGTTTTCTAATATTTTATTTTGTAACAATGCAGAATTTAACAAAAAGTCAGTTACAAAATGAAATGACATAATAATTCAGATTACATTTTTTAAACTTATGAATATGTTTTTTGTGTAGCCTTAAATATGAAATTAAATCACTTAAATCATAACAGAAATACCACTGATGAATGAACATTTTTTCCAGTTTCATTTACATGTACTGTGTATTATATCAGTGAATTTTTAAAAAATAAATTTCAAATCAATGATCACACACACAAATTTGTGTGTTTTACTATAAAAGGTTTCTTGGCATAGACTATATACATTATAACTCACATATATTTCAGGCTTTAAACAAAGTCTGTTATGATGTTTCTCTGACAGACACACTACCTGGTTATAGAACACACTTGTTGGTGTATCAATGTTATTGTATTGTTTTTATTACCAGCCACTCCCACCTCCACCTCCAGTAATAGAAGATGATGACACGCCTCCGCCTGTGCCTCCTAAGCCACAGCAGCACTGACCATTATATTACAACAGAGCTTGGACAGGGATGCACACAGCACTTGAAAATGTGGCATGCTGCACTTTGATAAAATTTTCTTTATTTCAATTACACACCTACAAGGAAAGGTCACTGCATGTTCATCAACCATAGCATGTGGATTGTTAACTAGCATGGTGAATGTTGTAAGTGTAGATAAAATGAAGTCACTTTTTTTTTAAAGTGAATGACAAAAATATAAATAAATTTGCATTGATGTTCAAAAAAATGTTTTTGAATGTTGTTTTAATTGACTGGCTTGTAATATGTTTGAAGTAATATTAATAATTATTTATATATTTCATTCCTTGTTCTTTGTGTTTGATACAAAATAGCCCCCCTGGAATATCCCTTGGCATGTGAACAATAGTGTTTAAATGAAGAGCATGCTGAATGGAGGTCCAATGGCAGCTACACTTCTTAAGTGACCTTAAAATATTTGCATGCCTAATCCTAGATATTATTCTTCATTACTAGCTGTCTTCATTTTTAAAACATTAGTGCATGTTTCTCTATAAACATTTTTTATTTACTTCTGAAATAGCTGTGTAACAAAGACTTGTACTTAAATTATTTACTGGTAATGAGTTAATGACTGGTCATCATTTCTTCAGTACATGTGTCTTTTAATGTTAATATTTTTTTATATCAGTCAATTTTAACTCTTTCTTTTGTATATAGTTGAATAATATTTCATCAAAATTCACATGGTAATGTATATTTTATAGACATTTTAATCATTATGCTTTTTGGAGAAATGTTTAACTATTCAAAGATCCATGTACAGTGCATGACCATACAGAGAAATGCTATTTGTTTATTTTGCCTTTTAGGTTGATTTTTTTTCTCTGGGATATAACATGAAATTTGTTTCTCTGGGATGTAATAACGTGAAATTTGTTTCTCTGGGATGTAATAACATGAAATTTGTTTCTCTGGGATGTAATAACATGAAATTTGTTTCTCTGGGATGTAATAACATGAAATTTGTTTCTCTGGGATATAATAACATGAAATTTGTTTCTCTGGGATGTAATAACATGAAATTTGTTTCTCTGGGATGTAATAACATGAAATTTGTTTCTCTGGGATGTAATAACATGAAATTTGTTTCTCTTCAATCTAAGTGAAAATAAATAAATGTAGACCACACATGATTATTTTAAAATGTACATTTAAAAAATATAGTCTTCAGATTCCTTGACTGTCATTTTATGATGTTGTTAAACTAAATGTTCATTTCTAAAAAGCAGCAAGTGTTCAAAATGAAGTACATGTATTTCATTATTTTTTTTTCATTATGTATTATTAACATATAATGTGCTGCTTAACATGATTATTTTCTAGTCCATTCCCTGCCATTTTGTTTATGTGCATGGAATTTATTTATATTTTTTTTATTTACTATTTTTTTTTGTACAAAATGGCCCAAATAAGTTGTCTTTAAAAAGTCATTTTTTTTCACTTCAGACTAATTCTAAATTATATTATAACAAAAATGTGCTCAACTTTTTTAATAATTTTGTTATGCTATTGTATACAATATTTATTCATGTCGTCACCTATATGAAATCTTTAAGAATTGTCATTTTTGTATATTCTCTTCTACCAAGTATGGACTGTGTAATACTTGTACATGTAATTTGATGTTTAAGGAATAAACTTAATATAAATATATATTACAAGACATTTATATAAATGAAAAACAGGTGCACATAATTATGAAAGTTCTTGCATTAGACTATAATTTTTAATAAACAGGACTATCTCACATCTTTTTTTTAAGAAACATGAACATGTATATATATAAATACAGAAAGCGATATGACATATAAGGCGTCGTAATGAGTTATGATTTTATAAAACTTGCATTACAAATATGATGACTTTGTCGAACTATTTTAATAAACATTTAGTTACTGATCTTAGTGAATTTTTGTGCTCAAGAAATAATTTATGTAGTTGTCTGTGATTAATGTTGAAAAAATACAACAATAAAATTTAATTAACCCAAATAATTTATAAATTCAAAGCGAGCTATCTCCTAAAGTATTTCCTAAAATAATACAATGCAAATAATCTTATAAACTTTTCAGTTTTTAAAGCGTATTATTAATAGAATAACTCTTGAGTACTTCTAAACAATCAAATAAATATATTGGACTAGTGTTTCATGGATATAATTTCAATTGTTTGAACAGTTTTTTTTTTATTAAGAATACATATGTATCAAATACATGGTATCAGCCAGCTATTGCACTTTTTAAAAAAATCATAAGACAAAATGCCCGATTTTTGTTAGAACAAAATGTTGACATTGCACAAAAAGAAACACTGAATTTTGGTTGAATAAGCTGCTCAAATTGAAAATTTTGAAATGTGCATGGATAATTTCTGGCTGTATTTATTATTATGCTCTCTTGATCAATTGATTAGAAAAAGTCTTTCAACTAAACATACTATCAGTCAACTAATTACTTAAATAAAATGTGGTTTGGAAGAAACTGTACAGTGAGATAAATAGGCAGCACTGAATTTCATAAACTGAAAAAAGAATCAAATCAATGTCAAGCATACATTTGTTTAAGCATAACATTAAAAATTACCAATTTAACTTGGATAGTAAGCCCAGTCATAATCCCACAACACTAATGAATAAGGTTCACAGATTTTTTTGAAATATAGTACAAAATAAATTTTTTACAAAAGAATAATATTAGGAACCACTGCATAACACTAAGACTGCACAAATTTTAGCATGCTACAGTAAATAATAATTAAAGTAAGGCAAATTGTTTTTTAAATTCACAAAAAGAAAAATTCAGTAAAAAGTATTGTTCACCTACTGGCTTAAAGAAGTATCATACAAAAATATCTAGGATAAAAATACTGAAATAGTGATTGTAGAAAAGTTGGATTCAGAAAATAAAAAATGCCATTGAAAAATTCAGTCATGAAAAACATCCCATGCTCTCTGTCCAACATTTATCTAGTCTTATCGGGTAAGACAGCTGATATTCAAATCAACTTAATAAACTGCTGTTACTAAAAGTTAACCATAACCTTATACTTGAATAAAAATAACCAATGGTATTTATGTGTACCAGAATACAAATAACTGCAGTCCAAAATGTATTAAGGTAATCATACCTTAGCGAACAAGTTCCAACTAAACTATACAATTGGTTCTAATATCTTTAAATAAAAAATGGCACAAAAAAGTTTAACAAAATAAATTATTAACAAAAGAAAAAAATTACACAACCTAAAAAAAATGCCATATAAAAAATGTACAATGTACCTATAAAATTGTTAAAAATCTAGTGTGTCCATAAAGCCTTTAAAAAATAAAGTTTCAAATGAACTATAGAACACAGGTCAGAGACATTAGACTTCATTTCCAAATTCTTATGAAAGACATTAAATGATTAAATTTAAAAAAAAAAAATAATTTGGTTCGTATAAGACGTATCCTTCATGTGATAGCTACTTATATATACAATTAAATTTGACACAGTAGAAAACTACATATTTTAATTAAGTCTTACATTTCTATCTACATGAAATAAATATGCAGGGAAAAACCATTAATTCTGTACAAAAAAAGAAGGCATTTTAAATTGTTCTTAAAAATAATAAAAAACATAAAAAAACCAACATCAATGCACTTTTACAATTCAGAACAGACTCAATCATGAAAGTACTCAATTTAGGTAAGTAAGATCAATTTCATGAAAAATATTAACCTTGTAACTAGGAAATTGACATCTAATATTTCTTTCAAGTTTTTAAAAACTAATTTTGTTCTATCTGATTACTTTTTAAAAATCTGTCAGCAGATTTTAAAAAAACCCAGTATTTTTATAAAAATTAAGCAAATCATTAATATAAATGAAGTTTGCGTTTCATATCATTACGTTTCCATTCAGCCATCTTGTAAAAACTTTCACGAGGCATTTTAAATAGAGACTCAAATTCTTGATTTGAAAGGTGAATCTGGAAAAGAAGAAAAAAATTAATTCTATCTGGTCTGTTAAAGAACAACATGAAAGAGATGAATCAAGAAATGAGTAGGTAAAGCTGAAACGAAAATGATAAATTTACCTCCAGCTGATTGGTGTCAACATCTTTTGGTAAATCAAAATTTGTAATCTTCAGCTTCTCATAAGGATAAATCTAAATTGTTGAAAAAATAGACCAAGGTATTATATACATAAACATTTTTCAAGTAAGCATACAAAGAAGCAAAAATAATAATTGGACTAAAATATTTATCTAACATTTATTTCACTTACAGTTGGTTCTATTTCAGTATGCCATGTATTTTTCTGCAACTGAAGTAAGGATATTGTCGGTCCATCATATCCAGTGTAGGATAAGTCATGTCTCTAGAAACAGAACCCAAATATGTTTTAAAATATTCAAAAAAAAAAAAGCATTAATATTAATTTAGGAATTAGATATTTTGATTTTTCATATTAGATATTTTGATTTTTCATAAACCTAATGGAAATAATTAATCAGGATTGAAAAAATCTTTCTGAATAGTTTTTAAATTTGCGGTGCTGCTCCTCAAATAGCCCCTAGCAACTTTACATACCAAATTTCCTAAGGATTTTTTTTATTAAAACGTTGTACTATCTTACCTAGAAATATTACGTATTTTTTCTTTTTACATTATTTACATCAAAAATGAGTGATGATGAAAATGTTTAGAAAAATTTTATTTTGCATTAATAACGCATAATTGGTTTCTTTTTTCCGAATACACACATCCCTCATTTTAAAACGAATCAATAATTACCCATATAAATTTAATTGGATTTGTTCCAATTTATTTTATAAAAAAATTTGTTTTTAGTTATGGAGTATTTTACTCTTTTTATAACCGGTTAATTAGTTTCACTTTCTTTGGGTTTTCGGATGTGTCTCAAATACTGTAACATACTTTTGAACCTATTCTAATTGAGTGAAAAAGCTCAAACTATGCACATGTGTAGTTTTACAAGACACTACACTATTTTAATATTTTGACTTGTTGAATGAATATGATATAGAATGATGTGAAAATAAATACAAAACATAGCACAGTTTAAGCAAAATAGTAAAACTATTTTTTTAGTCTTCTAAAGACTTGCCAAATTAATTAAATTATGCTAAAGTGTGTCAAACCAACAGAAAGTTCCATTCTTGGATAACTTAATAGTGTAATTAAAAAAAAAAAACAAATCATTATATCATATAAATATTTATATAAATTATCATTTCAAAAATTTAAAGTATGAGTGATTACAACAGGGGTGGGCAAACTACGGCCCACGGGCCGCATGCGGCCCGTCTGAGTATATTGTGCGGCCCGTATGCATGTACATGTTCGTATTTTAAAATGTAATGTGCATGTGTAATAAAAGGTTATCATCTTTAATTCATATGTTCATAGGTTGTAAATTGTAATTGAAGTAGACAAAATATATATGCGGCCCGCCAATAACAATCAAGTTTTCAATGTGGCCCTCCGTAGAAAAAGTTTGTCTACCCCTGGATTACAATATACTGAATTAAATGTCTTTAAATTAGTTGATAAGAAGCAATAAATAAATAAATAATCTATATGTTTGAATGGAAATCCATGCTAATATGATAATATATATAAAAATTTCTATGATATAATGAGTAATTTCTATATATTCAAAACCAAGATGGCTTGTTAAGTTTAGTAATATTTTGTCCAATTTCAAAAAGGTAATTAACTTTAGGTTTATTAGTTTTTATGCATACTGGCCAAATTCATCAGTTGTGGCCATGTAATGAAACAATGTGGGCTGAAACTCGAATATGTATCATAATTTTAAAAGGCTGTTATAGTGAAACCCCATATAAACAATGTGGCAATTTAGCAAAGTAAGGAGGTATAAATATAACCTTTTTTGTCTAATCATGGCTATAAAAGAAAAAGAAATAATTTTTTCTCTTAAAGATTTCTGATCTATAAAATCCAGAAATTTTTACGAGTCACTTCTATACAATGGGCAAAGGAATGAATAATGACAAATACATGAGTGTCAACTTACACGCGAACTGGTGTCTCCTGTCAGTGTAGAGGAAGATGTATCTGTGAATGTTTTGGATTTGATTATAATATTTTAAATCTGTTCTTGATATAAGGTAAGGGAATAAATAAAAAATCTACAATTTTTACAAATAAAAACAAGCCTCTTGATGCCGGTTGGGCTAACAAAAGTAAACAAGAATTTCATTACACATCCATTTACCTTTATTAAAGTGCACAATTAATAATTTCTTCAATTAAATATTTAAAAGTCTCATCATAAGGACATTTTTTTTTAGTTGAGGTAAAGTAAATGAGTAGAGTATTTAAAAAAATTGTAAGGACAGTATTATATAGTACTTTGCTATGTAATTTTCAAAAGGCAGAGAAGATCAAATCATTAGAAGCTGAACAAAATGTTTATATTTTACTAGCCTAGGTACTCCAAAATACAAATCTATACAAAAAGCTTAATAAATGTTAACCGTTATTACATTTAAAATCATTGTGTTAAACTTTTTTTGTTAATTCTTAAAATTATGAATGTTTCAATGACGAAAACTGTCAAGAAACATTTAACACTATATGTGAGCTTAAAATTGAAAATATAACTCACGGGTAGACCTTTCTCTTCCATCAGATTCTCCAAAGTCAAAGTATCTCTAAAAACATTTAACAAAGATTAAAAAAAACAATTATAAAGTACTTTTAATGACTACACAATTTATAAAAACAGACTAAAAGTAGTTCCATCTAAAAATAAGCTTACAAAATCAACTCTAGCTCCGTATGCACCAGCCAACGGTAAAGTTGCAGCTCTGGGTGTCATGTATGATGGACCATAGCCAGGTTTAGGAGCTGCAATAACAGAAATATCACTGGAAATTAATTTCAAAAAGACTTTAGAATAAGTATGCAGCTATTGACTCAAATGATTTGTAGCATAATTAGTACTACTTTAATACTAAATTAACTTCATAACTAATATAAAAGGAAGTGATTATAATACATAAAACAATTAACATTGAATCAATACTGAAATAACTTCAATAAGAGTTAATTTTTATTTACTTTACAGCTATAGGTTTTTCTTATTTGACATTTTAGCAGGTACACTTACATTATTAATGTAATTATTAAGATAAAAAAATTATTTTGAATCTACTATTTCACATAAGTGTGTGTGGGTGATGTCTGTGGGTAAATAGCTGTTGTTATTAAATTCTTAAGAAAATTGACAGGAAGACAATGTTTAACTACAAAAAGACAATCTTTAATGCCTAACGTAAAATGTAATAACAAAACATAGAAATGCAAATATATTCATAAAAAACAAAACTAGAAATTAAACCATGAAAAAAAAAAATAAAAAATACTTTAAATAACAGTTGCACTTTACCAAATTCTTTCTTTTTAAAAGATCTTTGAAGTAAACACATAATTAATTGTCAAAATGCTGAACAGCTTTTTCCTGTAAGGAATGTTTGTAAGCTAGTCATAGCAAGAAATCATTTCCGACACTGAAAATTTATCACAATGTTCAACTGAATTTTTCAACTAATTTTCAACAATTAATTGCTAATACAGTTTAGGTCTATACTGAATTGATTTTTTAAGTCTCGGAGATACAAACACCTGATGGAACAACTTCAAAAATATTTCAATGATCTTTATTTATATGACACACATTTAACCTTCTCAATAATCAGTTGTTTTACAGAATGAGGTATGAAGTATATACACTGTAACTAGTATTAAATCCGATTTTCACTCCCAGTGAAATACTAACCTGCATTTTTTAATTCTTATATTTCTGGCAACCAGTTTTATACAGAAAACCTAGGAGATGTGCTGATTATGATAAATGCCTGTGACAATGGCTCCATCAAAAGATACACGATTTGGAAACTGTTGAATGCTTCTTCCAACTCTGACTTTTGTAGTTCCATTTAATTATAAATTATACAGGGGTAGTCTAACATTTCTTCTAGCCAATGAATGTGTGGTAAGCTTGTTGAGACATCATCAACAAACAGTATGCAACAATTGATTGGGGCAGTCTGATTTTATAAACATTTTATGTTGAAAATGTAATACTGTCCTTTTAATCATTACATTATCAGCCAAAATGCACAGGACTGAACATATTTTTTTAATACTAATCCGAAATTTCTTACTTGGTAAGTTAGCCAATGTTGAAGCAGATCTGTAAGTCCTGATATCACTATCATCCCATGCATAGCGAGGTCGATCAAGAAAACGAGAAGGAGCTAGTAAAAATAATCAGATTAAAATAACACAACATTATATCTTGTCCTCGTCTTAAACTTACATAATCGCCCCTGTAAATAGTATTCTAAATAAACATCATTTACTTACAAGCAAACATTGGAGAATGATATTAAACTTACATAATTACTCCATTTAGTAATATTCTAAATAAACGTCATTTACTTACAAGCAAACATTGGAGACTGATATCTTGTGCGATATCTGGGCTCAAATTTGGCACTTGGTGCCCTGGAAGCTTTCCAAGGATCTAGTGGCATGTGAGGTTTAGCCTTGAGTTTATCCAGTTCTTTGTAAATAACTCTACCAATACCACTTTCATCTTTAATTTTAGAGATTTCCTCCAGTTCACGTTTAATTTTAGGATCTTCTAGCACTTCCTCTTCTTCGTCATCATCATCTTTCTCACCACGGCTTCTTCTACGCTGACGCACTAACCCATGGGAAAATCAAAAGTAAATCAAATGATTAAAAGTTTCTCATTTTTAAAAAAAATAATATTTATGTATTCAAATTCATAAGAGGCATGTGTACATTTTATCATTAAGATTTTTTTCTAAATTTCTGTTATCTATCTGCAGCCTATAAATTTATAAATGATTAAAAAAAAACATTGAAAAAAAAAAGGTAATCATTCTAAATTAAAACAAAAAAAGTATCACTTAATAAATCAAAAGCAACATTTGAAATGAGGTAAAAGCATTTCAAATATATGTTCATGAATATATATATAATGAATATACAATTATTAACTAACAGATTTCAGGTAAAATGGCTGCAGGAGATGCAGGAGCTGGCCAATCATCTCTTTCTATTTTATCCACTTCATTTGGCAGCTTGGGTTTGGCACTAGGGAACATACTCATGCGAATAGGTTCCTGAGTTTTGAGGTCCGCAGGGGAGGAACTGCGACGGACTTTGACTATTCTCTTTTGTCCAGAAGCTACAAAAATATTTTATAAACTTAACACTGAATAACTAAGTATGTAATAATAAAATCATAAATTTCTTATGAAAAACAAAGTCAGGTAATATAATTTCGTTTTAAATTTCACATCATAAATTAAAACACAACAGAATTTACTTACCTAGTGCAGACATTCCTGAAGCTGGTTGAAAAAAAATATGTATATTAACAAAAATTAATTTTGTCACAAATGTTTTTTTTTTTTTTTAAATCTTTTGGCTAAAAGAATCATTTTTAGTTTGCTTCATTAAGTAATAAAGTATTGTCATATTATGTTTCAAATTATCTTTAATTAAATATAATGCTGAAATGAATACAAATGTATCAATGTACAACTTCTTACATAACTTATGTAATAAAATGATCCAATATTTAAATGTATATTGGAAAAGAAATAGATGTGTCCTATTTCACAACAAGTTATTTTTAGGCCACTTTAGTTGTAGATATTGTACAGATTTGTTAATTAGAAGTGAGTTTCTGGCTGTATAAGATAGACTGAATGTAAATTGATACTTGAAAAGTTCAAATAAAAAAATTCTTCATTCACAGATGTCTTTCAAACCCTACACATCAAATGGCTGCTCAAAAGTCAATCTAAGTGAATAACAGAGTGAAAATTTGCATTACATGTAGCATGTGGACAGTGCAAAAGAATATGATTTTTTATTATATAAGTAATTGGTTTATGCAAGAGCTCTGCATGAAGTGCTGCAGATTCAGACTTTGAAGATTAATGTACAAAACAACAAGCAAAGTGACTTGATGTCAGTCAACAAATAATAAGAAACTATTTTACATTGTAAAAATATAAAACAAACATTTTCTGTCATCTCTGAGCACATTTGAGATACAATTTTGTGTATTAAAAAGTTGATGGAATACTTACTTTTTTTCCTAAGAAAATCTGGTGGCTCCTTTGAGTATGTAAAATTAGCTAGAGGAAAAAAAAAGGGGAAAGGTATGACATTTTGAAAACAATAAAAACTCACAGACCAATAAATTAACGTGCCTAAAATGCTAATTGTAAACTTACGAGGCCTGTGGAAATGTGATCCACTAGGTGCCTTTTGTTTTTCTTTGACAGTGAGTGGAGTTCCTTTTATGTACACTGCTTTACCTTTTCCGAGATAACTAGTGTTATAGAAACGACCAAAGTTTGGCTCAGATCTTCTTGAATCCACAGAATCCTAAATTGGTAGCAAATATTTTCAATTATTACAGCTATCTATAAAAAGTCAGAACAAAATGTAATTAAAAAAAAAAAAAATATTGTCCTCCACCACCTGTATAAGAGTGTTGCCTAAAATTAATAATAATAAATGGTCACAAGTAAGTCAGTAATTATTCAGCAGACTGTCTTCTAATTCTGACATTAATATATGGAACCTCACTATGGATAATGCATAACAAAACATAAAAGCTCAGAAAGTTAATTTTGTTTAGTAAAATAACAAGGTGTTTAATACAATTTTATTTACAAGAGGAAAATATTAAAGTGAGGATTACAAAATGAAAAGAATAAAAAAAAAGTATGAAGTCATTTGAAATAAAAATCATACGAAGCACTCTATAGGCTAACAAAAATATGAAATTTAAAATTTCATTTACTATGAAGCAACATTTTATTTTCATGAATGAGGTTTACAATGATTTAAAATATTTATTTTAATGTTAAATTATTACCTTCACTTAGTAGTAAAATTGGAAGCATTAATATTAAGGAATTATTTCATAGTACAAATTTAATTCAGGATGTCATGTGTGCAATAAGACTAATAAATGTACACATTTCAAAAAGACTGATTATTGAAAAATATAATACGAGAAACTGCATCTACTGTTATTACATCTCTGATAAAGTACTAAAAACTTTAGTAGAATATCTTTACAGACATTCAGATTTTAAAAAAAAGTCTATGAGTATATCTGTACCATATACTGTATTAGTATATCTGTACCATATACTGTATTAGTATATCTGTACCATATACTGTATTAGTATATCTGTACCATATACTGTATTAGTATATCTGTAACATAAACTGCATTAGTATATCTGTACCATATACTGTATTAGTATATCTGTACCATATACTGTATTATTTACCAGGCATGGTAATATTATGACAATGGCTTTAATTCATAAGAATAAAACACTACTCTGTCAAACTAAATATTTCAATTGACTGTCAACTGAAATAAGATACAAGACAAGATTAATGATACTACAGCTGAACTTTGAATTAAAGCAGACATGCACTTTAAAAAAAAAATACTTTACGTGTAAACTATGATATGCTGAAGTAAAACATTAACAAAAGGTTTTAATAAAAAAAAAAAAAGAAGATAAATATTGAAAAACAAAAAAAAAAAAAAAAAAAAACTATAAAAAAATCAACAAAATAGTTTAGGAGGAAAATCCCAAAATAGACAAAGGGAATTAAAACACATTCATTAATTATAAGCTAATAATTACAAAATACACTTTAATACTTCTGAATTTCATTTCTCGGACATTTAACACATTATTTCATGTAAACTATGGGAATCTTCTGTCACAAGACATAATTATAATGAATGTTTATTTGACTCAGGACTACGTATACTGATAGTTTTGTTGCACAAAGTCAACTCAATTTTATCTAAATATTCAAAACAATAGAATAAAGGAATGTTACTTAACATAAAAAACGTGAACATTTAAGGCAACTATTGCTTTAAAGAAAACTTTTTTAAGTTTACAATAATTACAAAATTAAATCTAAAAAAAATTTAAAAATTACCAATGCTACTCGAGAAATTATTATAAATAAAGTGTATGGGGTACATTTTGCAGAAACTATATATAAGTGAGAAATAAAGGGATCAAAGTCAGAAGATGGTGATACCACAACAGTGATGTGCCTGTAAATAAAAAGTCAACACAACAACTTGGCTAAACTGTATCTGTGGTGTCTTCTGACCAACCTGTTTACTGCTGTTTGATGACCAGGGGAAACACATCCCTGTCAGAGAATGCATTAAGCACTGTTGAAGGCAGAGAAAAGCATCAGAGAGTAAAAAAGAACTACTAATGCGTTAGCCAAAAAAAAATTTTTTCTAAACTCTTTCTGGCAGTGATAAAATTAATAAAGAATGCAAGAAGTAAGCTTAAGTCGTAAGTTGTTCGATTTCAGAATGTATTTCTCTCAGAGTTGTCTTTTAATATGTTAAAAGTATCATACAATGATAAAAAACTGTACAAAAAAACTGTAAAAAAAATTGTTCAATGAAATGATACGGCTAATTGTTTCTGATCAAATAATGATGTAATATGTAGGCAATTTATTTAAAACAGATAAAGCACATTTTATGAGCGTAATATGAAATAAAAACTAAAAGTATAAGTTAGAGCTTTTTTTTTTTTTCTAGCAGTTATACAAAAACGCTTTTTAAAAATTTGCCATAGTTACAATTTAGTCATTAACAGTTACACTATTCCCAGATTTATGTGCTAAGAATATCTTGACTACAAGCAACAAAATATAATCATTGTTTCATTGATATGTTATAGGGCTGCATCAAAGTGTGTGTCAAGAGTTTCAGCGTATTGAACAATAAACTATTGAGGTAATGTGTCAAGGCTAATATTCAATCATAGACTACATGTCCATTGGTACACTTCCTAAAGGAGACTGTGATAGCCCAGTTACAGAGTTCAGTAAGTCAGAGGCCAATATTAACTATGGAGCGCAGTACTAGACATGTCTTAAAAATTTATTTTTTTTTTAAATCCAGCACATCCAGCATGTCTTTATTCCTTTTTCAGCATCCTTTATGGAATAGTGAATATCATGTTGAGTGAAAATATTTGTGTCCCTCAATAAATCCACATTTGTGTCACTCTAAAAGGTACAATATGACATCACAAGGTTTTTAGGTCTTAACACTTCCACTGAGAATTTGTTTTTTATCCAGAACAAAATTTTTTTTTAATTAAGCATAAGAAAAAATAAACAAAAAACTATTGGGTTCGTAACGTAAGACAAAGGACTGTGTCAGTCACCACTGTAATACATCATCTGTATGGTTTAAATACAAAGTGTGTAATACATCATCTGTATGGTTTAAATACAAAGTGTGTAATACATTATCTATATGGTTTAAATACAAAGTGTATAAGCAAGTTAAATTTTTATCAGCCTAGTATTAAAAAATATTATTAAACAAGAATCAATATATAATGGTAAAAAAGGAAAGAAATTTGAGATATATATATATAATAAATAAAGACTAAAAATAACTGTTTTTTTTAAACTTTAATAATTACACAAGACATCATGGTATGAAGTTATGTGCAATAAATACATTTAATAATTGGTGACATTTGCAGGTATTCAATAATAGTTTTACAAATGATAGCAATTATTATGTTAAAAATAAATGACCACCACATACAATCCACTAAGTGATCTAGATAATGATAAGGAAGTAAAGCATTTTTTTCAAAAGTGCCAAATGGTGAACAGTTGTGCTACCTACCGGTTGATTCCGCCTGTAACTGCTAGTAGTAGAGGAGGAGACGAGAGAACCAGAGGGGCTTGGGAGCTACATCAAAGCAGAGATCATCATGCATCACACAAAGAAAAAATAAAAAGGTGACGGAAATCAAAACCAAAAAAAAAATTATAATGAATAAAAAAAAAACTGATAATAAAACCAATAAAATGTGATTATCCCAACTTTGTGAATTAAAAAAAAGCAAAAAAATTGTTATAAAAAAATAGTGATTATCCGAAAATTGTGAACTTAATACAGCAACCAGAAGAGCTCAGGCAAAAAAAAAAAAAAGCAAAAATAAGATTAATGTTTTTCTTAAAATTGTTAAAAGATACTTATTAAAAAAAAAAAGCAAAAGAATAAAACAATAAAGCTGCGTTGAAGCATTTAACACTCCACCAATTATTTCTCTATAACTGTTACATTGTATATAAATATTACTTTGAAAACTATATGCATATTCAAACATATAACAGACAAAGAAACAGATTACAGTTACACTCTAGGATGTCTAAAATAACATCTGCTATAATTAACTAGTTGATTATTTTATTGTTTACACTTTAACATTATGGCATACTTCTAATTATGTTGATTTATTACTTTTAATTTAAATTTGTTTCAAATCGGACAATTCATAATGCCCTCAATACATTGAACAATATTTCAGATCCAATGGTGTCTAGTTATAAATTCTATGACATTCAGTTTATCATAATAAGTAGGACATTTGGTTTAAGAGATATTTTCAGTAATTGTTTTTTTTTCTCTTCAAATCTAAAATTTAAATTAAAATGCATTGTGCTCGTGCAGGTAAAATTATTTTTTTAGGTTTTACTCTAAAAAACAAAGTATATGGATATAGTTGCATCTAAACTATAAAAATCATATTTTTAATAGACAAAATGAAATCATTATCTATGTAATGCTATGTTTTAAATACTTAATTTATGTGTTTAAGTGGTTTCCAGTTCTAACTCAGAGTATTAACTAATTAAATATTGTCACTAATATAATTATATTTTCATTATTTACATAAATAAATTAGTCACCTAAAGATGTTGAATATATATACTGCACATTACTAATAAAAAATGCCTTAACTGTAAATTCAACAAAAAAAAATGTAGTAAAAAGTGTTAAAACCATCTTAAATAATCTTTTTATCTTTGTAGGACATAATTTTATTAAGCATCAATCTTCCCGTTAATTAAGAGGGCCATTGAGGTTATAAAGCATCTCTGAGTTAGCAAAGCTCCTACAAGATAATTGAACCAAGAAATAATTGAATAAGTCACTGATATCCACCTGTTGATCATTAGGTGAGAAAGCTTCATCATCACTTTGATCTGTGCCAGAGTCAGGACCTGAACATTCAAAAACAATAAATGATGTTAATTTATGAGTCATATTTATTTCATTTAAGCAATTCCACACATTACATGACAGTATTTAGGAGATAATGAAATTATGCTGGACACTATTTGTAAAGCAATAACAATAGCCTATAATATGGACAGTTAACCTCAGATGTTACAGTCAAACTATGTTTTATGAGCATAATTTGTTCCAGAGAGTGGATTTCAATCCAGAACACTGTATATCACAGCAGCCTTCCCAGTAAGAAATATTGGAAATCCAGATGATTGTGATGTTTTATTAGTAAACACTAATATAGATATTACAAAAAATGTAATATGAAGTAATCAAACTAAAAACAATGTGTGACATTTTTCATGATTATGACTGGAATTGCTGATATGTTTTACTTTTTTTTTTGTTTGGTTTTAACATCGACTCTATCTAGCGATACATTCTTTTGCCTTCTTTTCAAAGATCTGAGGAAATGTGACATCCCATTGCTGTTAAACAGATTAATCTCTAGCACCGCTGTGACTTTCTCATTAGATGTTTCCGCTTATTAAACATCTCTCTAGCACCGCTGTGACTTTCTCATTAGATGTTACCACTTATTAAACATCTCCCTAGCACCGCTGTGACTTTCTCATTAGATGTTTCCACTTATTAAACATCTCCCTAGCACCACTGTGACTTTCTCATTAGATGTTTCCACTTATTAAACATCTCTCTAGCACCGCTGTGACTTTCTCATTAGATGTTTCCACTTATTAAACATCTCCCTAGCACCGCTGTGACTTTCTCATTAGATGTTTCCACTTATTAAACATCTCTCTAGCACCGCTGTGACTTTCTCATTAGATGTTTCCACTTATTAAACATCTCTCTAGCATCGCTGTGACTTTCTCATTAGATGTTTCCACTTATTAAACATCTCTCTAGCACCGCTGTGACTTTCTCATTAGATGTTTCCACTTATTAAACATCTCTTTAGCACCGCTGTGACTTTCTCATTAGATGTTTCCACTTATTAAACATCTCTCTAGCACCGCTGTGACTTTCTCATTAGATGTTTCCACTTATTAAACATCTCTTTAGCACCGCTGTGACTTTCTCATTAGATGTTTCCACTTATTAAACATCTCTCTAGCACCGCTGTGACTTTCTCATTAGATGTTTCCACTTATTAAACATCTCCCTAGCACCACTGTGACTTTCTCATTAGATGTTTCCACTTATTAAATATCTCCCTAATTCCATTTGAAAAAAAAAAGGGGGGGGGGGGTAATGTTTTTGTGCAGTCACTACACAGTCACAACAGTTTAGTAGGTCAACCTGCTTCAAATGGTTCCACGACTTTAGGGGAAGTAACAGGCAGCTGGTCCAGAAAGATTGTGAGCAAAGAATGGTAGGCTATCCTCTTGATACTTAATACCGAAGGAGTCAATTTAACAGGCTACAATAACTTACTTTAAAATTGCATGCCTATATTTCATTTTACTTACAGATTCTTCAATGCAGTATGTCTTAATTTAAAAAGATGATCTTTCAACCATTTTATAAACGGTAACGCCCACAGTCCCCCATTAGTGGCCATTACTTGGGTAATTACTGCCCTTTGGTGGTGGTGGTTGAAGGTTTTAGTCAGAGAGTTCACTTAAGTCCATTGCAGTCCATTGAATGACAGTTCAAATCTTGGACCGAATTATGAACAGGTCACTCAAGCCTAAGTCACATTTAAATAGTAATGCACTACAATCAAGTGGTGTGGGGTGGGAGGTGTACAAAGAAGTTTCTAATACTTGTTTATGACAATTGGTGTGTCTGTTGTGCATTGTACGGCAAAGTATGGCATCATCGGAACAATTACATTTAGTGCCAAGATGGACTCTCCATTTACCATGTGCTGAGTGCACAACTACCGCTCTCTTACAGAAGAAAGAGAGACCAAGGAGAGTGCCTGAGAGACCATGTCACACACACACACATATATATATATATATACACGTATATACAGTGGATTCCGCTTAATTGGGACACCGCTTAATTGGGACAGCCGCTTATTTGGGAAAAATCTCAAAGAAACCAAACCAAGAAGCCAATAGTAATTTTGTATGTTTTATTGGGACAGCCGCTTAATTGGGACAAAAAGTCTCGGTCCCAATTAAGCGTAATCGACTGTATATATATATATATATATATATATATATATATATATATATATATATATATATATACACACACACACACATACACTATGTTTAGCGATGTTGAATGAAACATGGAAATGTCAGGTCAAAAAAAAAGAATGTACAAAGTTGCTAAACTGACTAAATTGAAATGTCAGTTTCAGAGGTTACCACATCCTCAGGTCGGCCTTTACCATCCTCCTCTCCCCCATCATATGCCTAGTACTATGAAACAATGTCTTGCCCCGTGTATAAGGGAAAGGGGGGGGGAGAGAAGGGCGGGTGGTGCTACCCTATCATTATCTACTGACGTACAGTTATCAGACTATGTTTTAAAAAGTCAATTCAAAAAGTGTTCGCTAATACTGAACTGAGTACCACTAGAATAGTTTGAACATATGGTATACACTACAATTAAATTTTCAACAATAAATTATTTACAAGCAATGAACACTTGTGAATGTGATATTATGTTATTACTTATGTTTACCATGTGAATAACAAGCTTGTGGGAAAACCCAATATAGGACGGTGCACTAACCCAGTAAAAAAAATCAAATGTGTAGTGTGTGTGTGTGGGGGGGCTTTATTGCCTGTGTCTTACACCTCCATACTGTCATATATATCCATTACAACTTGTTCACTGTAACCTTTGTCATTGTAACATTTGTCTACTGGCTTTTCTAGTCTACAACAATAGTAGCACGGAGAGGTTTTACGTGCACACACAATTTATTTTTATATTTTATTTACATTTTGAATACACTCGATACTTTGTGAACGAACTTCCTACTCTTAGAATGTCTTAGTTTATGTACAACTTACTACTCTTAGAATGTCTTAGTTTATGCACAACTTACTACTCTTAGAATGTCTTAGTTTATGTACAACTTACTACTCTTAGAATGTCTTAGTTTATGTACAACTTACTACTCTTAGAATGTCTTAGTTTATGTACAACTTACTACTCTTAGAATGTCTTAGTTTATGTACAACTTACTACTCTTAGAATGTCTTAGTTTATGTACAACTTACTACTCAACAGAATGTCTTAGTTTATTTACAACTTACTGCTCAACAGAATGTCTTAGTTTATGTACAACTTACTACTCAACAGAATGTCTTAGTTTATGTTCAACTTACTACTCAACAGAATGTCTTAGTTTATGTACAACTTACTGCTCAACAGAATGTCTTAGTTTATGTACAACTTACTACTCAACAGAATGTCTTAGTTTATGTTCAACTTACTACTCAACAGAATGTCTTAGTTTGTACAACTTACTAGCTATGTTCATCGTTTAAGGTGGACAACTCTTTTTTTGTAAGTTCTGTACTACCTAAAAGTCTTCCCCATTTCTATATTAGATTATCTGTAAATTTATTATCTGTAAATCTATTATCTGTAAATTTATTCTGTAAATCTCCTATTTGACATATACCGAGTTAATCCATGGCGTGTTATGTCACGTTATAGTACATTAAAAATAGACGACAATTTTATCTTTGAAAAACATTGTATCAAGATACCAACATTTGACAATATACTATGTTACAATCGCTTCCATCATTCGTTTATCTAAACATAGGTTCATCTCCACAGTGGTCACATCTCTATTATTGTTGCGGTTAATAAAGTGTTTATTTTATAAATCATTGTAAAAAAAAAAGGTACCAGTTTGTGTGGATGTGGTCATTTTCACTTTAAAAGTTGGCCACCTTATATCTGGGAGGTCCTTGTAAGGATGACGTGTTGATCTCTTAGATCATATAAACCACAATGAGACTGGTTCTGTGGTGCCCTTCATTCATCCTCACAATAACATAGTGCAACGGCCATGGAGGCACGACGAGAGACGAACTTTCACTATGACCTGAAAAATTCTTTTTGGTTCTCAATCGAGATGAAACGCACGGGACCACCCCTCCCCATTCTTTAAAAAAATTAAAATAATCAGCAGCTCTACGGCCTGAACACACAGTGGTACAACAAGGTAGCACACACAGACCAAATGTTGACACACATTGGTACAAGGTAGCACACACAGACCAAATGTTGACACACAGTGGTACAACAAGGTAGCACACACAGACATAATGTTGGCACACAGTGGTACAACAAGGTAGCACACACAGACCAAATGTTGACACACAGTGGTACAACAAGGTAGCACATACAGATCAAATGTTGACACACAGTGGTACAACAAGGTAGCACACACAGACATAATGTTGGCACACAGTGGTACAACAAGGTAGCACACACAGACCAAATGTTGACACACAGTGGTACAACAAGGTAGCACACACAGACATAATGTTGGCACACAGTGGTACAACAAGGTAGCACACATAGACCAAATGTTGACACACAGTGGTACAACAAGGTAGCACACACAGACATAATGTTGGCACACAGTGGTACAACAAGGTAGCACACACAGACCAAATGTTGACACACTGTGCTTCGGACAAATGAGTCACTTCAGCAACAAATCTCTAAAAACGTTGATTCGCTGTGCTAAATCTAAACTGATAAACATTTTATATGACGCCATCAAACTGAGTGTTGATGAACAACTGACCTTTTATTGGGTTAGTGGGGGGGGGGTACCTGTGATGGTGATCAGCCCGTCAATACCGCCCCCACCCACCCCCCATACAGTAGCGGCAACACTAAATTCGTTCGGACAGAAAACTTGGACATTCATTAATGTACATACATGGACAATCTCTAGACAATAATCAATGCAGAGACACTGACTTCATTTACATTTCTTTTTTTTTTCTTTTCTTCAAATTCTGAGATTGTTTTTGTAATACATGTAGATCCGTGTTAAAGTGTTAGTGTAAAACCACAAAAAAGATTTAAAAAAAACATATATAAAACATAATAACAAAACTTTTTGCTGAAAAAAAATTGTAAGGAACAGCAAAGGAAGTCCAACCCCCCTCCCCCCCTTTCATAATGTTTATTTAGCACAAACAAATTACCAACAAGGCTACAAATAATAAAAACATTATTGAAGCTTTGTCCACTCCATCTTCAAGACCATCAGTGAAAATGTATTAGATCTACTAAAGGATTGGACTCTAGTCGTTTGACAAATCTCTTCAAATGAGCCTGTGGTCGAGGCCAACAAAGACTATTGTGTTGGTGGGTTGAAAAAAATGCGTCATTTGATTCACGAGAATGTCAACAAACATTTAGCATTTAACAATTACTAATGGTGAAGGGAGAGAACCTGGACAACAATCCAAACAAGAAAAAAATATGTGTATTTTTTTTATTGTAATGTATGGTGATCTGCACATTTTATGATTTGTTTCAAAATTATGGTCACAAACACGGGAAATGGTGACCGCTAACCATCATAAAATAAAATGAACGCGCTGTTAACTCATCGCTGACATTCTTAAGTCATATCTATAAATTAGGTCATCAATGACATTCTTCAGTCATATCTATAAATTAGGTCATCAATGACATTCTTCAGTCATATCTATAGATTAGGTCATCAATGACATTCTTCAGTCACATCTATCAACTAGGTCATCAATGACATTCTTCAATCATTTCTACAAATTAGGTCATCAATGACATTCTTCAGTCACATCTATAAACTAGGTCATCATTGACACTATTCAGTCACATCTATAAACTAGGTCATCAATGACATTCTTCAAACAGATGTAGGACAAGTCCATCGCTGTCCGAGTACACGTGGCACCAATAATAAGTCATATGTTAATCGCACTTAGATGGACAGTTGGTCACTCTTTAGTCAGAATGGATCCTATAAGTGTTACAAAAATATATATATATAAATTTAAATTATGAAGGTCGGGAGAACAAAAAAAGAGTCGTGGCATGACGCATGAGATGTACATCTATGATGAGATGTTAGTACAACTCAACAAAAAAAAATAAACACATTTTACATACACCGGCAAACAAACGCAAATTAACATAGAAACAGGTAGATCTGGCAGACATGTCATTAGACATACTGAATAATGGACCAAGCCGGAAGATTAACATGTAGGGAGTCTGTGGGTAGGGCTGGGGGGGGGGTGTCGACCAGAGATACAGACAGATAAATACAAAGCAACATTCTGCAGAAGGTCGGCTGTGTACACTGTTTATCAAACGTGCGTCAGCCCCTCCCCCCAAACACAAGCACCATGTCCGTGATGGTTCATACAGAATAATGGATGTTGAGATAAACACAGAACAAACAAATGTGATCCAAATAAAAACTGTCCTCGGCCGATTGGAGTTTCACTATGTCTATGCCACAGGCAACTCTCACTAGCTAGGGAAGAGAAATCATCCAAGTTGTTCGCCCTTGAAACAAGGCGCGTTATAAATTCTCAACTTCTAGATGTCTTTACATTAATAATGTGTTCTGTTTAATTCAGAGACATATCTCACGGCAGGCACCCACAGTTAGACAGACAACTGATAGTCCTCGGCATTTAATCTCAGAAGTATGGCAGCAGGAGGAGGAAATGACCTGACTAGAGACCTAGGAATAAAGTAGATAAGGAATATCTGGTAGGCCGGGTTAGGGTTTGAGGGGGGGGGGGGGTTCTCTAAGTAGAACAACCAACCAACCCAAAAGTAAAGTATGTCTTACATGTTATCCTGACTGTCAGTGTGGGGTTGGACGGTCCTTTCTTCATTGTGCACCTGTTGATACGGTCCTGATATTCACATTGGTATACATCCTGACATGATCAAGTCCAACATTACGTGTGACAATGTATTACAGTCCTTTGTGTGAAACACTGTACACTACTAGAATAAGACATCAGAACTACAGTCATTTATGTGAAACACTGTACACTACTAGAATAGGACATCAGAACTACAGTCATTTATGTGAAACACTGTACACTACTAGAACAAGACATCCGCATGCACTAAACACCACAGCAAGATGGTTTAACAAATGGATTATTAAATATAAATAAACAAATCACCACACAAACACACAAGTGACAGGTGAAAAAAATGAGCACCAGGTAAAAAACAATCCTGGTCAACCAACAGATCAATGAGTGTGTAATCCTGACAAAACAATGACACAATCACCTAATACTGACTTGGATATAATTAGACACAATCAACGGGAGAATGGAATGCTCGTCACCGGCTTCGATTTGAATTAAAACACAAACAACAGGGAGACCGGTGAGGGAGGGGAGGGGTGCGGTTCACTTGCACCTGGACAAGTCACACATCACTTAATAGGTAGTAGTACATCAGTGTGGCCCGGGTTGATTGGACGACCGAGTACTGCTACTGTTACCACCACTGTATCCTCTTCAATGTTTGAAAAGGGGACGGTGTAGTGTCCCCATGACAGAAACGTTAAATATCTCCCTAGTTCTCTTTTCTGTATTGTGTGTGTGCCGCACAATGTGTTTGCAGTCTCTCTCTTTTTTTTTTTAAACTTGAAACAAAGTTAGCAGCCTTTCACAAACATAGCACCGCTGTAGGACTTCATGGGAGGAACACAATATGATGGCAGAACTTAACTACTTGTAACAGTCGAACTTAATGTTATGGAGTAGCTGGTCCATTATAAACATGATAGATAGACCGAATTAGATGATAGACAGACAGATAAAACATTTTAACTATTAATCATTATGGTAAAACATACGAATCCTGAAGGAAATGAATCCTTCAACCAACACATTGAACCGTCCAACCAACAAAATGGGCACATCTAAAGTGAACGTGTCCAGTGAAAGTTCAAAAACTAAACTATGTGGACGGCAGTGTTAAGAAACATGGTGTAATTAAACAGTTGGTCACAGATGGCTTTATTCAATGAGTTCTGCCATTCACGATCCTTTAAAAATCTATAACTCCATATGTATATATATATATATATATATATATATATATATATATATATATATATATATATATATATATATATATATTTTTTTTTTTTGTTGAATTTGTTGTGGTTAAGTTACTACATTCACCTATAGACCGCCTGTTGAGTCACCTGGAGATTTCTCTCAATAGAATTGGATGAAATGCTATTAACAGAAACTACAATACGAGATATAGTAATCAAGAAGTTTTATATTCACTGATCTTCTTTAATTAAATGTAAGTAAGTGGAATTAATGTATTGTATGCTGTGTGTCAAAAACACCAACTTTTTATAAGCACATAATTGACTTAACTTTCTGTTTGTAAAATCTTGTAGCTTAATATCGGACCAGTGCAAAGTTGGCAGACGTATGCCGACTTTAAATGACAATATATGATTTAAGTTAACTTTTGAGTCCGTAAATTGACATCTTGTAGAATTACAATATTCAATGTTTTTTTTTTTACACTGGAAAATATTTGCCTTGAGATTATCATGTTAAAATGTATATAGGAAACCTAGCGCTGGTTTTTTTTTGTGTGTCTTTGATAGATAAAGTTAATTAAGTCAATGTGTGCAAAAAACCACAACAAATTTAATTCTTTCAAAACTAAAAAGTATATAAAAAAAAACACAAAAAAAAAACAACAAATAATTCATTATATCATACACTTTTTCAAAAAAGTCTAGGTGATTACAATATACGGAACTAAATATGTCTTTACATTAGTTGATATGTAGCAATAAATAAACAAGCAATTAAGCCTGTTCCATTCTGGACACAGGACGTGTTAGAGCATTTTCGTATTATGTATCAGTACGTATGCTATCTTTCAGTAAATATTTGTAAATTTTGTAAATGTTTATAAATTCAATTGTGTAATGCATATATCTGAAAAAAAGATATTAAAAAGACGTTTTCTTATATTTGAAAAAAAATTATTTTCTCTTAAATCTAACTACAAGTGGTTTGTGGTTACTGAGATAGGACTCATAATTGAAAACATTCGAAATTATAGTCATTTAATCGTCCGAAAACCCCGTCAATTGTTGCATAGCTCTGATACTTTCAATTAAACTCAGAACACAAGCTTACTATTTCATTTAATGAGTTTTTTAATAAATCTTGGTGAAACTACGTGCTGCAGTAATTCGCACCAAATGAATGGGTTATTGAACGTACAAGGTGTATATATAATATATAAGCCACTTAGGAGCCCTGAAGCCCGGCCCTCAGAGGTCCTGTCGCGAAATGAACTTTTGATGTACACATGGCAGGCCAAGACCTACAAAATGATATATACATCATGGGTCTAGGACTAATGGTTGTTGAGATCCAGGGTGATGACAGACAGACAAAACGGGGACAATAGAGCATTTTTTTTCTAAAATGCTCTAAAAAAAAAGATAATAATATATCTAGATGAGCATTCACGTTTTTTTATATCATTGTATTAAAAACAGTTTCAAATTATTTGATTCTGATCAAATTGCTTGATATCATGATTTTAATTTGGTATCTCAAAACTTTTTTTTTTACTGGAGGGTAGAACAAAAACCTCAATAGTTTGTTTACATAATAATAATAATAATAAAAATGATAATATAGAACACTTTTGAATGAAGCCATCATAACACTTGTGTTATTAAGTTAAGAAAAGATTATCATAATGGTGAATTGTGTGTGTGTGTGTGTGTGTGTGTGTGTGTATAAATATCTAAGCATTCTTTCAAATTCTTTCATTATTTCTTTAAATGATTTAAGCTCCAAGTTGACCTTCTATTGCTTCATCTACATAAATTTAAAAAGAAAATACTTATCCTCTATTGTTAAAAAATAAAAGCTAACTTTGACCTTTGTTAGCAGAATTTATTTTATTTTAGTTAATATTTTAGCCAGGTGGCAAAAATGCTTTAGGCCTGAGCATTAGAAATTGTATTCAAACATTATTTTTCCATCAAACCCTGAATAAAATGGTCACTGGAAATCTTAATTAAAGAAACTGTGAGATCTAATTGATTAAATCAACTTCAAAAGCTACAGGGTGGGAAATCCAATTAAAATTCAGTGGGAGGAAAAGAAAAATACTGTTTTTTTCCTTTCAATTGGGTGCTATGAAATATAATTTAACTGGATGCTATGAAATATAATTCAATTGGGTGCAATCAAATATAATTCAATTGAGTGCTATGAAATATAATTCAATTGGGTGATATGAAATATAATTAAGCCTTAGAAACCAAAAAAAAAAAAGGATGGGTGAATTTGACATTTAATAAAACTCAGGCCATGGAAACCAATAAAAAATCCATAGTGAATGTATATGTCAATACTCACTCAGTGGAGGACTTCTCAGTTGTCCATTGGCAGCAGGTGTTGATGTGGCTTGTGGTTTGTGCTGATTAATTGAAACATCCTGGTTCTCACTTATCACCAACGGAGTCAGTGGCTCTAAATCTCTTTGCTCCATCTTCAAAAGAGACTGCTGCTGCTTTGAGATTATTTCCTCCTCTGTCGCTTTCTGATCCTGTGACTTAGAAATGTACTGAGATTTACTGGGGCTGTCCTCTGATTGGCTTACAAAAAGGTTCTCTTTATCAGCGCTTCTGTCAGGTCCTTGATCCGAGCTGCTAAACGCAGGCTCAGTTGGAGACCCTACACTTGTGGCTCCTTCTCTTTTAGAAGATGAGCCTTTGGGAGATCTCTTTGGCAGTGGAGAATCCTGACTGCCATCACCTCCACCAGAAAGATCTCTAGCGTGTTTACCAGGTTTAGTTCCTAGTTAGAAGACAACAAGAGACATCAATGAATTCAGTCTACACACAATTAGTTGAACAACAAACAAATACTTCTTTTTTGACACAAAATTTTAGAGTAAAGGGCTGATGGAACATATAAAATATGAGGACCATTGAACAAACTGGGTCAGCCTTACCTACAGAAGTTAGTACATAGCTTTGTAAGAATTCAGATAATTTTGTGCAGAAATAAACAAAGAAAATAGGTGGAAGATAGTTTACTAGGCAATTTTATTAAATAAACATCCACAATTCTCTAGTTCTAACATACAAATCTTTAACATTATAAAAAACAATCAGAATACATCTGGTCCAAAGACCTTCATTTGTCATGATAAGCAAAGCACAAGACCATTTTATGTCCTAACCTGTTCAAACTACCACATTGCTAAATGATGCCAAGTATTGCATTAAATATCCAACATTTTCAGATACACAACATTCCTACGGATGCAACACAATCAGATTGACTGTGGCAATGCTTTCCTGCAATTGTTAACAGAATTCACCAATAGTTCACAAAGAAGATTCAATTTTCCATGTAGAAAACAATAAGATAAAGTAATAAAAAATAAGAAGAGACATACAAATGTTTACAACAGCCCTGATGTCCTGATGAGGTATTCACCCAGATCCTGAGTCATGCTGAGACCTGTGAAAGCCGGTGTCTGAAAGCACAGTGTACTCACCAACCAGATCAATAACTTAAAAGATCAATATTCCAGCCAGACAGAACACAGTGCTCCTCTACAGCACAACTAACCTTATCAGTGAAATATTGATTGCAGCTGAAAACTTCTTTTTCACCTCTCTACTTGAATGTGTAGATTCAATCTTTGGTAACACACTATGTTTATTATCATATTTTTTTATTTTAAATTTGTTTAAAATGAAAAAATCAAAATTCTACAGTGGAATTATTTTTCATTATAACATTCACCTCATATTCAGTGATAAATTCTTTTAAAGGAGAACTTCTAATATTAATGCACATAAAAGGACTTTGAAATTTAAGACTATAGTTGTTCAAATTAAAATGAATTTTTTTCAATTTGAAATATGATTTTTTTAAATTGTAAAAAGTATTCCCTTATGGATTTTTATTTCATGTAATTGGTAGACATGTCCTTTGTACAAAGAAAATATTAAAACTAAGACCTTAACATATTTTAAATAGGCCATATTGATTCAAATATTGATCATAAGCTCTCACTTCAATAAAAGCGTGTTAACGTATATAGGTTTTACACATTTAGCAAAATAAATAAATAAAGTTTACATTTTTTGTAAATGATTTTTTTTTCTAATAATTAACAATATCAGTATAGAAAACGTCCTTACAGTTTGTATCTAAAAAAAAGCTACAAAATGAAGTGACATTTTTTTAACTTAAGATTTTTTTACTGTCTGAAAAAATCATTTTGAAAAATATCTTAATAAAAAATGTCATGGACTCCCATTGACAAAATACTTCATTACATCTCATTAATTGTTATGAAAGAAAGATTTACAAAATTATAGTATAAAAATGATTTGAAATTTTAGTATAAAAATGATTTGAAATTTTAGTATAAAAAACTTTTCAATTTAAAGTATAACAATACATAAAACATGTTTAAGTAATTAATGTAAATTATAATTTACTAAAGGCTGTAAGCATTATGTGAACTGAACATTTTCTTTGCTGTATTTTTTTTTTATTAATAAAAAGTTTTTCAGACTTTAGAAACATATATAAGTTAGTACAAGGTTTATGTTTAACACTGAAATCTTCTTAAACTCAAAATAATTATATCAAAATGTTAATTTACATTTTTTTTTGAAGAGGTAAAATTTAGTGCACAGTGGAAAAAAACTCATTTTATTGATAAAAGAACAATTGCCATTACAATGTATTTGTGTGTTAAATTATGAGTTTATAATGCCATATTTAAAAGATCATAAAATTCTGAAAAAAAAAAAAATTCCATTAGTAATTATTTATTTTATTATTTAATGTAAAATAATAATGAATATTATTAAGATATCTTCCTTGAGCAGCAAAGTTTTAAATTTTTTATAAAACACTGCTGTTTTAGTAACATCTGTATCATAATTCTTTGAATTTTAGAGTTGGTTTTAATGTCCGCAGCGTTATAGAAGCTTTTTTGTTTATGTACTTGTCACATTCAGTTTTATATGATGATAATGATTTAATCAAGATATACAGTATTCTGATTTATTTCATAATTAAATGAACTAAACCAATATATTGTCAATATACACCTCTAAACATTGACAAGACATATCATTGGTTACTATTCTAATAAGTAGGTATTACTACTAATCAATTGTGTACTATTGACATGAAGATTTTATTTGAAACCAATAAATGTTTGCTGAAAACGATAATTTATATTTCATAATTAATGTAATACATAAAAATTTAGCTATCGAAATTCAGAAGAAAAAATTAATATATAACAAGATAAATTATTAACACAAACATAAATGGAAACAATAGAAAAAAAGGGTTAAAAAAATAACTGATATCTTGTTTTCAAAGATGGTTACTTTTAATAAATATTTTTTCATTTCATGTCTAAGATGTTTAGTACAGATGTTAATGTTATAATAAATAATTTAATTTTTCATATACTTTTAAATGACCAATTAAAGTATGAAAAGTCATTATCTGTACAGCCCAATGGTGGCCATACATATATATATATATAGATATATATATATACATCGCATATCATAATGATATGTGACATGGTTAAATAGGTAGACCTATAAGATTTTATTAGATAATACAATTGTTATATTTTGAGATACTAAACATAAATGCCAATAAAAAATTAAAAAGCTATTAGTAAAGATGGTATGAATAATTCTTTTTAAATTTAATTTATCACAAAATTTTAAAATAAAGGTTATGTAGTAATGAGTAGTAATAAGGCTATAATTTGTTTTTTTTTGAGATTGTGATAACCCAAATAATTTTAAATTAGAGATACAATTCAAACAACTTTGAGTATATAAAAAGTAAAGAAAATCAGAGGAATTACCATTTACTGAATGAAGTAATTTAGTCAACTTTCTAAAATGTTCTGAAGAAGATAAATGAATGAGACAAGACAGAATAAATATTTTACTTAACTCCCAACAAACGGCATACATTAAAATGTGACTCTGGTGATCCATAAAGTCAAACCATGAAAAATATTATTTTTTTAAATATTTTTTTTATTACAAATGTAATATTTTTATAAAAAAAATGCATTCTAAATACTTTCTAATAAAAAATATTTATTTATTTTTTATTGAACTACAATTTCTCGCAAATAAAATAACACTATCAGTTGACCGGCACCGAACGTCATTTTGATTTGTTTACGTTTTGTCAGTCACTTCGACTAAATTAAAATGGACTCAGATTCTCATTATTTAGTGGAAAAAGAACTTAAATCTAGTGTCAAAGATGAAACTAACACTCGCTAAATCAAAAAAAAAAAATATATAAAAACATTCAAAACTGACCAAAAAACATTTTTTTTCAACTTTTTTAAGAAAAAACACAAGGTAGCCTCACGACACACGCGTGCATAAGGCAATACCCCTCACTTTTTTGACATTTTGTCAAAAAAGTGAGGGGCAGTGCAAAAAACACACTGTGCGTTATGTCTTTTTTAATAAAGAAAACTTTTTTTTCTACATTTTTTGCGTTTTTCTTAAAATTAGATTTTTTATGTGAATAATTAAAGGAAAATATGCATATTTGAAAAAAAGTCAACAAAAATTTATTTTTTGAAGAAATTGATTGATAACTGAATATTTCCTTTCAGAAATATATGTAGATTAATAAAATGTCTGAAAAAATGTTTTTGTTTTTAATACTTGTTTTTTGTCTTATTGCTGTTTGTACACTTTAAAAAAAAATAATTTTGTTTTGTTAAATTCTTTTTTTAAAAAATATTATCAAGTTTCATTTTCACAAAAATAAGCTGCACAGTTTTAAAGCCTATTCAAAGTAGAAAAAAAATGATATATCACACATATATGGGCTATAAAGGAAACAGACAATATAGTCCAAAATGTAAGGACACCTGTTTGGTAATAAAAAATGACCAAAAACCTGCCGTCGATTAAGAGTTAAAAAGTCATAATGATAACCCAGCAGTCATAACTTAATCTGTTTCTAGAAATTGTTTGAACTCAAAATTATTTGAGTTCTGAATCAGTTTTTCCTTATAAAAATCATTTGAAATCCCTATAAACTAAATTTTTTAAAAAATTCAAAAATTACTCTAAATTTTAAGACATATATGTATTACATTTCAAAGGTGATTATACTTGGTTGTGTTACATTTATAAGTAACAATAAAAGGAAAACAATCTTAAAATTAGCATTGACATGCCATTGAAAAAAAATTACATTCGATGCATAACAAGATGAGTTCAAAAAAAAAACAACAAAGGTAAGACCAAAGCAGGTTTATATTTCTGGGGAAAATTCTTTGAAAAATATTTTTTATTCCAATTTATTTAAGTTATGGGGCGTTAAGATTTTGAGGTAACAGTGTTACTAACACTGTAACTTTCACTTTAAGCATGTTTGCATTTTGATATTACTGAATGAATTCAATAGGATTAGCAGTTATAATAAAAGTCTTAAAAAGTAAAACATAACTTATGTCATAAGCAATAGTACCAATAGTCAGCTTGTTTAGTTGGCATTATTTTTAGTTATTTTTATGTATGCCATTGAATGCTATTACTATCTGAAACTACTTTTCCCTTGTTATATATAAACTTAATTAGACTGTAAAAAATATCTAAATGTTAATGTCTAATTTTAATTTAATAATAAATTATGGACAATTACAGTCAATGGTGTATTACATTATCTAAATTTTATTTTTAATGTTCAAAAGTTTACATCATAATTGTCTATGCCATCGTATTGTTTTAAACATTTAATGAATAGTATTATGCTACTTCTCAAAGGCTGACTAAAACAAAGTGTTCGTTTGGTGAAAAAGGCAAATTATTGTTAATATAAATTACGTTCTTAACACTTTTTAGCCTCAGGACTAGGTTAGGTACAACGAATCTAGACATTTTTGATTCAGATACTTGGTCTACTTACAAACTTAGCAAAATATATTTATTCACAAATGAAACGAATAATTAATAGAGTTAAGGTCTAATATTTTAAAAACAAAGAGCTTTAATTATAATACATGTTAACAAGTCGACAAGGTACGTACCCATCGTTAACTAAATCCAGAGCATAAATATTTCAATGTAAAACTATAGACATTTAAGCTAAAGAAAAAAAATAACAGGAGGGCTCTTCATTAGTTGCGGTTGTAAGCGATATCCGCTAGTTACCGAAAATAGCTGAAGAGCTGACTATCTTTTTTTTTTTAACATTTTAGCAACAGACAAATCTTGTATGAAATAATCAAAATTTAGTTATAAAATATGAAATAGTGATACATATTTATAACGAATCAACATTTACTATTGAAAATTGGTTTATTATTATGATTTTTGGTAAATATATTACAAAATATTGACTCGACAAATATTAACAATGTTTATTAGGTAATGTGAAGGGAAAATACCTATACAAATATTTTTTCTTCGATGTTTAAAATTGAGTTGTCGTTAGTTACTTATTTTATGAATTTTAATGTTGATGCTAAAAAATTATTATTTTTTAAATATGAAATTTTCCGTGATAAGTAAACATGAGCTCTATGCGAACTTAAAAAAACAACCATTTATATGTAATCGGTTTAACAGAAATCATATGTAAGCATCGCTGACAGTATTACTATTATGAAGTTGTACTTTATCATCTTCGAAACTAGATCTGGACATATCAATAAGGTAAGCGGTCTTCTTTTTGGTCTTTCCGTAGCTCGGTCTTCTCCCGAAAAAGATCTCGATATGACTTCGAAGACCGAGAGAATCGCTCTCTTGCTCAGGCTCAACGGACCTGTGGCCGTCTAACGCCAGACACGATCTCTTCATGCCTCGGAGCTGTCTGGCAGGCAGGGTGCTGCAGATGGCTACCAGCCACTTGTTGAGCGTCTCCTGAGTTGTGAAGTCCAGCCAGTTGATGTTACCGTTGCAGTAGGGCTCGTCCGGGATGGCCAGAACCGAGTCCCATGATCTGAGGATGGTCTGCGGGGCATCGGGTCGATCCATTACGAACATCAGCTCGTCCCCAAATGAGATTTCTTTGTACAGATGTTTCTGTTGTTTAGAAGTAAGACAACTTGAATGTATATGTGTACAGATGTTTATGTTGTTTAGAAGTAAGACCAAATGAGTGTATGTGTGTACAGATGTTTCTGTTGTATAGAAGACAACATGAGTTTCTGTACTTTTTGTTTACAGTTTAATTAGAGGATATTTGGTAAATAAATAAGCATTGAAATGACATTTCTGCACACGTAGACAAATAACGAACGATGGGGTGAAGGAGGCACCACGGAAGTGGAGTCCGTAAAAAAAAAAAATGTGACTGGAAGCCATATATTAGCTTAGAGAAAAAATAAGTGAAATGGGTAGCAGTTAGTTTCAGGTCGTGATATAAGATTAAGTGGTTGGGAGCAGTTGGTATAAGATTAAGTGATAGGGAGAAGTTGGTATCAGATTAAGTGTAAGGGAACAGTTGGTATCAGATTCAGTGTTTGGGAGCAGAAGGCATCAGTTATACGGTTATATTTGTATAATTTAAAGAGACAAATTAAAATATTAAGTTGATAGTTAATGCATTATTACATATATAATGTCTTTACTAAACATAACTTTTACCATATTACATGCGCATTAACACACTTACTCACATATATATTAAATTACCTGCCATATTATAACACATCACTTACTAGAACAATCCTTAGCACCAGCTCTGAGCTATTGTTTGAACCAGTGTAAATCTTGAGAGTTGAATCGCTGAAGAGTTTGATATAGCAGTCTCTCCATAGCCCGTTATAATTTCTATGGCTAACGCAGCAACAGGTGCAAAAGGGACAGCATCTGGCCAAACGGGAACTGGTGGGTCGGTGATATATTTTACAAGGCCCCGCGGCAATGGGGAAGGCTTTCATTCCTACTGGTGTTGATGAACTTGTGTATGAGTCTTCAAAATAATGGCGACCTCCGTCACCCATGACACGTAGAACTAGTCAACTATTTGAATTCTTTGAAATTTCATCGTCACATTACTTACTGGCTTTATTTGAAAGAAAAAACAACAACATAAAATGATAAACGACAGAAAGATTCTTGTAACACTTCCCTTTTTTTTGTACACTAGTTGCAGCGCAATACAATTCAGCGCAAGTGGGGAATTCTTATACTAAAAATAGTTTTTACGCATTTTTCCATGACAAATTATAGATACATGTGTTTCTATTCCATAGGTAGTATGTGTTTGGGGGGGGAAGGGGGTGCAAAATTAAAGGGTTTTGAAGCACAATGGGCGAAGCACCGAGGCAACCACATCGAGGGCATGTCACGACGGTGGCGACACGCCTCTTTCAGATGGGCAGCTGAATTTTTTTTTTTTACTTCTGTCATCAGCGATGTTCTGTAGTATCAGCTGTGAGTTCAGTTCTTCCCATTTCAGTGGTTCAATCCGGCTGTCTTTGAACATTTTCTTTGGGCACCCTCTTCATCTGGAACCCAAGGTAAGCTCTTGGTAAAACACTTGTCTTGGGATGCCGTGATGTCCATTCGTATGGCATTACCAGACCATCAGGGCCGGCCATACAATGTGTGGCGTTCGATTGCAAACTTTGTAGAGGGGGGGGGCATCTTCTCTCCACCACCGGTCCAAAACTACTTGCATCTAAAAATATTGTTACGACTTTCACTTTCTTGGTCGGCAATCAAGGATACGTGGGTTCGTTAGTTGAATAATACAAGATTTATTCACAGTCTACACATAGTAAAAAGTACAGGTTATAATAGTTCAGGCGACCAGAATTTTTTTCGCCTACAATGAATCCAGTTGCAGGAGTTATTAACGTGCTATGGCGACGTGTCGATAGCGAACTCCAGCGATATAATCCAAACTGTTCTTGAACTCATATGATCTCTGTGTCCTCTCTGGTACTCAGTCTCACTATGTGTCTTCTCCGCGTGTCACTGACCGGTCTGTTACTGGCCGTTACTCTCAGTTTCTTGAATCACAGCACGGTGTCTTTTGTAGACAACCACCCACGCTGATGGCGTCAGCAGTTTCCCGCCAAAATCGAAGGTTGAGGTCATTGCGTGAGTGCACAAGTGCAGGTGGCTAATGACACTATTTCATTACTCGCAGCCCCGTAGCCAAGGGGGGGGGGGTGAAGCAGAGTTATAACAATATCTTTGAAAATTCTACGTTATGATAGTAAGCTATATGATGCGGATCTATAAATAGACTTTAAAATTGTCATAATGAGCGTTATAAATACAGTGCATATTATTTAATAGATCAAACAAATGTAACCTACATATTCTCATAACAACGAATACAAGTAGCAAGCAAAATATGTCAACCCCCCCCCCCCTCGGGACACAAGATTTATTTTAAAAGAATGACTTTAGAAAACAACAACAGCAGAATTTAGAAGCACTGTTCAAAAACAAATTATTTTTTTCATCACTTACAAATTATAAAAGCTATACATGAGTCCTAAATCAGTCCTGTTATTAGAAGGTAACATTTCTAGTTTGTCTGCACATATTTTGTTTACAATATGGTCCAAGTTTCAACTTCTGCAAATTGTTACAACAAGTGTTACGCACTTCTGCATTTTTCTACAGCCTGCACGTCAACCGCTACCCAGAAGACATTGCTATCTCCCCGTCCAATTTGTAAGTCATGAAGAACCACTGGGATGTATTTTACTTTGGAGGATTTGGTCAATAGCTGACTGGCCAATAAAACAACGTAGGCCTACTACGTCATTATGTTTTAATGTTTAGCATTAACTACTTAAAAACTATAGTTCTAGTCTAATTCATTAAAACAAATAGCTTTAATTACATTACAGGAAGTATTTCCGGAAGTCCCAGTCTGTGCCAGTGTTAGGTTTTTGGGAGCCCTAGGCCAAAAAAAGGCTGATGTTTCCGTAAAAAATCATTTCTTTTGTATGTATGTTTTATAAATGTGGTGTTTGAACACATGAGTAATATGTAGCAATTATTGTTATTCTATATTCTCACATAGCTGTTTATGGTCATATGCGAAGTGTATTGTTTCACTTAGATGTTTATTGTCGTATAACTGAGACAATACGCTGTAGTATTAGACCAGCTATGTGAAACAATACGCTGTAGTATGTGACCAGCTATGTGAAACAATACGCTATATTATGTGACCAGCTATGTTTAACAATACGCTGTAGTATGTGACCAGCTATGTGAAACAATACGCTGTAGTATGTGACCAGCTATGTGAAACAATACGCTGTAGAATGTGACCAGCTATGTGAAACAATACGCTATATTATGTGACCAGCTATGTTTAACAATACGCTGTAGTATGTGACCAGCTATGTGAAACAATACGCTGTAGAATGTGACCAGCTATGTGAAACAATACGCTGTAGTATGTGACCAGCTATGTGAAACAATACGCTATATTATGTGACCAGCTATGTTTAACAATACGCTATAGTATGTGACCAGCCATGTGAAACAATAGGCTATAGTATGTGACCAGCCATGTGAAACAATACGCTATAGTATGTGACCAGCTATTTGATCTACGGTATTAATAAAGTTTTTTTTTTTTTTGTTAGGCTACTTTTGACATTGATTGACACCAATTAGAACAATGCAACGTTCATGTTTCGCTGTCAGTTAAAGTTTCTCTATCCTTCCCCACTACAGTGAATTTAAACAAGTCTAACCATTTACCACTTTCACATATGTTGTTTTTGGTGATTTGTAAAACGTAAAAAGTAAAGAAATGGAAGTGAGGACGTATAGCTGCGCCGTTAGATGTGAGAAACGTGTTACATAAACTTTAAGATTTTCTCCCTTTTATACTGATTTAAAACTAATACTGACTGAAACATAATCAATACCGTTATGTCAATGTACATATGTCCTATAATCAGGCCAGTAGCGTGCGGTGGGCCTGGGGGACTGCCCCCCCCCCTGCATTTTGTCTGGGCCCTCTGCTTGTTTGCTCTACTTAGTAACATTGATTTCCTGACCCCACCCCCTGCTATTGGCCTGGCCCCTGTTGTAGAATTTTCACGCTACGGGGCTGCCTATAATGCAAATAAGATCTCTAATGTCCTATAAATCAGTACTATGATGTCAATCTAAATATGTCCTATAATGTGCTATGTCATGTTTATCTCTTGATGCTGTATCAAACCAGTTACACACTTTGAAACACAGGTATCGTAGTTTCATGTTTCTACACTCACCTCCCTCCCTTTCCCTCACAATGGCTGTTGAAAGTACTTGGCGTCAGTATGAATCAAACTTCAAGACCTCAACATGGCGACTGTGTTCACACCAGAGGTGTGCGGATCTTGAAATTTAGCGTCCGCGTCCGTCCATGGATTTCTATCAATGATCCGCGTCCGCAGAATCTTACAACATTGGTTTGCAGTCAGTCCGCGCGTCCGCATTGCTGAAATTTAGCTGTTTTAATGACTTGAAATTTTTTTATGGTAACGCTAAAGAAGATCCGCGTCAGTCCGCGAGTCCGCAACTTAACCATACGAAGCGTCCGCTGTCAGTCCGCGGATTCGGAAAAGTCTGCGGATCTGCGTCCGCAAGCGGACGCGTCCGCTGTCCGCTCATCTCTGCTTCACACCTCCACTGACCCACCATAAGAATTTCATAGAAATATTCAAATATACCTGTAGAAGAAATAGTTGATCACGTGTTGAAGTTAAATGGAATATGTATGTACAAGGAAGCACGCATGCGCTAACGTTTCTTTTTTTTCCTTCACTAACTTAAAGCAGGGCTGCCGCCATTAGATTTTGGACCCCTAACAATCTCCAGGTGAAACGATGGCTGCGTGGGTCAGCTGAGTGGGGGCGAGTCTGGGTCTTCAGAGAACCCCCTTCAGGAGGAATACATGTAGTTGGTTAAGGAGCCCCCCCCCTCAACTTTTTGCCCCCCAGTGGCGTAACTAGGGTGAGGCGAAGGGGGCGGTGGTCCGCCTTGGGATGCAATTAGTCACCAGAAAGTAGCGGCATTTTCACTACTTTCGTTTTGTCACGAGAAATGTTGGCAGCATTAAGGCCATCAGCCCTAAGCGCCTCTAAGGCTTCATACGCTACTGAAGGTTCCCTAAATGTAAACGACGCATCTGATTGCCATCACACAATGTTTAACACACATAGTGACTACATTCACAATTTTTCTTTTAATCAGACCTAAACATTTGGCTTCAACTTTTAATAAGTTTGATTTCGGCCTAAGGGCTGGTCAAGGACATGAATTTAATGATACGAAACCAAAAAAGGAAACAAAACAACTAAAGACAAAAAGTTCACCAATGTTTACTCCACAAATACATTTTAATTGTTAATGTAAAGGCGTCTCAATAAAATGATATTTAGAGCAGCCTTTATTAAAAATAAAATGTATAAATATCAGATTTACATCGCTTTTATCAGCTTACAGAAAGACGCATGTAGATTTCTGGGAGTCCATTAAACAGACGAGTCTACTTTTTCAAAATTTACATTTATTACTGGATTTGAAAAAAGTCAAAATAAACAAAAATAGTGTTTACTAGCTAAAAAATGTTTTATATTAGAAAAGTTACTTCTTTTTGTTCTATTTAACTGTTGTTATTAAATCATAATTAGACTTGGTCACACAACTTATTTTTATTCATTTACTAGATGGGGGAAATTTGCATTGCTATTTTATAACGTTTTTATTTTTTAAATCTATAAATAAACTATAACTATGTAGCAATGCTAAATGAAAATTGGATTCAATGTCGTGTTACTGAGCGGTGTGCTGGTGTCGTTGGGGTGACGGAGTGAGACCATGGTGTGCCTGCCCGGATGACACCCTATCATATGGACGCCACTGCTTGACCCATGCATTTAAAAATAGCTACACGTTGGGGGGAAGGAGAGCCCTGTGTGCGAGTTACCTTATTACAAACGAAAACAAGTTGAACTCATACGGTGTGAACACATCGTGTCAAAGTATTAACCGAGAGAACAAGATGGGGTAGAGGGGGAGGAGGGGTGGGATTTGAAAACGAGAAATAACTAGGGTAGTCAAGGTCAAACTAAAGGGCATATAACAGTGCACACGTTTTTAGTAGTGTGAACTGGACAGAGCCAGTGGAGACACAAACGTACTTTGTGACCAAAACCACAGTGACTGGATAGTAGTGACTAGTGACCAACACCACAGTGATTGGATTGTAGTTCATCTTTTCATTGAATTCATTGCCATGGATTTAAATTCAATTAATTGGCCACACATCTTGCCAATTATTTATCTCATACCAGTTTTGATTTGTCTTTTCTATGGATTTAGAATGTAAGAAATTGTTAGAATTTGATATATTCATTTATTTGCTTGTGAAAGATACTCACCAATATGATAATGGATATTTTCATTCGATTCTTTTGCTATTCTAGGATAGTCTAGGAAAGTCTAGGCTACAGTTAAATGTTGTTTGTTTGATGTGTAACATTCATTAAAAAAATGTTGGATTGTTTAAGGATGTAAAATCTCTAGCAGGTAGGCAGTACTATTTCAGTCACTTTCTAGCAGTAATATCAAGAAATAAAACGTATCAATACCCGATGGCCGGTTGATATGAGCCAGACTCTGTCACCTTAAAATGTCCAGATAGTCGCAAAATTTGGCCAATGAGAAAATTATTGAAAGTGTAAAACTGTGTCAACAAGAAAGTTGTTCAAAGTAAAAGTTATATGCAAATTATGAAACTGTTCAAAGTGTACATTTTGTGCCCATTGCCAATGAGAAAACAGAAAGTGAAAGTAATGTGCCAATTAGGAAACTGTTCAAAATGTAAATTATGTGCCAATGAGTTAACTGTTGAAAAATGTGAATTGTGTAAAGCAGTGAATAGTGAAAACTGAATATTGTTTCGCTTTGTTCTCAGATGTGCTATTCTTGACACATTTTTTCTTAACTTTATTATCTGCCATAATTTGTTTTATATTGTTCCATCTTGTGACAATGCACTATCCTTTATCTTCATACATCGTGTTTTATCTGGATCTAAAATAGCAATCTGAATTTTATTTCTATTTATATCTAGACTCAAAAACAAGTCTTTGATATATATATCAAATTTACTTTAAACTGCAGTGAGTTTATTTTATTGCAGTGTGTCACGGGAGAGAGTCTTGAGAGGCCTGCAATAGTCTTGAGAGACCTGCAGTAGTCTTGAGAGAGTCTTGAGAGGCCTGCAATAGTCTTGAGAGAGTCTTAAGAGGCCTGCAGTAGTCTTGAGAGGCCTGCAATAGTCTTGAGAGGCCTGCAATAGTCTTGAGAGGCCTGCAATAGTCTTGAGAGGCCTGCAATAGTCTTGAGAGGCCTGCAATAGTCTTGAGAGGCCTGCAATAGTCTTGAGAGACCTGTAGTAGTCTTGAGAGAGTCTTGAGAGGCCTGCAATAGTCTTGAGAGGCCTGCAGTAGTCTTGAGAGGCCTGCAGTAGTCTTGAGAGGCCTGCAGTAGTCTTGAGAGGCCTGCAGTAGTCTTGAGAGGCCTGCAATAGTCTTGAGAGGCCTGCAATAGTCTTGAGAGTCTTGAGAGGCCTGCAATAGTCTTGAGAGGCCTGCAATAGTCTTGAGAGGCCTGCAATAGTCTTGAGAGGCCTGCAGTAGTCTTGAGTCTTAAGAGGCCTGCAGTAGTCTTGAGAGGCCTGCAATAGTCTTGAGAGGCCTGCAATAGTCTTGAGAGGCCTGCAGTAGTCTTGAGAGTCTTAAGAGGCCTGCAGTAGTCTTGAGAGGCCTGCAATAGTCTTGCGTGGCCTGCAATAGTCCTGAGAGGCCTGCAATAGTCTTGCGTGGCCTGCAATAGTCTTGAGAGGCCTGCAATAGTCTTGCGTGGCCTGCAATAGTCTTGAGAGGCCTGCAGTAGTCTTGAGAGGCCTGCAATAGTCTTGAGAGGCCTGCAATAGTCTTGAGAGGCCTGCAATAGTCTTGCGTGGCCTGCAATAGTCTTGCGTGGCCTGCAATAGTCTTGAGAGGCCTGCAATAGTCTTGCGTGGCCTGCAATAGTCTTGAGAGGCTTGCAATAGTCTTGCGTGGCCTGCAATAGTCTTGCGTGGCCTGCAATAGTCTTGCGTGGCCTGCAATAGTCTTGCGTGGCCTGCAATAGTCTTGCGTGGCCTGCAATAGTCTTGCGTGGCCTGCAATAGTCTTGCGAGGCCTGCAATAGTCTTGAGAGGCCTGCAATAGTCTTGAGAGGCCTGCAATAGTCTTGAGAGGCCTGCAATAGTCTTGAGAGGCCTGCAATAGTCTTGAGAGGCCTGCAATAGTCTTGAGAGGCCTGCAATAGTCTTGAGAGGCCTGCAATAGTCTTGAGAGGCCTGCAATAGTCTTGAGAGGCCTGCAATAGTCTTGAAAGGCCTGCAATAGTCTTGAGAGGCCTGCAATAGTCTTGAGAGGCCTGCAATAGTCTTGAGAGGCCTGCAATAGTCTTGAGAGGCCTGCAATAGTCTTGCGTGGCCTGCAATAGTCTTCCGAGGCTTGTAATAGTCTTGCGTGGCCTGCAATAGTCTTGCGTGGCCTGCAATAGTCTTGCGAGGCCTGCAATAGTCTTGCGAGGCCTGCAATAGTCTTGCGTGGCTTGCAATAGTCGTGCGTGGCTTGCAATACTGTTGGCATTTTATAAGGCAAAGTACCCCGCCCCCACCCCGATGCCAGTCATTTTTTATTACAATTATTACATTATGTCGTAGATATTGACATTCTGTCGAATTGTATGTTAGGCCTGTGTAATTGATTCATAGTTCATCACTATATACTTATATTAAAACGCTTGTAAGCAGATATGACATAGTCCAATTATTTTCATACGGATCAATCATGCCACTGACACGTGTAATGGCCTTGGGTCCTGAAAATCCTCTGTACAACTGTTTTATTTACAAGTCTTACAGAACGTACATTTAATCAAAACTTTAAAAGGGTTTTTATTTTTTTAAACACGTTGATTTGGAAAACCTGAAGTACGATTTCAATTTCATTCCTGGACATTCAATTTCCATTTGTTTTGATTGTTGTACAGCTAAAACGTTTATACAAAAATATTGCTGTTTTCGTAGTATTCTTTATTTAACACTATGGTTAAGTACATTGACTATTTACATTATCTCTCAGCTATCAATACATAATTCTCTAATGTCCACAATTCCAGGAAAAAAAAAGAAATAAAGATTCCTAGAAACACAGTCTGTCTGCATCAGGTTGGCAGAGGTCCATGGACTCCCAGCCTCTCACCATTTGCTCTCAAACTGGAAACTTTTCTACGCATGCACAAGATACCATATATGGTAAGGTTAAAAATTAAATCGGTGACTTAAGAATTAAACAGTAGACTATAGGACAACATTAGTTAAACAGTAGACTATAGAACAACCTTAGATATAGACGTGCATGTACAGTAGACTATAGGACAACCTTAGATATAGACGTGCATGTACAGTAGACTATAGGACAACCTTAGATATAGACGTGCATGTACAGTAGACTATAGGACAACCTTAGATATAGACGTGCAAGTACAGTAGACTATAGGACAGCCTTAGATATAGACGTGCATGTACAGTAGACTATAGGACAACCTTAGATATAGACGTGCATGTTCTAAGTCTATATTTTGCATACATTTAGTTTATTCATGTGTTAGAAGTTATTAAGGATAAATAAGTGTTGGCGTTCATATTTACTGTATCAAGACTATAGTTGTTAGTATCAACACATACTTACTATAGTTGTTAGTATCAACACATACTTACTATAGTTATTATCAACACATACCTACTAAAGTTGTTAGTATCAACACATACCTACTATAGTTGTTAGTATCAACACATACCTACTAAAGTTGTTAGTATCAACACGTACCTACTAAAGTTGTTAGTTTCAACACATACCTAATATAGTTGTTAGTATCAACACATACCTGCTAAAGTTGTTAGCATCAACACATACCTGCTATAGTTGTTAGCATCAACACATACCTGCTATAGTTGTTAGCATCAACACATACCTGCTATAGTTGTTAGCATCAACACATACCTGCTATAGTTGTTAGCATCAACACATACCTGCTATAGTTGTTAGCATCAACACATACCTACTATAGTTGTTAGCATCAACACATACCTACTATAGTTGTTAGCATCAACACATACCTACTATAGTTGTTAGCATCAACACATACCTACTATAGTTGTTAGTATCAAAACATACTACTATAGTCTGCTTTCAATACTTGGCACCTACATGTTTAGCGAGCCTTTGTTTATATTGGCATTGCTAAAACTCAAATTAGTTCAAAGTTTGAAAATACAAAAGAATCGTGATTTTTTAGAGATTCCAAGTACATTAACCATGGCCCATCAATGTCCCTGCAGTCAATACAGAATGCAGTAGGCCTGAGCACTGCAAGAGGCTCAACAGAAATATCACCCAATGATGGCTAATATTAAACGTAGTTGCAATATGTCAATTTTACATAGGCCTTAATGAAGATATTTTATTATAAAGTCACAGTTTAGATTTGAATTCAGCTGATATTCATTCAGGTTCGATTTACTAGTGATCTTGATCACAGATTAAATCTCTGTAACCATAAAACTCCCAAGAATTGAAAAAAATTATGTTGATAATAGAAGTGATATAGTAAAATATCAAAAGCTCATAAAAGCTTTTTTTCATAATGCGTGATGATGTTTAATGTAATAATTAGCTGTACAATGGTTATCTGGTTATTTATCTGTAGCAGCCTACACGATTAGGGTTTTAAAATATCTACAATGTTACCTTTGACTTAAATTATTTTATTAAAACGTATTTTAATCTCTCGCAACATTCACGATAATTGTGTCTATTCCTAGAATGATCACTCGGGTGTAATGTCCAAGAAAGGGAAGACGCCTTGGATCACATATAATGGCATAGACATAGCAGATTCACAATTCTGTATACAATTTCTCAAAATCAAAAGAGATTTCGATGTTGACAGACATCTATCAAAAGAGCAGAAAGCTACAGCCAGAGCAATAAGGTGTCTAACAGAAGAGAATTTATACTGGTAAAGTGAGATGCATAGAACTTTAGTTTTACCTAATAAACTTTGATTGAGGTGCATATAACTTAAGTTTTAACTGATAAAATGTGATTTAGTTGCTTAGACCTTTAGTTTTACAGTTAGAGATTAATTAGTAGACATCACTTCCGCAAATAACTTTCTATCAGTACGTCATCACCTGTTAAATGTGTCCTTGTTGCATTACAAATCTTGCAGGATTATGTGTTATGAAACTTATCTTGCAGGACTATGTGTTATGAAACTTTTGTCAAGAATCCTAAGAGCCTGGATATACTTCTCCGGGATATATTTATACCACCAAAAATATTTTTGTTTAAGCAATTAATGGGCAGATTGATCAAACAGGAGCTTCACGGTCATGGTATTGGCCGCCACTCGGACATTGAAATATGGAGCATCGGAGAAGGTGACCTCACTGCTCTGTCTGAGCTGCTTGGTAAGGTTTGGGTTTGAGTCTAATTTAAGTAATAATCTTACATTTTAAGTTTTGCTGTTGAAATTTCAAATTTATAACCTCTCTCTGTAAGTTTCAATCTTTGAGCTATCTACTGTTGATGGTGAAGGAAATTTCACATCCAGATTTATATTGCCACTTAATTTTCAGGCGATAAGTCATACATGTTTGGGGACCAGCCGAGTGAGATTGATTGTGCTGTGTTTGGAATGCTATCTATGGCGGTATGGCAGATGAAAGGTACAAGACATGAGGCACTGGTTCATGGTAGGTTGACATTTTTCTGACCACACATCTCTTGCAACTTTTCTTGCATACTTTTTTGCAGCTTGTCCTGCTTAGATCTTGTAAACAGCTGTTTCTCACATCTGTTTTGACAGGGAAAATGCCTTAAAATCTCCCCCCCCCCTACCCCCTGTGGAAAGGGAGTCAGCATAGATTGATAAAGCTATTTAGCCAGCACTATCTAGTTCAGTTGACCTCAAACTTTTATGTTTGAAGACCCACCAGGACAAAAGTTTGTTACACAACCCCACATAAAAAACAAAAACTAACAACAAACTTGGTTTGGCGATTCAAATACAAACTACAATTCAAAGGGAGCATAAAGCTTCACAAGTTGTGATGGATGTATATATATATATATATATATATATATATATATATATATATATATATAGGTCCATTACTTTGCAGATTTAAACACTTTTAATTTTGAAACTTATAGAAAAAAGTTGTGTGGATTTTCGAACTTTTAGTTACGAATTTAAAAAAAAATGCAAGAACCATTTGAAATTTGTTTGCAACAAACAATGGGTCGCAACCTACCTTTTGAGGACGACCAATTTAGTTTATTTGGTTCGTCATTTTAGAATGTGACTATGAAATGTGACATAACACTTGGCTGAATGGAGTATGACGCGATTTTGTAGGTGCTAATAATTTTTATAAGGGGACGGATGGTCTTGAGGTTAAGCTATCAACTGTCCACCTAATTGTTTCGGGTTCGATCTTCGATAAGAACATAGGGAAATGTTCAGGTCATGGTTAAAGTTTCCTCCATGTCTCCCGTGGTGCCTCTTTGGTCTTGCAGTATTCGCAAAGGTGGAGTTAAAGAGCACGTAAAAATTGATTCATCCAGTTGTAGGTGGCTGTTGGTCCAGCGCAGTAAATTGCCCGATAGTCTACTGTAGAGTACCGGGTTAGATCTCAGTGTTTGAATTATCACCCCCCCCCCCCCCAGTCATAACATTTTTGTATGAATACACTGGCCCGTCTTTTGTTTAAATCCAAAGCGAGAACAAAAGAATTTCATTTGTATACCAAGCTGCTGATCGTGTGTAGAATTGATGTAAATTTGTTTTTGAATTCTTTCATCTACTCAGTGCTTTTTTTCTAGCGAAAAAGGTTTGGGAACTCATTTCACATCTGTTTTTTAACTTATGTCAGAAAATACTATAATAGTCTATATAAAAAAAAAGGTATGGGAACTCAGCTCCCATGAGTTCCCACTGAAAAAAAGCACTGCATCTACTGGTTAAACAGTGTTGGTAATACTTTCTTACATCTAAATAAGTACAGTTGGTAGGCCCAGGCGGTAGTCTACTTTACCTCACGATAGGCCTACATCAGAGATGAGCCCCAATGGGGACCATTAGCCAGTTTGACCAATGGCAAACAGTCACACACCATATCCAGTGCAACTCAGTCACAATAATTATTTCGTTTAATTATTTTTCTACCGAAGCAACACTGACAAACAACCTTTCATTGTAGAAAACTATTTTTTTGTCTCTTGTGACTATTTCATTTTCTTAAATAGGATACTTCCATTTTATTTTATTTTTTAAAAGTCTGTCTTAACAATCCTGATCATCATCTTAATTTAGTCTAAGACAAAAAAGTATTATTTAAAAAAAAAATCTTACGTTTTAATGACTGTCTAGAATAGCAACTGAATATTGTTTTGTAAAAATAGATAATTGATAAGAAGAAATTTATGAAAACTGGGAATTATTTTTTTCGTAAATTGATTGGATACTTTATTAAGATATGTTCAATAGTTTAATGTGGATAATGCAGATTCAGTATTCCAATGTACTTCAGATGAACTCAAAAATCTTGTTGCTTATTGTAATCGTATTTCAGATGAACTCAAAAATCTTGTTGCTTATTGTAATCGTATTTCAGATGAACTCTCAAATCTTGTTGCTTATTGTAATCGTATTTCAGATGAACTCAAAAATCTTGTTGCTTATTGTAATCGTATGAAGAAAGCATACTGGCCCGACTGGGACAATCGCTGCAAAGGTCAAGGCTTTGTGGAAGATGACAAAGTAGTTTATTCATTCTGAGTCTGTATTCAAGATGATTCTATGATGTTAGATTGAGTCTTTATTTAAGATGATTGAATGATGTTAGATTGAGGCTGTATTCAAGATGATTGTATTATAGATTGAGGCTGTATTCAAGATGATTGTATAATGTTAGACTGAATCTTTATTCAAGATGATTGAATGATGTTAGAATGAGGCTGTATTCAAGATGGTTTGTATGATGTTAGATTGAGGCTGTATTCAAGATGATTGAATGATGTTAGATTGAGGCTGTATTCAAGATGATTGTATGATGTTTACATTGTAGAGATTTTCAAGAAGAAATAAAAAGTTGGATAATTCATAACTGTCGTTAACTTTGTCACTTGAGTTTGATTTAAGAACATTTAATAGTGTAATTAGCGTTATTGGCACTTGGGGTGGACTAAAAATGCCACCCCTTTCCCGTTACCTAAAGCAGTAAAGACCTTTTGATGAATTGCTGCCCGGAGCTGACCGCCTCTCCACCCTCAAGTTACGCCACAAACAAGAAGCTTTCTTTTTTCTTTGACTGGTATTGTCTCAGATTTCAAAAATAAAACTAAACTAAAAATTCCCTGCAAGCACAATGAACATTATAAAAATTAACTTTGACTTAAGTACAAATATTTCAAATTTTTATTGTCAAGTGTCAAAACAATTTTACCATTTGATTTGAAACACTACACCAAGTTTATTACAAAAACTTAAACATGAAGTAGATAAATGGCAATATTTAGCTATTACAAAAATGTAAATCATAGATATGTATACATAACCATAAGATTTTAGCCTGTAACTAAGTTTTATATGTAACTTTTTTTTTGAATCCTTTATTTTTAAATAAGAGTAAACATTTACTATATCAAAGAATTCTATTTTTTTTTTAATTTTAAACCAAATTTTTTAGATCACAGATTAAAAAAAGCACAAAAAGCCACATTTGTAAGCATAAAAGAAAGAAATCTGTATCACAATCAATTCCAAGACATGTACATCAAATATAAAATTATGAATGAAAATGAATTATATACAATGTGAATTTAAAAAAAAAATGAAACACTGTAAAAGAATTGATTAAAAATATTTTTTAGCTGTTATTCTAACTGTCCAATCAGGAATATTTAAAAATCAATGGGGGAATAACTTCGAAATGAATGTGGTAATGACTGTATCTTTTAAGACTGAGCAATATTTTTCAACTTTCTGTATTTTCACAACCTTGAAATATTTCCATCACTTGTCGACTTCATCACAACCTCCACAGTGGCTTTTGGTTTGGGAAATTGTAAAGTTCCATAACCGAAAGCAGCTGGTGTGTCTTGAGTAAACGCTTCTCTCCCTTGAGTAAACGCTTCCCTCCCTGCAGTGGGGCTGTTGATACAGCCTTGAGCCGTGCCGGGATCAGCTGTTTGCCCGAGTGGGAGTGGGGCCAGGCTCTGGGGGAATAGTGTGTGGGGTGAGTGCTTATGGTGGCCGTGGCTCTCTGTCAGGTTGGTGTAGTGATGGTGTTTGAGCAGCGGGGCCCTGGCCTGGGTCATGGGCGTGTTGTGTCTGGAGGTGCACGGCGTCTTGAGATCGGTGTCCCCTGTGTCCACAGATAAACAATCATCGCCAGCGTCATCGACAGGGGGAGTCCCGACCTTCACAGAGTTCATCAGTCTCTGAAAGAAAAAAAATATTTAAATGATTTATGTACATGGTGATAATTTGTATTTACATTGAAGATTGACCTATAGTTTAAGAAGTGATTGATTCATAACTATCTAATCAATCAATCAATCTGTATCTATCTATCTATCTATCTATCATCTATCATCTACTAATCATCTAATCTAATCTAATCTAATCTATTCTATTCACCAATTTTTACAAGGAGAAAGTTTTGAGCTTTTATGAAACTTTTTCATGCTTGCACCAGTCATATTGCATTTGGCAATATGAAACGAGCTAATGTTGATGAAATATATAATTGGAACTAGGCAGAAACTCATGATATTAGGTGTTACTAGTCACAGACTCAAAGATATTAGTGGACCTAAGTATAGATAAAGATACCAGTGGACCTAACCATAGATAAATATATTAGTGGACCTTAGCATAGATAAAGATATTAGTGGACCTAAGCATAGATAAAGATATTAGTGGACCTTAGCATAGATAAAGATATTAGTGGACCTAAGCATAGATAAAGATATTAGTGGACCTAAGGATAGATAAAGATACTGGTGGACCTAAGGATAGATAAAGATATTGGTGGACCTAAGCATAGATAAAGATATTGGTGGACCTAAGCATAGATAAAGATATTGGTGGACCTAAGCATAGATAAAGGTATTGGTGGACCCAAGCATAGATAAAGGTATTGGTGGACCCAAGCATAGATAAAGGTATTGGTGGACCCAAGCATAGATAAAGGTATTGGTGGACCTAAGCATAGATAAAGGTATTGGTGGACCTAAGCATAGATAAAGGTATTGGTGGACCTAAGCATAGATAAAGGTATTGGTGGACCTAAGCATAGATAAAGGTATTGGTGGACCTAAGCATAGATAAAGGTATTGGTGGACCTAAGCATAGATAAAGGTATTGGTGGACCTAAGCATAGATAAAGGTATTGGTGGACCTAAGCATAGATAAAGGTATTGGTGGACCTAAGCATAGATAAAGGTATTGGTGGACCTAAGCATAGATAAAGGTATTGGTGGACCTAAGCATAGATAAAGGTATTGGTGGACCTAAGCATAGATAAAGGTATTGGTGGACCTAAGCATAGATAAAGGTATTGGTGGACCTAATCATAGATAAAGATATTAGTGGACCTAAGCATAGATAAAGATATTAGTGGACACTAGTAGACAGGCTAATGTATCTATCAGAACACTCATGCCATCAAATGTGGTTTACTTGATAGAAAATAAAAATGATTTCCACCCAAAAGTTTTTCATCATCTCTATTTCAATTATTTTAAAGAATGTCTACTGTATCAATCAATCTTATGAAAACAAATACTAATAAAAATAATGCACTTACTTGTTTGAATGATCCAGTTAAGGATAATATAGTATGTAGTGCACTTACTTCTTTGAATGATCCAGTTAAGGATAATATAGTGAGTAGTGTACTTACTTCTTTGAATGATCCAGTTAATGATAATATAGTGTGTAGTGTACTTACTTCTTTGAATGATCCAGTTAATGATAATATAGTGAGTAGTGTACTTACTTCTTTGAATGATCCAGTTAATGATAATATAGTGAGTGGTGTACTTACTTCTTTGAATGAACCAGTTAATGATAATATAGTGTGTGGTGTACTTACTTCTTTGAATGATCCAGTTAAGGATAATATAGTGTGTAGTGTACTTACTTCTTTGAATGATCCAGTTAATGATAATATAGTGTGTAGTGTACTTACTTCTTTGAATGATCCAGTTAATGATAATATAGCGTGTAGTGCACCGAGAGAGACGCCCAGCAAACATGGCGACACACTCACACACCAGCCTAGGTGCTCTATCCATTTTTGTTCGTATCTCTCCACAGTTTCAGGGTAGACAAACACAATCAAGTTGTACACCAGGAAACACTGAATTGAAATCAAGAGCATCCGTAACAATATTAGAAACAATCAAATTGTATATCAAGAAACAATGGTTTGAAAAAAAGATAAAATAATGAACGATATTGTACACAAGTATGACCTATAATAACATAATGAACGATATTGTGCACAAGTATGACCTATAATAACATAATGAACAATATTGTACACAAGTATGACCTATAATAACATAATGAACGATATTGTGCACAAGTATGACCTATAATGACATAATGAACAATATTGTACACAAGTATGACCTATAATGACATAATGAACGATATTGAGCACAAGTATGACCTATAATAACATCATGAACGATATTGTGCAGAAGTATGACCTACAATAACATAATGAACAATATTGTACACAAGTATGACCTATAATGACATAATGAACGATATTGAGCACAAGTATGACCTATAATAACATCATGAACGATATTGTGCAGAAGTATGACCTACAATAACATAATGAACGATATTGTGCAGAAGTATGACCTACAATAACACAATGAACGATATTGTGCAGAAGTATGACCTACAATAACACAATGAACGATATTGTGCACAGGTACGACCTATAATAACACAATGAACGATATTGTGCACACGTATGACCTATTATAACATAATGAACGATATTGTGCACAGGTATGACCTATAATAACATAATGAACGATATTGTGCACAGGTATGACCTATAATAACATAATGAACGATATTGTGCACAGGTATGACCTATAATAACATAATGAACGATATTGTGCACAGGTATGACCTATAATAACACAATGAACGATATTGTGCACAGGTATGACCTATAATAACACAATGAACGATATTGTGCACAGGTATGACCTATAATAACACAATGAACGGTATTGTGCACACGTATGACCTATAATAACACAATGAACGATATTGTGCACACGTATGACCTATAATAACACAATGAACGATATTGTGCACAAGTATGACCTATAATAACATAATTAACGGTATTGTGCACAAGTATGACCTATAATAACATATTGAACGATATTGTGCACAAGTATGACCTATAATAACATAATGAACGATATTGTGCAGAAGTATGACCTATAATAATATAATGAACGATATTGTGCAGAAGTACGACCTATAATAACATAATGAACGATATTGTGCACAAGTATGACATATAATAACATAATGAACGATATTGTGCAGAAGTATGACCTATAATAACACAATGAACGATATTGTGCACAAGTATGACCTATAATAACACAATGAACGATATTGTGCACAAGTATGACATATAATAACATAATGAACGATATTGTGCATAAGTATGACCTATATGGATTTTGTTGTTATTCATATATGGAGATAGAAAAATATTGTTTGTGATCTCAATCATTTGAATTTTTTAATCACCAAATCATTAACTCAGAAATATTTATTTTTATTTTGAAATCTAAAAATAAAAAAAATATCAATATAAAACATAAAAATTTTACAAAAAAATGTTTCCGCAAATATCATAAATCTGAATGGGAAGGATATCTTAAATGTATACGTTGTGATAAAAGAAGATGCAGTTCAAATGTGTGACATGAGATTGTTCTTATTCATAGAATTCAGAGCCGTTTCTTGTTTGATGGAGGCCCTAGGTAGAGTCTTCCAGAGCTAATTAACCTTTCTGGGCCCCCTTAGAACCAGATTTAATTGACATTAAGAAGTTGGAATTTAGGCGGTGTAGGCCTTACTGTAGCCTTATTTAACATTTCGACGGTGTAGGCCTTACTGTTGCCTAATTTAACATTTCGACGGTGTAGGCCTTACTGTTGCCTAATTTAACATTTCGACAGTGTAGGCCTTACTGTAGCCTAATTTAAAATTTCGACGGCATAGCCCTTACTGTTGCCTAATTTACCTATTTATTTGAACGGCTCTGATAGAAAGAATAAACAACTAACTAGATTTAGATAACTGGGCCAAAGGCTAGTTACCGAAAGAAATCACAATTTTTACGAATACAATTTTATTAAGAAGGGCTTTGTTAACTTATTAAGTAACACTTGGGGGGGGGGGGGAGCTAAATGTGACAGAGTGGGAGAGAAACTACCTGAAGTGTTTCTAACGAATCATATATACTATACCGCCTTGAAATTAAACAGCTACATGACCTTAACACTTAAGATAATTTCTTTTTTTTTTCCATTTTAAATTTGTCCTTAATCCCAGTAATGAACTTTTTAATAGCACTTTCGTTAAACTGTTTAACGGTATAACCAATCATGAGACTCGTATATCGCCAGAATGGTGTTACGTAGTTGTATAACACGTATATGACGCCAAGTTAACAACTTACTTAGTTCTACAAATGTGTACTTATTGAGCCGGGAACACATTTTAAGTGAGAAACTATTACAAGAAAAAAAAAAAAACTTGTGTTGTCATTGTTGATAAGAAAGGAGACACAATTATTTCAGGACAAAGTAAAGGACATCAATAAATTTTAAAAAAATCTTCATCTAAAAAAACTATAAATAGTGCGATACATTTAGCAAGTGACATTTTTTTCTCATTCGTAAAGAAACTAGTCCTGTTGCAAGCTGATTTTAATGACCTGTATGACATACTTCACACATCTCATTGGAGTTGCAACAATCAATACAATATATAGTGACTTACTGCAAGGAACATTGGCTGTTATAACAATTAATACAATATATAGTGACTTACTGCAAGGAACATTGGTTTTTATAACAATCAATACAATTTTATACAATATATAGTGGTTACTGCACGGAACATTGGTATTATAACCAGGCTTGCGGAGCCGAGCCGGAGCCGAGGAGCCGCTACTTTTTGCTGGAGCCGGAGCCGGAGCCAGAGCCGAAAAAATCTGGCGGCTCCACGGCTCCCAAATGTTTTTTTTTACAGCAGAATTTTTTTTTTTAGCTTTAAAATTCCAAATTTGTTTGATTGTATGCCGCCAACAATTTGAAATGTTATGTTTTACGAACGCCACAACAGTAACAGCATTTAAATGATAGCGTGCACGCCAGGCCCGTAGCCAGAGGGGGGCTGAGCCCCCCGTGCATGACCTGAGCCCCCCGTGCATGATTTGAGTTTTTTGACACAATTTTAATAATAACGGCTATAATACATCAATCAATTTGTTTAATAAATCAATAATAATAAAAACTTAAAAGTTTATATTTTGGCAATCATTCAGGCTATTTTACTTACATATATAGCTTATCTAATTTTTGGGCATAAACGATTGCATCTTATTGAAGTTCACTTCTGGGTATTTTGGGCAGCATTGGCATTTGGGGCTTCAACAGCCGTGTGTGAGAGCAGTTTCTCAACCCTCACACGAATGCTCACCCCATATCGCAGATCAATGTTACAAAAGCGTCTAAGCAATCTTTTCCTGCTTGCATTTGAAAAAGATTTAACAGACAATCTGAATGCTGAAGCATTTTTAGGTAAATTCAGTGCTAAACCCAGGCCCGTAGCCAGGTCAAAGTAAGCAGGGAGGCACAAATACCCAACTTGGGGGCACCTTTACTTTTTCTTTATTTTTTCCTCTTTTTCTTCTTTTTTAAGTGGGGGGGGCACTCCACACCTGGCGGGGGGCACGACCCCCAGTGCCCCCTTGGCTACGGGGCTGGCTAAACCACAAAGTTTGCAAATTTGAAACGTATAATAATATAAGTTCGCAACAAGTGCCGACGAGTGGGGGCGGGGAGGGGGGGGCCAATGCCCAGGGGCCCGGCGAGTTTTAGGGACCCGGACTGAGCTGGCCAATCAACTTTTTAAAAATATTAATATCAGCCCAGGGGCCCGAAATTTCTGCCGATGGGCCTGTTCGCAACCTTGTAATAGTTTTATATATTGATATCTTCTGAGGACAACTAGCAACTTAAATAAGTTAATAAAATAACATTGGCTTCTGACTTCATTTTTATACATATGCATAATAAAATAATAAAGTACAAACTCCGTGATTTCTGAGTGATGTTATTTAATTTGCAAATTTACTTTTTAGCAGAATTAATTTTATTTTAAATTAAATAATTGCGACTGTTGTTGTTGATAGATCTGTTCTTTGTTTTTAATATTTTATAAGAAATATCACACAAATAGCTAAGCTTTATTCATGCATCTTTGTCGTTCTTCCCGGGTTGTACGTTAAACAAACAGTATAATAATATAAATCAGGTATCTATTATGTAACAATTGTGTAGCAGAACTATTGGTCAATATATTTATAACAGGAATCAGAAATTGCTCAGCCTCAATACATTTTTATCATTAAAACTCTTTACTTCCCAAACCACTCTTCTACGTTCGCAAGCTTTCGGCGCTTCGCGCCTCCATTTTCGCCCCCCCCGAACATTTCTTCTACCCCACCAGGGGCGGATTTGAGGGAGGGGGGCCAATGGGGCTGCCCCCGTTATCGCAAGTTTAGGTTATACATCATTAAATTATCGAAATATTTTTTGTTCTAAGACCAATTTTCAACAATGAAAACAGTTTTGCCCCCCCCCCCCCGTCAAAGTTGCCTAGATCCGCCCCGATCATTTCTTCGCCCCCCCCCCCCGAAAAAAAATTTCTTCCCCCCCCCGCCGAAAATGTCTTGGGCCCCCCCAATCCAATATTCCTGGCTACGGGCCTGGTGCACGCACATCACCACAATAAATCTTGAATGGGGAACCTTTTTGTGTTCGTTTTAAATCTTGTTTACCCTCCGAAATTTTTTTAATGGCATATTCATTTGTTCAATACAAAGTTAAAACAATTTTATTTCATAGAATAATTGTATCAATCATTTAAAAATAAATTTTTGCTACGACGACAAATAGAACGCGTCATTTCGTATATTATTTGACCGCGAATTTGTAATAGACTAAAAACAAAATGGTCGCTTTCTGTATTTGACAATTTTATTATAAACAGAATTGCTCAAATAGAGTAGATCAATTTATAAGGCTGTGGCTATTCGGACCCGGGTCCCAATAAAGTCCAATTGTTATTCGGACCCGTGGCAAATATGCATTAAGCTTAGCTATATATATTAACTTGATTAGACGGAACCCGAAAAAATAATAATACAGAGTCCGCTTAGTGGAACCCTAGCCACTGAGTAACGATTAAATCATACAATTCAAATCATTATCATAAAATAGACAAAAAAAAAACAGTAATCGGGTCCAAATAGTCAATTCAAATTTATAAATATAAAATATAGATACTGAAGTCTTTAAAATATTTAAATAGTTTATCATTTTACTATTTGCTAATTGGATCAGTGAAATAACTTTTTATTACTTATGAAAATGGCGACTAGTGAAACCTCGGTCGAAAAAAATGATATGTTCCTGGATGCACTGAAATGGTTTGTTTTTAGTAGGCCTTAAACCGACAATGCGTATATTTTTCAAATTCCCAACGATGGGGGTGAACGCGGCAAAATTTGAAAACTTTTTTCAGCGGCATGTTTGCGTGGCACAATTAGGCCCACCGACAGAAATTACGGGCCCCTGGGCAGGGCTGTCACGGGCCCCCGTCCTGATATTAATATTTTCAAATGTGGATTGGCCAGCTCAGTCCGGGCCCCTAAAACTCGCCCCAAAACTCGCCGGGCCCCTGGGCATTTGCCCCCTGCCCCCCCCTCGGCGGCACTTGGCACAATTGCAAACATTTTGTCTCGTGTGATACTCCCTTAATAGGGAGCCGGAGCCGGGAGCTGAGCCGGAGCCGTCCAATTTGTGGGAGCCGGAGCCGGAAAAAAATGGCGGCTCCGCAAGCCTGGTTATAACAATCAATACAATATATACAAACTTTCTGCAAGGAACATTGGCTGTTATAATAATCAATACAATATATAGTGACTTACTGCAGCTATCAAGGATGCTGATCCATACCAAACACCCATGAAAATTCTGTCAATGGGCATACGTAATGTTTCCTGGCGGACTGTTTGGAAATAAATGAACAGTTTCATTTTAAAGAATGAACAATATAAGTGTTACATAATTATGTTATCAGTAGGATAAGTGTAACACATCTATGAACATTAAACTGGGATGATTGTTACATAATTATTAAATAGAAAATAGGATAATAGTTTTATAATTGTGAAAATTATCAATAGAATATGTCTTGAATAAATATGAATGTTGCTTTTTTGTAAATTATTTGACAGATTACTTACTGAAACCGATGATGAAAGGAACCATACTAAAAATGACCACAGCAAACAGAAGGTGGTCAACATAGAATCGGACAATCTGGTAGAGTAAAAGTCCACGCTGTACAGATAGAAAAAAAAGGGAACAAACTCTGATTGTTTTTCTTCGCCTGTTTCTTCCCTTTGAAAGTATTTTAATAATAGAACTTTTAAAGATTGATGTAAGAGTGTGAAAAAACGAATGCATTACCTGAGACAAATAAGGGGAGGTGAGAAAGAAGGAGAAAAAACACACAGTGGCTAACAAGATTGATGTCCTCTTGAAGAATGCAATCACTGCCTTAGGAAGACTTGGCCAGACATTTTCCCAAATCATCAAAATATGGAAACTCTGAAATAAAATACGGATCAACATAATCATGTCATATAAGTTGCCCATCTGAATGTTGTAGACAGATCTGAATGTTGTAGACAGATCTGAATGTTGTGTACAGATCTGAATGTTGTAGCCCGATCTGAATGTTGTAGACATATCTGAATGTTGTAGACAGATCTGAATGTTGTAGATAGATCTGAATTTTGTAGACATATCTGAATGTTGTAGACATATCTAAATGTTTGATGCAGCGATACCCGCAAAATTCATGTGCCATGAGATATTTTTTAACCGTTTTTTTATTTATAAATAATTAGGTTGTATACACCTAGATGCATTACAATAAAATTGAATAAAAACAATAATCATAAAGAAAGTAGAAACGAAGAGATAATAAATAAATTGTTCACAAAAGGTTTGAAATCCTGTTTTGTATTTCTTTTAACAATGTTGCACAAAGCTAGTAAATTAAACAAAAAAAATCAACAGTATATGAATATATAAAACAAATAAATCATTGTTTACAAAAGCGTTTATTGAATTGTAAGCGAAAATTTCGATTTAAAAAGCATGGAGTTTATAATACATGACTACCAAATTTGTAAGGGACATAGCTCAGTTTATTTTTTGTGTTGTTCTTTTTAGTATCGACTATTTCCCATAAAATTGTGTAACTATTGTATATTAAAATGATCATTGTAATGTTGAGGGAAATGTGCTAGGTGGCATAAAAAAAGATTGAATAAAAAAAAATGCAAAAAAAAAAAGGAAAAAAAAAAACAGCTGACAAGTTAAAAGAAAACTTAATAGCACGGTGCATTACTTCACCATCTGGTCTCGTGTTGTTTTGGTTCAACGATGTACATTTATATGCTGGACCACCGAACATACATAAATAGGTACGTACATTCATTTATGTGAATATATACATATATATATATATATATATATATATATATATATATATATATATATTATATACATATGAAGTCTAACAGTATGTACGGACTTACCAAATGCTGAATGCTGATCATGACATAGATGGTGTAGATCAAAAATAAAATGAATGAAGACAGTCCATGTTTGTGGAAGGTATGAGGGATGGCTACAAACAGATAGCTGAGACCTAGACACATACAGAGAACATAGCAGATCAATTGATTTATAATAAAAAAATACAGGGATCGAACAAATGTAATTAATTACATTTTTTGTAAGAGCCCTTTTTACATTTTTTTCTTTGGATACTAAGTTTGAACGGCGAGTACGTTGGGCTCGCTCTCTGGGCCTCGAGGCCCCCCCCCGAACCTTAATTTTACATTTGTAACTTTATTTTTTCTTTGTCATTTTCTTTTCAAAAGGGCCTGATATTTTTGTTCTGCGCCCCAACCGATCTAAATGAGTTTATGTACCAACTAATTATCATAGAAATTCACACGGTGTTTAACAGACGCATCACATTCACTGAAGTACAGGCGGGCTGGGCACCCCAACCCCATTAGTGTTTCATTAGTACAAATCAGAAGAACTTTAATTCACCTGCCTCGGTGGGTCACACGGAGACGGCTTTCTCGGGGCATTGGGCGAGTGCCATGTGTTGGCCTAGGGCCATTGTCATATGCGGGGTCTAGGGTGAGTGTCATATGCGGGGTCTAGGATGAGTGTCATATGCGGGGTCTAGGGTGAGTCATGTGCGGGGTCTAGGGTGAGTCATGTGCGGGGTCTAGGGTGAGTGTCATATGCGGGGTCTAGGGTGAGTGCCGTGTGCGGGGTCTAGGGTGATGTCATGTTAGCAGGGGTCTAGGGTGAGTGTCATGTGCGGGCTCTAGGGTGAGTGTCATATGCGGGCTCTAGGGTGAGTGTCATATGCGGGGTCTAGGGTGAGTGTCATGTGCGGGGTCTAGGGTGAGTGTCATGTGCGGGGTCTAGGGTGAGTGTCATGTGCGGGGTCTAGGGTGAGTGTCATGTGCGGGGTCTAGGGTGAGTGTCATGCGGGGGTCTAGGGTGAGTGTCATGTCGGGGGTCTAGGGTGAGTGTCATGTGTGCGGGGTCTAGGGTGAGGTGTCATGTGCGGGGTCTAGGGTGAGTGTCATGTGCGGGGTCTAGGGTGAGTGTGTCATGTGTGCGGGGTCTAGGGTGAGTGTCATGTGCGGGATCTAGGGTGAGTGTCATGTGCGGGGTCTAGGGTGAGTGCCATGTGCGGGGTCTAGGGTGAGTGCCATGTGCGGGTCTAGGGTGAGTGTCATGTGCGGGATCTAGGGTGAGTGTCATGTGCGGGGTCTAGGGTGAGTGCCATGTGCGGGGTCTAGGGTGAGTGCCATGTGCGGGGTCTAGGGTGAGTGCCATGTGCGGGGTCTAGGGTGAGTGTCATGTGCGGGGTCTAGGGTGAGTGTCATGTGCGGGGTCTAGGGTGAGTGTCATGTGCGGGGTCTAGGGTGAGTGTCATGTGCGGGGTCTAGGGTGAGTGTCATGTGCGGGGTCTAGGGTGAGTGTCATGTGCGGGGCCTAGGGTGATTGCCATGTGAATGGCCTGGAGCAAATGACATTTCAGGGGCCATTAGTTTTGATACATCTAAGTATAACGCCGGGCCTGGGTCAATAGCCCCACCCCTTTATGTCGCTACTGGCTCTCATGGGCTAAAGAAACATTTAATTTTACTTAATGCATACATTTATAAATGACTTTATAGCCAGTTTCAATACTTTTTTGTAAGCCTATTTATTTTGAGACTTTTTCCAAAAAAGTGATGTACGTGTCATTGCTTCCATCACAATAGCAAGCCTTAACTGATAATAGTCTACCTGGTTTTACTCCAGATTCATAACTTAAGATGCCTAACTGACAATAGTCTACCTGGTTTTACTCCAACTTCATAACTTAAGATGCCTCCAGGATATTGTGGATCGATAAATGGCATGAGCATAACCAGTAAAATGATTGGTGAGAATATCTGAGACAATGTCAGAATACACCAACTCCTGAAATGTATAAATATGTCATGTAATATACCAACTCCTGAAATGTATAAATATGTCATGTAATACACCAACTCCTGAAATGTATAAATATGTCATGTAATACTCCAACGCCAGAAATGTATAAATATGTCATGTAATACACCAACTCCTGAAATGTATAAATATGTCATGTAATACTCCAACTCCAGAAATGCATAAATATGTCATGTAGTACACCAACACAAGAAATATATGAATATGTGATGTAACACACCGACTACTGAAATATATGAATATGTGATGTAACACACCGACTACTGAAATATATGAATATGTCATGTAATACCACAACACATGAAACATACGTACAATGTACAGTGGCTTAAATAGCCGCCCGTGGTGGAGAACATAAATGCCGCTCCTATTTTTTAAATCCAATAGAATTAACGTCGAACATCTTGGAAACCGAACTAATTATATTTAAATACCTTAGAATACGAACATGCTTTGGAAATTATAACACTGACATATTGAAACATTGATATATTTACAAATTGACATATTGACCCAATATTGACATAATGACAAATTGACATAATGACACGTTGACAAATTGACACAATGACATAATGACAAATTGACGCATTGACACATTGACATAATGACAAATTGACACAATGACATAATGACAAATTGACACATTGACATAATGACAAATTGACATATTGACACATTGATATAATGACACATTGACATTTTAGTTAACACTCACCTCCTTACAATTTTCTTTGTGCATATAATGTGAGTTCCTATATAGGGCAGTATCCCGGCCCAAAGTCCCAGGCCATAAACGTGTAGGTCTAAAGCATCCAGCCAAAACTGTTGAACGCACATTGAGAGAAATAGAAGAAAAATATGACACACACAGTTGTGACTGAAAACCATACTAAGAATGAACATTAATGAATTGAATATTTAATTGACCTGACCAATAAATGATTATGTCAACGTCAATACTAACTAAACTCAAATAGATAAACAAACATAGGTCCTAAAGCTAAAACATAAAAAGTAGGTCATTAATCACTATTGGCGTCAGTTATGAGTTAAGACATTTTACCTCCGATTTTGGTGCTAGCTATGAGTTAAGACACTTAATACCATATTTTGGTGCTAGCTCTGAGTAAAGACATTTAATACTATATTTTGGTGCTAGCTCTGTGTTAAGACATTTTATATCAGATTTTGGTGCTAGCTCTGTGTTAAGACATTTTATCTCAGATTTTGGTGCTAGCTCTGAGTTAAGACATTTAATACCATATTTTGGTGCTAGCTCTGTGTTAAGACATTTTATCTCAGATTTTGGTGCTAGCTCTGAGTTAAGACATTTTTCACAGATAATGGGGCCAGCAATGAGTTAAGACATTTTATCCCAGATAATGGGGCCAGCAATGAGTTAAAACATTTTATCCCAGATTTTGGTGCTAGCTCTGAGTTAAGATATGTTATCTCATATACTGACGCCAGTTATGAGTAGAGACATTTTATCTCAGATTCTGGCCTCATACATGTTACGCTCAACATCTTTAGTTACCTCTGGAAAACTCAGAATATATCGAATCGCGCTCTGTGATTCCGGAATCTTGTGTTTTCTGTGATCAGTGAAAATGAATTTTTTGAGCGAGTCCAGATAGTTTGGGACAGCAGTGTAGCCATAGATGGTGACTATAAGTATGAGAGCTGCTGTCGATGGGACAACGATGGTCAACACCTGTAGAGCAGGACACGTTTTGTATTTACTTATATACTACATTGGTATAGTGCATGCAGTCAATTAATTTACCAAGATTTATAGACGTTGATCAATTATAATGTAACAAAGTTCATACGGAAATCTAATTAATATGACTGATACAAATAGAAAAATAAATGATGAGGTTTTATGAAAGGTTAATGGTATTTACATTGTATTTCTGTCAACAAGGAAAAAAAAGGAGAAAAACATTCAAAACCAAATGTTTGGTTTCTGTTGGTTTGTGATATTTACTCGAATGCTGAGTCTTAAAAATGAGGCTGGCAAGTAAAAAGAAAAACCACTGAGTCGAAAAGACATAGTGCCGACACGCGTGAAAGAGGGTGCACACGAACATATACGTAATGAATTTTACATAGTGCACCATTGGAAAAAAATGCCCACTTATGCATATCAGTTCTAATATTGAGTAAGCATGTTCTATTTCTAAACTTCCTAATTTTTTTTAAAATCTTTATTCTAATATATTCTAAACGAAATGGCCGGCAGCTTTCTCCCTCTCTTTCTCTCTGTTTCCCTCTTGTCAACCTTTTCAATTTTTTTTCCATTTTGTAACTTCACAGTTGATCCCCCCAAAAAAATTGGCAGACTGAGAACCGTTCGACGTTTTGGTATCAAACTGTGCACATAAATTATCTTCTTAATACAGATTGTTTCTACAATTTAGGTTTTTTGATACAATAAATAGTTTGTTATATAATTTAAAATCCTGTGTCTTTATCTCAATTCATATAAATCATGTCGTCAAGTATCATTGTTAAATGATGCTTGGAATTGCAAATAAAGACATACATTTCAAAATATCACCTAATTGAAAATATACAATGCAATCTTCATTCATAAATATTTTTTAACACAATAGTAATTAACTTTGCCAGGTTGCCGGTAAAATAAAAACATTTTTTACGTATCAAAACAGTCACCCATGTCCCCCGCATCCCCTCAAACCCCCCCCCCCCTTTTATTTTTTTATCGGATGATGTCATCTATTTCGATCCAATAAATTAAAAAAAAACCTTTTTTACTTCAAATAACAGAGTGGAAAAATCTTTTAAAAAAAAAGAAAGATCTATGGTTCTTGTTAACAAGTGAAAGGAGATGTGTTTTAACTGGAAACAGGAGGTGTATGGATGTTTTTAACATTTTCGACCTGTTTGTTTGGACACTTTACTGTTTCTCAGTCTAACAAACCAACTAACAAACAACAAACCAACAAACAACAAACAACAAACAACAAACCAACAAACCAACAAACAAACAACAAACAATAAACAACAAACCAACAAACCAACAACAAACCAACAAACAACAAACAAATAACAAACAACAATCTATCAGCAACTAGAAAGTAAAACAAAGACCTCCACTACATCATTGATGAACATAAAATTTGTCAGAGATAAACGTGTCAACATTGAACAACAGGTTGGTTTTTTTATTTCCCAGCTTTGAATGTCAAAGCTGTCTATTCTGTTTCTCAGATCAACTCGTAGATAAATAACTGTTTCCGAGATGAAGCTGTCGATATATTTTTCTTAACGTGTCAGCTATTCATTTTAAACCTGCATGCTGTTTGTCATTATGTCTTTTAAATCCATACATTACATTTTAAAGTTTAGTTAAACATTTATTTCCCTTAAAGATATTATGTATTGTTGTGTTTGTTTCTCCATTATAGTATCTACTTCCCTATTGTAATTCGCTTCAGAGTTGGCTGCTGTTCTAGTAGTATAATAGTTGGCTGCTGTTCTAGTAGTATACATAGTTGGCTGCTGTTCTAGTAGTATAATAGTTAGCTGCTGTTCTAGTAGTATACATAGTTGGCTGCTGTTCTAGTAGTATAATAGTTAGCTGCTGTTCTAGTAGTATACATAGTTGGCTGCTGTTCTAGTAGTATACATAGTTGGCTGCTGTCCGTCCTAGTAGTATACAGAGTTGGCTGCTGTTCTAATAGTTTATAGAGTTGGCTGCTGTCCTAGTTTTATAAGGCGGATGATTGCTGTGTGTTCCTCACTGAAGAAGAAAGGGAGGGTGAGGGAAGGAAAGGGTTCCAGAACTGTGTGCAGACAGTACAAGTCTATTCACGTTCCAACAAACCGTGTATAATTATATTTACGGCTGAAGTGGAGGGTGATTGGCTGGCTCTGTGGGGAGAGGACCCCATGACCCCCTCTCGTCTGCAAGCCGTCTAGAGACTAACGACCGGGCAATTATGATTCTTGAGACTGTCTTGAAATCAAATATCCCAGGCTATCAGCGGCATTCAGAAACACTGAAATGATGGTTTAGTTCATATTCATTTCCTTACATTAGATTTCTCAGATGGAAAATATAGGCATGCATAAAGTTGAAATGAGAAAAAGAAAAAGACATCACGAGTGATATAACATACAAACCTTGTACCGAGGAACAAACGAGTGATATAACATACAAACCTTGGCCCGAGGACCAAACGAGTGATAAAACAAACAAACAGTGTCCAGAGGAACAAACGAGTGATATAACATACAAATCTTGTCCCGAGGACCAAACGAGTGATAAAACATACAAACCTTGGCCCGAAGACCAAACGAGTGATATAACATACAAACCTTGGCCAGAGGACCAAACGAGTGATATAACATACAAACAGTGTTCCGAGGACCAAACGAGTGATATAACATACAAATCTTGTCCCGAGGACCAAACGAGTGATAAAACATACAAACCTTGGCCTGAGGACCAAACGAGTGATATAACATACAAACCTTGGCCAGAGGACCAAACGAGTGATATAACATACAAACCTTGGCCCGAAGACCAAATAAAAATCTGGATAAGAACTTTAAAAAAGTGTATGCCTATGTACTTTCACATGTGATGATTAAAAATTACGCCACCAAAGCTCAAAAGTAGACAGAATTAATTAAAATTTGCCACAAAAATGTGATGACTATATTAAGCTCATAAATTCAAATACCTAAACCAGGGTCGGTAAAACCTTTCAAACCCGCGGGCCACACTGGGTTACTAAATTATAAATAATAAAAGGCCCGCAACAGAGCAGTTGGATGGACTGTTTCAATATGACAAATATCTTTAGTAAATGTGAACGTCATTGGGGTGTGAAGAGCAGAGCACAAGCCGGATCAAGCAGTCAGAAGGGCCGCACTGGGCCTTAGTTAGCCCATCTCTGACCTAGACCTTTAAATTTCTATAAACAATGAAAACAAAGAACGACTAGAATATTTTATGACGTTAAAAGAAATTTTTGTGAATTGTGATCTCCATGACATCACGGATGACGAGTTCGGAATCATTAATACTCAAAATAGATTTTTTTAAAAAAAATCTAATTTTTATTTCAAGACAATTATGATTGAAAATAGACAGTTCTAACTGACAGTTCTAACAGACAGTTCTAATAGACAGTTCTAATAGACAGTTCTCATAGACAGATTGTTTTTATTTGTGCATTAAATGTTTATAATTTGCTACACACTATCTACTGTTTTTAAACTATAAATTGGCTAAACTATTCTGAGTTAATAGTGAGACAAAATTTTTTTCATACAAGTTATTTTGCTAAATTGTAGGATTACAAGATAGATTGATAGATAGAGCATATAGATAGATTGATAGATAGAGCATATAGAAAGATTGGTAAAAAGAACATATAGATACCATGATAAAAAGATATATAGATACCTTGATAAAAAGAACATGTAGATAGATTGATAAAAAGAACATATAGATTAGGGCTGTACCGGAATCCGATTCCGGTACCTGTTAAGCCGGATTCCGGCAGTTTTAACAAATCCGGTTCCGATTCCCGTTCCGGTTAAAATATGCCGGATTTAAGCCGGATTTCTTCGTTGTTTGAAATTTGTAAGAATTTTTTTTAGCGCAACATAATTTTGAAATATTTAGCGCTATACAATTAAATTAAAACTATAACTGCCTTTGCTTTTTTAAAACTACAATAACGTCGATCGCTTTTAGTTCTATATGTAAGTAAAAATATATTAAAAAGGAAGATTTGAATCCTATTTAGTCTAGTACATGTAGTAATACGACACCTTACCTTCCGCTACTTTTGATTCCGTGTTTTCTTTAAACTATATTTAGCTATAAAAGTCTAACTTCTTTAAAGAGCAGACAACGATCTATTTTTTGGGTGTTTACAGTTTAAAAATAGGTCAATAGTTAATTTTCTGCAAATTTTTTAATTGAGTGTATTTTGTCACAATCTGGATGCAATTCCTCGCATATTTAGATAAATAACTTGAATATACATTTTTAATTGAACATTAAAGTGATATTGATTTAGATTTGAAATGCATTCTAATTTGCGTTTTTATGGAAAAATGTCAGATAATGTTTTAAAGGAAAGTATTAATGAAATAACAAGGTTTGGTGACGTCACTATGTAAAACTAAAGAAAAATAAGCTATCGGGTGGTGCCACACTATATATATATATATATATATATATATATATATATATATATATATATATATATATATTGGAATTCATTTATTAATAAACATGTTTATTATACTTTCTAAGATATGTTATTCATTTCTTTGTTTGATTGTAATAGAAATCAAGTTAAATTAGGTACAGCTTTATTAAAATAAATTTTTAAAACGAAGAACCTGTTATTTTGACAGTGTTATCTTTCTTAACTCAAGATTGGGGAAGGGGTTTTAGTCACAGTCTTCAAGATCTAAATGGTTAATACTGCTTTTTGCTATCTAGAACTTAAAAATGAAATTTTTATTCTATTTTTCATTCTTATATCTTTTTATTTAGGCGAGAAATTACTACTTCATTCGGAAAAAATACTATTTAATTCGGTAAAATCCGGTTCCTGTTCCGATTCCGGCAGGATTCAAATATTAAATCCGATTCCGGTTCCGATCCTGCAGGATCTAAAAATTACAATCCGGTACAGCCCTAATATAGATAGATTGAGCGGCAGGGCAGAAAAGTGCGAGTTATAATTCCCTAAACAGAAAATCTGGATTACATAAAGTCAACTTTCTTTAACTCCATAGACTTTCTATTCAAGCACATAGGCTCAGTAGCCTAACTAGCGTTAGTGACACACGGACGGACGCTGAAAATGCCAGCCAAGTTCCATGCCCGAAAATACTAATGTGTTGGAATGGCGCCATTGGATGTTAGGAAACAAAATGACGATCCCTCTAGTTTTGGCATTGCATGGTTTCAACGTCGCTATGCCAATTAAGTATAAACATTCGCTCATCTGTACCAATTTAGTATAAACATTCGCTCATCTGTGCCAATTTAGTATAAACATTCGCTCATCAGTGCCAATTTAGTATAAACTTCGCTCATCAGTGCCAGTTAAGTATAAACATTCGCTCATCAGTGCCAATTTAGTATAAACATTCGCTCATCAGTGCTAATTAAGTATAAACATTCGCTCATCTGTGCCAATTCAGTATAAACATTCGCTCATCTGTGCCAATTTAGTATAAACATTCGCTCATCAGTGCCAATTTAGTATAAACATTCGCTCATCAGTGCCAGTTAAGTATAAACATTCGCTCATCAGTGCTAATTTAGTATAAACATTCGCTCATCTGTGCCAATTAAGTATAAACATTCGCTCATCTGTACCAATTTAGTATAAACATTCGCTCATCTGTGCCAATTAAGTATAAACATTCGCTCATCTGTGCCAATTTAGTATAAACATTCGCTCATCAGTGCCAATTAAGTATAAACATTCGCTCATCTGTGCCAATTTAGTATAAACATTCGCTCATCTGTGCCAATTAAGTATAAAAATTCGCTCATCTGTGCCAATTAAGTATAAACATTCGCTCATCTGTGCCAATTTAGTATAAACATTCGCTCATCTGTGCCAATTAAGTATAAACATTCGCTCATCTGTACCAATTTAGTATCAAAATTCGATCATCAGTGCCAATTAAGTAAAAAAATTCGCTCATCAGTGCCAATTAAGTATAAACATTCGCTCAGCAGTGCCAATTAAGTATAAAAATTCGCTCATCAGTGCCAATTAAGTATAAACATTCGCTCATCAGTGCCAATTAAGTATAAACATTCGCTCATCGGTGCCAATTAAGTATACAAATTCGCTCATCAGTGCCAATTAAGTATAAAAATTCGTTCATCAGTGCCAATTAAGTATAAAAATTCGCTCATCAGTGCCAATTAAGTATAAACATTCGCTCATCAGTGCCAATTAAGTATAAAAATTCGCTCATCAGTGCCAATTAAGTATACAAATTCACAACGAACAATTGTTTGGACATCTATCAACATAAATGACGGATTTTTTTTTCATATCAGTGGAGCCCCTTACTAGCTCACCATTGTTTAGTTGTTTAAACCCATTGTTTAGTTGTTTAAACCCATTGTTTAGTTGTTTAAACCCATTGTTTAGTTGTTTAAACCCATTGTTTAGTTGTTTAAACCCATTGTTTAGTTGTTTAAACCCATTGTTTAGTTGTTTAAACCCATTGTTTAGTTGTTTAAACCCATTGTTTAGTTGTTTAAACCCATGGGCGAAATTTCAATAATTGCGTTATAAATTCTGATGGTTATAAATAAATGTTAGAATAATTGAATGTAATTATAAACACTTTATAGATATAGCCATTGTTTGGACTGAGTCGTGAACTTCATATGATGCCTCAAAAATGAATAAACTCCATGATTAATAACATTTGCATATTAAGTTCATTATTTTAACGTATTCTCTACAGTCATGAGACATTCTAAACTAGAATCAAGAACAATTTAACGATTCAAACATTTACAAGTAATTAAACTATTTTATAAGCCGACTTATTTGAGTTGATGAGGTCAAAATTCATGAACGCCTAATCTCAAGCCTCTCATTGGCTAAGATCAGTTTCATTCACCCAGCATCGAGAATGTTGACATGGAGCCGAGTGCAAGTTGCAACCTGACCAAATAGTCAATCACTGGCCAGGACCAGGGCACTTCCAATCAATTCATCGATTTTCCCGGAATATAATTCTGATAGATCAGCTTGCAGGCTTTCAGAGGCGTCGCCAGTCCTGTTGACAAATCTTTGGATCTCGATTCTTGACAAAAGGAACACTCTTGAGTGGAGAGTCATTCCTTGAGAGTGTCAGGAAATCGTTAGGTTTTTTTTTTCCCTTGGAACAGATTACAATTTTGGGACAGGGAGTAACAGTGACTCATTCTGAGCGTGAATTCATTTGGTCCCAGGCCCTAGTGGACGATGAGGAGAAATTCTGTTTTGCTGTTGGACTTTATCCACCAAGTTGAGGCAGTGGACCTAATTTTTCCAGGTCTTATTCTCTGTCTACACGAGATGTCGCCACTTGTGGACAGAAGTTGAATGGACGAGTTGGCGGGTGGTAGAAGTGTTGGGGATTTTGGTGTGTGCATGGCTGTGTGTGTTTTGATGTGTGTTTGTGTGTGTGTGTGTGTGTGTGCATGTAATTGTGAGTGTTGTTGAAATGGTGTGTGTGTGTGTGTGAGAGAGAGAGAGGGTTGAGCCTCATGTCAATGAGACCAGCGAGGACCTTATTGATCAGACAGACAGAGAACATTCGAGAGCGCCACATGATAAATGACCCTGTGATGAAACTCAAGTGAACATTTACATTTTTCCCTATCAGATCGGCATACAAGAAATAAAAGTGGTTGATTGGCTACAGATAAAAAAAAAATGTTCGATAATTTTATTGCTCGAAATTGTACATCTTTTATTATTATTATTTCTCTCTCTGAAAACTAGATATTAATTTTCTGATGTAAACTTACAAATGTAAAACATTTGATATATTTTGAAATCTCAGAGGAAATAGATCCGTTTGCTATATCCAATAACATCCTCACATATATTAGTGTACCAAAATTATCTTTATAATATAATATTGTTTATTCACTGCGATGACCAAAATAGAAATTTTAGAAAGCTATCTGGTTGCAGTTTAAGAATGACTAACAGTCATGTGGAATAGTCACTGATTTTGTATGAAATTCTATAAAATAAATAAACTCTCTTTTTAAACAGTAATACCAAGACATATAGTCAATATTATATAAGAATGACGCAATGATTCTTTACCAATAATTTTCCCGACAGATCCAGTGCGAAGAATATACACTTTTTACACTTTGCTTTAAGACTCGTGTTTTCATCAGCTTAGTGCTTTTAGTAGTGTAATACATATACTTTATTTGCGTTGAAACTGTGCTACACTGTTTTTTTATTTTTTTTTTACATTGATGTTGTTCTAAGTTGCTAAACAATTGTATAATGTAATGTAGTGTTATTAAAACAATTTTTATATATCTGTATTGAGCACCTATGTAACGATTTTGTTGTTTATGTTACTTTACCTTTGCAAAACCCATGGAGCCTCTGAGTATGAGGAGATAGACGAGAATCCACACTGTGAGGCCACACAGTACCAGGTACCAGACCAGGGGGCCCCATATGCCCATTTGAGGAGATCGTTGTAGAAAGTCATTTCTGTAGAGGAGATCAAAGAGAAGGTTTCTTTTATTGGATCACGTGATACATTCAGACAGGAATGTTAGTGTTGGATGTGTACAGTCATCTGTCACACTGGTGGATGTGTATAGTCAACTGTCACACTGGTGGGTCTGTACAGTCATCTGTCACACTGGTGGATGTGTAAAGTCATCTGTCACACTGGTGGATGTGTAAAGTCATCTGTCACACTGGTGGATGTGTAAAGTCATCTGTCACACTGGTGGATGTGTACAGTCATCTGTCACACTGGTGGATGTGTAAAGTCATCTGTCACACTGGTGGATGTGTACAGTCATCTGTCACACTGGTGGATGTGTACAGTCATCTGTCACACTGGTGGATGTGT
>JAGDYQ010000073.1:1010567-1223221 GCA_021962125.1 Bulinus truncatus | reverse complement strand
ACCAGTGTGACAGATGACTGTACAGATCCACCAGTGTGACAGATGACTGTAAACATCCACCAGTGTGACAGTTGACTAAACACATCGACCAGTGTGACATATAACTGTACACATCCACCAGGGTGACAGATGACTGTACACATCCACCAGTGTGACAGATGACTGTACAGATCCACCAGTGTGACAGATGACTGTACACATCCACAAGTGTGACAGATGACTGTACAGATCCACCATTGTGACAGATGACTGTACAGATCCACCAGTGTGACAGTATACTGTACACATCCACCACTAACATTCCTGTCTGGGTGTATCACGTGATCCAATAAAAGAAACCTTCTCTTTGATCTCCTCTACAGAAATGACTTTCTACAACGATCTCCTCAAATGGGCATCTGGGGCCCCCTAGTCTGGTACCTGGTACTGTGTGGCCTCACAGTGTGGATTCTCGTCTATCTCCTCATACTCAGAGGCTCCACGGGTTTTGCAAAGGTAAAGTAATATAAACAACAAAATCGTTACATAGTTGCTCAATACAGATATATAAAAATAGTTTGTAATAATAACACTACATTACATTATACAATTGTTTAGCAACGTAGAACAACACCAATGTAAAAAAAATATATATAAAACAGTGTAGCACAGTTTCAACGTAAATAAAGTATATGTATTACACTACTAAAAGCAAAAAGCTGATGAAAACACGAGTCTTAAAGCAAAATGTAAAAACTGTATATTCTTCGCACTGGGTCTGTCGGGAAAATTATTGGTAAAGAATCATTGCGTCATTCTTATATAATATTGACTATATGTCTTGGTATTACTGTTTAAAAAATAGAGTTTATTTATTTTATAGAATTTTATACAAAATCAGTGACTATTCCACATGACTGTTAGTCATTCTTAAACTGCAACTAGATAGCTTTCTAAAATTTCTATTTTGGTCATCGCACGGAATAAACAATATCATATTATAAAGATAATTTCGGTACACTAATATATGTGAGGATATTATTGGATATCTGCAAACGGATCTATTTCCTCTGAGATCTCAAAATATATCAAATGTTTACATTTATAAGTTTACATCAGAAAATTAATATCTAGTTTTCAGAAAGAGAAATAATAATAATAATAAAAGATGTACAATTACGAGCAATAAAATTATCGAACATTTTTTATCTGTAGCCAATAAACCACTTTTATTTTTTATATGCCGATCTGATAGGGAAAAATGTAAATGTTCACTTGAGTTTCATCACAGGGTCATTTATCATGTGGCGCTCTCGAATGTTCTCTGTCTGTCTGATCAATAAGGTCCTCGCTGGTCTCATTGACATGAGGCTCAACTCTCTCTCTCACACACACATACCATTTCAACAACTTTCACAATTACATGCACACATACAAACACACATCAAAGCACACACAGCCATGAACACACCAAAATCCCCAACACTTCTACCACCCGCCAATTCGTCCATTCAACTTCTGTCCACAAGTGGTGACATCTCGTGTAGACAGAGAATAAGAGCTGGAAAAATTAGGTCCACTGCCTCAACTTGGTGGATAAAGTCCAACAGCAAAACAGAATTTCTCCTCATCGTCCACTAGGGCCTGGGACCAAATGAATTCACGCGCAGAATGAGTCACTGTTATTCCCTGTCCCAAAATTGTAATCTGTTCCAAGAAAAAAAAAACCTAACGATTTCCTGACACTCTCAAGGAATGACTCTCCACTCAAGAGTGTTCCTTTTGTCAAGAATCGAGATCCAAAGATTTGTCAACAGGACTGGCAACGCCTCTGAAATCCTGCAAGCTGATCTATCAGAATTATATTCCGGGAAAATCGATGAATTGATTGGAAGTGTCCTGGTCCTGGTCAGTGATTGACTATTTGGTCAGGTTGCAACTTGCACTCGGCTCCATGTCAACATTCTCAATGCTGGGTGAATGAAACTGATATTAGCCAATGAGAAGCTTGAAATTAGGCGTTCGTGAACTTTGACCTCATCAACTCAAATAAGTCGGCTTATAAAATAGTTTAATTACTTGTAAATGTTTGAATCGTTAAATTGTTCTTGATTCTAGTTTAGAATGTCTCATGACTGTACAGAATACGTTAAAATAATGAACACATTGACTGAATGTATTCTTATGTTACTTAATATGCAAATGTTATTAATCATGGACTTTATTCATTTTTGAGGCATCATTTGAAGTTCACGACTCAGTCCAAACAATTTGTGTTTCCATAAAGTGCGTGTAATTACATTCAATTATTCTAACATTTATTTATAACCATCAGAATTTATAACGCAATTATTGAAATTTTGCCAATGGGTTTAAACAACTAAACAATGGGTTTAAACAACTAAACAATGGGTTTAAACAACTAAACAATGGGTTTAGACAACTAAACAATGGGTTTATACAACTAAACAATGGGTTTAAACAACTAAACAATGGGTTTAAACAACTAAACAATGGGTTTAAACAACTAAACAATGGGTTTAACAACTAAACAATGGGTTTAAACAACTAAACAATGGGTTTAAACAACTAAACAATGGGTATAAACAACTAAACAATGGGTTTAAACAACTAAACAATGGGGAGCTAGTAAGAGGCTCTACTGATATGAAAAAATAATCCGTCATTTATGTTGATAGATGTGCAAACAATTGTTCGTTGCGAATGTTTATACTAAATTGGTACAGATGAGCGAATGTTTATACTAAATTGGCACTGATGAGTGAATGTTTATACTAAATTGGCACTGATGAGCGAATGTTTATACTAAATTGGCACTGATGAGCGAATGTTTATAATAAATTGGCACTGATGAGCGAATGTTTATACTAAATTGGCACAGATGAGCGAATGTTTATACTTAATTGGCACAGATGAGCGAATGTTTATACTTAATTAGCACTGATGAGCGAATTTTTATACTAAATTGGTACAGATGAGCGAATTTTTATACTTAATTGGCACAGATGAGCGAATTTTTATGTTAAATTGGTACAGATGAGCGAATGTTTATACTTAATTGGCACAGATGAGCGAATTTTTATGCTAAATTGGTACAGATGAGTGAATGTTTATACTTAACTGGCATAGCGACGTTGAAACCATGCAATGCCAAAACTAGAGGGATCGTCATTTTGTTTCCCAACATCCAAGGGCGCCATTCCAACACATTAGTATTTTTGGGCATGGAACTTGGCTGGCATTTTCAGCGTCCGTCCGTGTGTCACTAACGCTAGTTAGGCTACTGAGCCTATGTGCTTGAATAGAAAGTCTAAGGAGTTAAAGAAAGTTGACTTTATGTAATCCAGATTTACTGTTTAGGGAATTATAATTCGCACTTTTCTGCCCTGTCGCTTAATCTATCTATATATTCTTTATATCAAGGTATCTATATATTCTTTTTATCAAGGTATCTATATATTCTTTTTATCAAGGTATCTATATGTTCTTTTTACCAATCTATCTATATGCTCTATCTATCAATCTATCTATATGCTCTATCTATCAATCTATCTTGTAATCCTACAATTTAGCAAAATAATTTGTATGAAAAACAAGCAATTAAGCCTGTTCCATTCTGGACACAGGACGTGTTAGCGCATTTTCATGTTATGTATCAGTACGTTTGTTAGCTTGCAGTAAATATTTGTAAATTTTGGAAATGTTTATAAATTCAATTGTGTAATGCATATATCTGTAAAAAAAAATATTATAAAGACGTTTCTTTATATTTGAAAAAAAAAATATTTTCTCTTAAATCTAACTACAAGTGGTTTGTGGTTACTGAAATAGGACTCATAATTGAAAACATTCGAAATTGTAGTCATTTAATCGTCCGAAAACTCCGTCAATTGTTGCATAGCTCTGATACTTTCAATTAAACTCAGAACACAAGCTTACTATTTCATTTGATGAGTTTCTTAATAAATCTTGGTGAAACTACGTGCTGCAGTATTTCGCACCAAATGAATGGGTTATTGTACGTACAAGGTGTATATATAATATATAAGCCCCTTAGGAGCCCTGAAGCCCGGCCCTCAGAGGGCCTATCGCGAAATGGACTTTTGATGTACACTTGGCAGGCCAAGACCTACACAATGATATACACATCATGGGTCTAGGACTTATGCTTGCTGAGATATAGGGCGCTCCATTATTAATATAGCTTATATAGTAAAAAACGGTACTTTATAAGGCCCCTTTTACGGCCCTCAGAGGTCAGATCGCGAAATGGAAAAAAGTCATTTCTTGACAGGCCAAGACCTACAAAATGATATATACATCATGGGTCTAGGACTTATGGTTGTTGAGATCTAGGGTGATGACGGACAGACAGACAGACAGACAGACAAAACGGGGACAAAATTTGTCTCACTATTAACTCAGAATAGTTTAGCCAATTTATAGTTTAAAAATAGTAGATAGTGTGTAGCAAATTATAAACATTTAATGCACAAATAAAAACAATCTGTCTATGAGAACTTCTATTAGAACTGTCTATTAGAACTGTCTATTAGAACTGTCAGTTAGAACTGTCTATTTTCAATCATAATTGTCTTGAAATAAAAATGAGATTTTTTAAAAAAGCTATTTTGAGTATTAATGATTCCGAACTCGTCATCCGTGATGTTATAATTATGGAGATCACAATTCACAAAAATTTCTTTCAGTCATAAAATATTCTAGTCGTTCTTTGTTTTCATTGTTTATAGTAATTTAAAGGTCTACGTCAGAGATGGGCTAACTAAGGCCCAGTGCGGCCCTTCTGACTGCTTGATCCGGCACGTGCTCTGCTCTTCACACCCCAATGACCTTCACATTTACTTAAGATATTTGTCATATTGAAACAGTCCATCCAAATGCTCTTGTTGCGGGGCCTTTTATTATTTATAATTTAGTAACCCAGTGTGGCCCGCGGGTTTGAAAGATTTTACCGACCCTGGTTTAGGTATTTGAATTTATGAGCTTAATATAGTAATCACATTTTTGTGGCAAATTTAATTAATTCTGTCTACTTTTGAGCAGGCTTGCGGAGCCGGAGCCGAGGAGCCGGGAGCCGCTACTTTTTGCTGGAGCCGGAGCCGAAAAATCTGGCGGCTCCACGGCTCCCAAATGTTTTTTTTACAGCAGAATTTTTAGCTTTAAAATTACAAATTTGTTTGATTGTTTGCCTCCTGTAATTTGAAATGTTGTCATGTTTTACGAACGCCACTATAGTAACACGCACATCACCACAAGAAATCTTTAATGGGGAATCGTTTTGTGTTCGTTTTAAATCTTGTTTACCCTCCGAAATTTTTTTAATGGCATGTTATTTTGTTATATATAAAGTTAAAACAGTTTTATTTCATAGAATAATTGTATCAATCGTTTAAAATAAATTTTTACTACGACGACAAATAGAACGCGTCATTTCGTGTATTATTTGACCGCGAATTTGTAATAGACTAAAAACAAAATGTTAGCTTTCTGTATTTAACAATTTTATTATAAACAGAATATCTGAAATAGAGCATATAAATTTATAAGGTTGTGGCTTTTCGGACCCGTATCCCAGTAAAATTCGATTGTTATTCGGACCCGTGGCAAATATGCACTAAGCATAGCTATATTTAAACTTTATTAGACGGAACCCGAAAAAATAAAAATACAGAGTCCGCTTAGTGAAACCCTAGACACTGAGTAACGATTAAATCATACAATTTAAACAATTATAAAAAAATAAACAAAAAACAATAATAAAGTTTATGTGTAGCTAAACTAAGTGCATATTTGCCACGGTCCGAATAACAATCAGACTTTATTGGGACGGGGTCCGAATAAAAATCGGAGTTTGTTGGTACCGTAGCCAGAGAGGGCTAGGATGGCTGACCCCCCCCCCCCGTTCATGACCTGAGCCCCCCACGTGCATAAGTTGAACTTTTTGACAAAATTTTAATAATAACGGCTATAAAACATCAATCATTTTATTCAATTTTGTTTTAGGGGCCGGGCTGAGCTGGCCAATCAACTTTTGAAAATATTAATATCAGCACGGGGGCCCGTGTCACCCCTGCCCAGGGACCCGAAATTTCTGTCGGTGGGCCTGTTCGCAACCTTGTAATAGTTTTATATATTGATATCTTCTGAGGACAACTAGCAACCTTAAATAAGTTAATAAAATAATATTGACTTCTGACTTCACTTTTATACATATGTATAATAAAATAATAAAGTACAAACTCCGTGATTTCTGAGTGATGTTATTTAATTTGCAAATTTAATTTTTAGCAGAATTAATTTTATTTTAAATTGAATAATTGCGACTGGTCAATTTGTTGTTGATAGATCTGTTCTTTGTTTTCAATATTTTATAAGAAATATCACACAAATAGCTAAGTTATATTCGTGCATCTTTGTCGTTCTTCCCGGGTTGTACGTTTAACCAACAGTAAAATGATATAATTCAGGTATCTATTATGTCACAATTGTGTAGCAGAACCAATGGTTAATATATTTATAACAGGATTCAGAAATTGCTCAGCCTCAATAAATTTTTATCATCAAAACGCTTTACTATTTAAATTATTTTTAACAAAACTGCAACATGCCATGCATTATTAAAACGTAGTTAAAATTATATATTTCTAATTAATAGCTAAACAATCGGTACTAAAATGCACCATTCCAGATATGGAACTGCAAAAATTTTTTTGGGGAGGGGACTCACTGAGATCCCCTCCCAAAACCCCTCCTCTTCGTTCGCAAGCTTTCGGCGCTTCGCACCTCCATGTTCGCCCCCCCCCCCCATAACATTTCTTGTACCCCACCAGGGGCGGAATTATGGGGAGTGGCCGGGGGGCATGTCCCTCCTCCCCGGTTATTGCAAGTTTAGGTAATACATCATTAAATAATCGAAATATTTTTTGTTCAAAGACCAATTTTCAACAATGAAAACAGTTTTGCCCCCTCCCGGGGGTCAAAGTTTTGCCCCCCCCCCGTCAAAGTTGTCTAGATCCGCCGCTGTACCCCAGAATCAGTTCTTCGGCACCCCTCCCCCCGGCCGGAAAAAAATCCTCCCCCCCCCCAATGCAATAATCCTGGCTACGGGCCTGCCCGGGTTCGAATAGTCACTTCGAATTTATAAATAATAAATATAAATACTGAAGTCTTTAAAATATTTTAAATAATGTATCAATTTACTATTGGCTAATTTTATCATTGAAATAACTTTTTAGTACTTATGAAAGTGGCGACTAGTGAAACCTCGATCGAAAATAATGATACGTTTCGGGATGCACTGAAATGGTTTGTTTTTAGTAAAACCGACAATGCGTATATTTTTCAAGTTCCTGACTATGGGGGTGAACGCTGCAAAATTTGCATAACTTTTTATCACCGGGATGTTAGCGTGGAGCAATTACAAAAAATTTTGTCTCGTGTGATGCTATCTTAATAGACAGCCGGAGCCGAAAAAAAATATGGCGGCTCCGCAAGCCTGCTTTGGTGGCGTAATTTTTAATCATCACATGTGAAAGTACATAGGCATACAATTTTTTAAAGTTCTTGTCCAGATTTTTATTTGGTCTTCGGGCCAAGGTTTGTATATTATATCACTCGTTTGGTCCTCGGGACAATGTTTGTATCTTATATCAATCTTTTGGTCCTCGAGCCAAGGTTTGTATGTTATATCACTCGTTTGGTCCTCGGGACAATGTTTGTATTTTATATGACTCGTTTGGTCCTCGGGCCAAGGTGTATATGTTATATCACTCGTTTGGTCCTCGGGTCAAGGTTTGTTTGTTATATCACTCGTTTGGTCCTCTGGACAAGGTTTGTATGTTATATCACTCGTCTGGTCCTCGGGACAATGTTTGTATGTTATATCACTCGTTTGATCCTCGGGACACTGTTTGTATGTTATATCACTCGTTTGGTCCTCTGGACACTGTTTTTTTGTTATATCATTCGTCTGGTCCTCGGGCCAAGGTTTGTATGTCATATCACTCGTTTGGTCCTCGGGACAATGCTTGTATCTTATATCACTCGTTTGGTCCTCGGGCCAAGGTTTGTTTGTTATATCACTCGTTGCTCCTCGGGACAAGGTTTGTATGTTATATCACTCGTTTGGTCCTCGGGCAAAGGTTTGTATGTTATATCATTCGTTTGGTCCTCGGGATAATGTTTGTATGTTATATCACTCGTTGATCCTCGGGACACTGTTTGTATGTTATATCACTCGTTTGGTCCTCTGGACACTGTTTGTTTGTTACATCACTCGTTTGGTCCTCGGGCCAAGGTTTGTATGTTATATCACTCGTTTGGTCCTCGTTACAAGGTTTGTATGTGTTATATCGCTCGTGATGTCTTTTTCTTTTTCTCATTTCAACTTTATGCATGCCTATATTTTCCATCTGAGAAATCTAATGTAAGGAAATGAAAATGAACTAAACCATCATTTCAGTGTTTCTGAATGCCGCTGATAGCCCGGGATATTTGATTTCAAGACAGTCTCAAGAATCATAATTGCCCGGTCGTTAGTCTCTAGACGGCTTGCAGACGAGAGGGGGTCATGGGGTCCTCTCCCACAGAGCCAGCCAATCACCCTCCACTTCAGCCGTAAATATAATTATACACGGTTTGTTGGAACGTGAATAGACTTGTACTGTCTGCACACGGTTCTGGAACCCTTTCCTTCCCTCACCCTCCCTTTCTTCTTCAGTGAGGAACACACAGCAATCATCCGCCTTATAATACTAGAACAGCAGCCAACTCTATAAACTATTAGAACAGCAGCCAACGCTATAAACTATTAGAACAGCAGCCAACTCTGTATACTACTAGAACAACAACCAATTATGTATACTACTAGAACAGCAGCCAACTATTATACTACTAGAACAGCAGCCAACTCTGTATACTACTAGAACAGCAGCCAACTATGTATACTACTAGAACAGCAGCCAACTATTTCTAATTCTACAACAGCAGCCACTATTTCATATACAACAACAGCAGCCATCTATTTCTAATACTACAACAGCAGCTAACTATGTATACTACTAGAACAGCAGCCAACTCTGTATACTACTAGAACAGCAGCCAACTATGTATACTACTAGAACAGCAGCCAACTATGTATACTACTACAACAGCAGCCAACTATGTATACTACTAGAACAGCAGCCAACTATTTCTAATTCTACAACAGCAGCCAACTATTTCTAATACTACAACAGCAGCCAACTATGTATACTACTAGAACAGCAGCCAACTATGTATACTACTAGAACAGCAGCCAACTATGTATACTACTAGAACAGCGGCCAACTATGTATACTACTAGAACAGCAGCCAACTATGAATACTACTAGAACAGCAGCAAACTATGTATACTACTAGAACAGCAGCCAACTATTTCTAATACTACAACAGCAGCCAACTCTGTATACTACTAGAACAGCAGCCAACTATGTATACTACTAGAACAGCAGCCAACTATGAATACTACTAGAACAGCAGCCAACTATGTATACTACTAAAACAGCAGCTAACTATGTATACTACTAGAACAGCAGCCAACTATTTCTAATACTACAACAGCAGCCAACTATGTATACTACTAAAACAGCAGCTAACTATGTATACTACTAGAACAGCAGCTAATTATGTATACTACTAGAACATCAGCTAACTATGTATACTACTAGAACAGCAGTCAACTATTTCTAATACTACAACAGCAGCCAACTCTGTATACTATTAGAACAGTAGCCAATTATGTCTAATACTAGAACAGCAGCCAACTATGTCTAATTCTAGAACAGCAGCCAACTATTTCTAATACTACAAAAGCACCCAACTATGTATACTACTAGAACAGAAGCTAACAATTGGGAGAAGATACTATAATGGAGAAACAAACACAACAATACATAATATCTTTAAGGGGAATAAATGTTTAGCTAAACTTTAAAATGTAATGTATGGATTTTAAAGACATAATAACAAACAGCATGCAGGTTTAAAATAAATAGCTGACACGTTAAGAAACATATATCGACAGCTTCATCTCGGAAACAGTTATTAATCTACGAGTTGATCTGAGAAACAGAATAGACAGACAGCTTTAACATCCATAGCTGGGAAATAAAAAACCAACCTGTTGTTCAATGTGGACACGTTTATCTCTGACAAATTTTATGTTCATCAATGATGTAGTGGAGGTCTTTGTTTTACTTTCTAGTTGCTGATAGATCGTTGTTTGTTTGTTTGTTGTTTGTTTGTTGTTTGTTTGTTTTTTGTTTGTTTGTTGTTTGATGTTGTTTGTTGTTTGTTTTTTGTTTGTTTGTTGTTTGATGTTGTTTGTTTGTTGTTTGTTTTTGTTTGTTTGTTGTTTGTTGTTTGTTTTTGTTTGTTTGTTGTTTATTGTTTGTTGTTTGTTTGTTGGTTTGTTAGACTGAGAAACAGTAAAGTGTCCAAACAAACAGGTCGAAAATGTTAAAAACATGCATAAACCTCCTGTTTCCAGTTAAAACACATCTCCTTTCACTTGTTAACAAGAACCATAGATCTTTCTTTTTTTTTTTAAAGATTTTTCCACTCAGTTATTTGAAGTAAAAAAAGGTTGTTTTTTTTTAATTTATTGGATCAAAATAGATGACATCATCCGATAAAAAAATAAAATGGAGGGGGGGGGGTGTTGAGGGGAGGCGGTGGACATGGGAGACTGTTTTGATACGTAAAAAATGTTTTTATTTTACCGGCAACACTATTGCGTTAACAAATATTTATGAATGAAGATTGCATTGTATATTTTCAATTAGGTGATATTTTGAAATGTATGTCTTTATTTGCAATTCCAAGCATCATTTAACAATGACGACATTTGTATGAATTGAGATAAAGACACAGGATTTTAAATTATATAACAAACTATTTATTGTATCAAAAAAACCTAAATTGTAGAAACAATCTATATTAAGAAGATAATTTATGTGCACAGTGTGATACCAAAACGTCGAACGGTTCTCAGTCTGCCAATTTTTCGGGGGATCAACTGTGAAGTTGCAAAATGGAAAAAAATTGAAAAGGTTGACAGGAGGGAAACAGAGAGAAAGAGAGGGAGAAAGCTGCCGGCCATTTCGTTTATAATATTTTAGAATAAAGATTTTTTTTTTAAATTAGGAAGTTTAGAAATAGCACATGCCTATTCAATATTAGAACAGATATGCATAAGTGGGCATTTTTTTTTCCAATGGTGCACTATGTAAAATTCATTACGTATATGTTCGTGTGCACCCTCTTTCGACTCAGTGGTTTTTCTTTTTACTTACAATTCTCATTTTTAAGACTCAGCATTCGAGTAAATATCACAAACCAACAGAAACCAAACATTTGGTTTTGAATGTTTTTCTCCTTTTTTTTTCCTTGTTGACAGTAATACAATGTAAATACCATTAACCTTTAATAAATACTCATCATTTATTTTTCTATTTGTGTCAGTCATATTAATTAGATTTCCGTATGAATTTTGTTACATTGTAATTGATCAACGTCTATAAATCTTGGTAAATTAATTGACTGCATGCACTATACAAATGTATATAAGTAAATACAAAACGTGTCCTGCTCTACAGGTGTTGACCATCGTTGTCCCATCGACAGCAGCTCTCATACTTATAGTCACCATCTATGGCTACACTGCTGTCCCAAACTATCTGAACTCGCTCAAAAAATTCATTTTCACAGATCACAGAAAACACATGATTCCGGAATCACAGAGCGCGATTCGATATATTCTGAGTTTTCCAGAGGTAACTAAAGATGTTGAGCGTAACATGTATGAGGCCAGAATCTGAGATAAAATGTCTCTACTCATAACTGGCTTCAGTATCTGGGATAAAATGTCTCTACTCATAACTGGCGTCAGTATATGAGGAAAACATATCTTCACTCAGAGCTAGCACCAGAATCTGGAATAAAATGTCTTAACTCATTGCTGGCCCCATTATCTGGGATAAAATGTTTTAACTCATTGCTGGCCCCATTATCTGGGATAAAATGTTTTAACTCATTGCTGGCCCCATTATCTGGGATAAAATGTTTTAACTCATTGCTGGCCCCATTATCTGGGATAAAATGTCTTAACTCAGAGCTAGCACCAAAATCTGAGATAAAATGTCTTAACACAGAGCTAGCACCAAAATCTGGGATAAAATGTCTTAACTCAGAGCTAGCACCAAAATATGGTATTGAATGTCTTAACTCAGAGCTAGCACCAAAATCTGGTATTAAATGTCTTAACTCAGAGCTAGCACCAAAATCTGGTATTGAATGTCTTAACTCAGAGCTAGCACCAAAATATGGTATTGAATGTCTTAACTCAGAGCTAGCACCAAATTATGGTATTAAATGTCTTAACTCAGAGCTAGCACCAAAATACGGTATTAAATGTCTTAACTCATTGCTGGCCCCATTATCTGGGATAAAATGTCTTAACTCATAACTGACGCCAATAGTGATTAGTGACCTACTTTTTATGTTTTAGCTTTAGGACCTATGTTTGTTTATCTATTTGAGTTTAGTTAGTATTGACGTTAGCATAATCATTTATTGGTCAGGTCAATTAAATATTAATTTCATTAAGGTTCATTCTTAGTATGGTTTTCAGTCACAACTGTGTGTGTCATATTTTTCTTCTATTTCTCTCAATGTGTGTTCAACAGTTTTGGCTGGACGCTTTAGACCTACATGTTTATGGCCTGGGACTTTGGGCCGGGATACTGCCCTATATAGGAACTCACATTATGTGCACAAAGAAAATTGTAAGGAGGTGAGTGTTAACTAAAATGTCAATGTGTCATTATATCAATGTGTCAATATGTCAATGTGTCAATTTGTTATTATGTCATTGTGTCAATGTGTCAACGTGTCAATATGCCAATGTGTCAATTTGTCATTATGTCATTGTGTCAATTTGTCAACGTGTCATTATGTCAATGTGTCAATTTGTCATTATGTCAATGTGTCAATTTTTCATTATGTCATTGTGTCAATTTGTCAACGTGTCATATGTCAATGTGTCAATTTGTCATTATGTCAATGTGTCAATTTGTCATTATGTCATTGTGTCAATTTGTCAACGTGTCAATTTGTCATTATGTCAATGTTGTGTCAATATGTCAATTTGTAAATATATCAATGTTTCAATATGTCAGTGTTAGAATTTCCAAAGCATGTTCGTATTCTAAGGCATTTAAATATAATCAGTTCGGTTTCTAAGATGTTCGACGTTAATGCTATTGGATTTAAAAAATAGGAGCGGCATTTATGTTCTCCACCACGGGCGGCTATTTAAGCCACTGTACATTGTACATATGTTTCATATGTTGTGTATTACATCACATATTCATATATTTCTTGTGTTGGTGTATTACATGACATATTTATGCATTTCTGGAGTTGGAGTATTAAATGACATATTTATGCATTTCTGGAGTTGGAGTATTACATGACATATTTATACATTTCAGGAGTTGGTGTATTCTGACATTGTCTCAGATATTCTCACCAATCATCTTACTGGTTATGCTCATGCCATTTATCGATCCACAATATCCTGGAGGCATCTTAAGTAATGAAGTTGGAGTAAAACCAGGTAGACTATTATCAGTTAGGCATCTTAAGTTATGAAGTTGTAGTAAAACCAGGTAGACTATTATCAGTTAGGCATCTTAAGTTATGAAGTTGGAGTAAAACCAGGTAGACTATTATCAGTTAGGCATCTTAAGTTATGTAGCTGGAGTAAAACCAGATAGACTATTATCAGTTAGGCATCTTAAGTTATGAAGTTGGAGTAAAACCAGGTAGACTATTATCAGTTAGGCATCTTAAGTTATGAAGTTGGAGTAAAACCAGGTAGACTATTATCAGTTAGGCATCTTAAGCTATGAAGTTGGAGTAATACCAGGTAGACTATTATCAGTTAGGCATCTTAAGTTATGAAGTTGGAGTAAAACCAGGTAGACTATTATCAGTTAGGCATCTTAAGTTATGAAGTTGGAGTAATACCAGGTAGATTATTATCAGTTAGCCTTACTTCTATGATGGAAGCAATGACACGTTCATCAATTTTGTGGGAAAAGTCTCAAAATAAATAGGCTTACAAAAAAGTATTGAAACTGGCTATAAAGTCATTTATAAATGTATGCATTAAGTAAAAAGTAAATGTTTCTTTAGCCCATGAGAGCCAATAGCGACATAAGGGGGGGGGGTAGGGCTATTGACCCAGGCCCTGCGTTATACTTAGATGTATCAAAACTAATGGCCCCTGAAATGTCATTTTCTCCACGCCATTCATATGACACTCACCCTAGACCCCGCACATGACACTCACCCTAGACCCCGCACATGACACTCACCCTAGACCCCCACATGATACTCACCCGTGACCCCGCATATGATACTCACCCTAGACCACGCACATGACACTCACCCTAGATCCCCGCACATGATACTCACCCTAGACCCCGCATATGATACTCACCCTAGACCACGCACATGACACTCACCCTAGATCCCCGCACATGATACTCACCCTAGACCCCGCATATGATACTCACCCTAGATCCCCGCACATGACACTCACCCTAGACCCCGCACATGACACTCACCCTAGACCCCGCACATGATACTCACCCTAGACCCAGCATATGACACTCACCCTGGACCCCGCACATGATACTCACCCTAGACCCCGCACATGACACTCACCCTAGACCCCGCATATGATAGTCACCCTCGACCCCGCATATGATACTCACCCTAGATCCCGCATATGACACTCACCCTAGACCCCCGCATATGACAATGGCCCTAGGCCAACACATGGCACTCGCCCAATACCCCGAGAAAGCCGTCTCCGTGTGACCCACCGAGGCAGGTGAATTAGAGTTCTTCTGATTTGTACTCATGAAACACTAATGGGGGTGGGGGTGCCCAGCCCGCCTGTACTTCAGTTAATGTGATGCGTCTGTTAAACACCGTGTGAATTGCTATGATAATTAGTTGGTACATAAACTCATTTAGATCGGTTGGGGCGCAGAACAAAAATGACAAAGAAAAAATGAAGTTACAAATGTAAAATTAAGGTTCGGGGGGGGGGCCTCTTAGGTGTGAGGCCCAGAGAGCGAGCCCAATGTACTCGCCGTTCAAACTTAGTATCCAAAGAAAAATGTAAAAAGGGCTCTTACAATTACATTTGTTCGATCCCTGTATTTTTTAACTATATAGATGATTATAAATCAATTGATCTGCTATGTTCTATGTATTTGTCTAGGTCTCAGCTATCTGTTTGTAGCCATCCCTCATACCTTCCACAAACATGGACTGTCTTCATTCATTTTATTTTTGATCTACACCATCTATGTCATGATCAGCATTCAACATTTGGTAAGTCCGTACATACTGTTATACTTCATATGTATATATATAATATATATATATATATATATATATATATATATATATATATATATATATATACTAGTTGTAAGTACCCGGCTTTGCCAGGGTTTAAAATAAGGTTTTCTGTTTACTTTCTCCCGACCCCCCTCTCTCCCTCCCATCCCTCCCCCCTCTCTCCCTCCCTACCCCCTCTCTCCCTTTCTCTTTCCCTCCCTCCCTTTCTCCCTCCCTCTCCTTCCCTCCCTAACTCTCCCATCTCCCTCTCACTCTCTATCTCCCTCCCACCTTCTCTCACCCCCGTTCCCCCTCTCTCCACCCTTCCTCCTCCCTCCCTGCCCCCCTCTCTCTCTTTATCTCTCACTCCCAACCATTTCTCCCCATCCTCTCTCTCCCTCTCTCCTTCCCTCCCCCTTTCTCTCCCTCCCTCCCCCCCCTCCCCCTTCCTCCTTTCTCCCTCCCTCCCTATCCCTCTCTCCCCCTCCCTCCCTCATTTCCTCTCTCCCCTCCCTGCCCCCTCTCTCTTTATCTCTCTCCCTCCCTCTTTCTTTATCTCTCTCCCTCCCCCTCTCTCTCCATCCCTCCCTCCCCTCTATCTCCCTCCCTACTCCCGCTCTCCCTGCCTTCCTTTCTCTTTCCTTCCCTCCCTTTCTCTCTCCCCTCTCTCCCTCCCTCTCTCTCCAACCCTCCCTCTCCCTTTATCTCCCTCCCTACCACCTCTCTCCCTCCCTTTCCCTCCCTCCTTCTCTCCCCCTCCCCGCCCCCTCCTTCCCTCTCCCTCCCTGCCCCCCTCTCTCTTTATCTCTCTCCCCCCTCCCTCTCTCTGTAAAATTAAACGTCAAATTACGCTTCTTAAAAAAACAGAAAACCTTATTTTAATCCCGGGCAAAGCCGGGTACTTGCAGCATGAAAAAAAACAACATTATTTTTTTTTTCCGTCCCTAACCCTTTCTTCTCCGTCCGTTCAATTACACATTCACTTGGTGCGCGAATACAGGGAATTCCCTGTGCATTGATACAATTTAAATGCAATAACATTTAAAGCACCCGCGCGCAAGTTCATCATCGGGAAATGACGTCACAGAGGATTTTTATTTATAGTGAAGGCGATCCCATACCGTGAATACTTTAATATAGTAAAATACTAAAATAATTAATTAAAATTAAACTACCCATTGAGATTTATTAATAATGTTAACAATGTCACAAAAACATTTTAATTAACGTATTTCGGTTTATTAAAGTGCACCTTTAATTTTAATCTTCTGAATACATAAAACGATAGGTACATAGATATGACTGTTGATTTCACCATGTTTACAATTGGAGTTTCCGGAAGTTACCCCTCTTTTAAAAATGTATCATCAGGAAATGACGTCACAGAAGAGTTTTATTTATGGCGCCGTCGAGATTACTTTTAATATAGTAAATACTAAAATAAAAATAATTTATTACAATTAAACTACCCATCGAGATGAAACGAAACATGTCCTATAACCTTCCCCATGTAATTATGTGTACGTGTACCAAATTTCACGTTATTTGGTTGTCTGGATCTTGAGTTATAAGGGAACAGACAGACAGACAGACAGACAACAAATGCCTCTTATAAGTATATATATATACTATATATATATATATATATATATATATATATATATATATATATATATATATATACTAGTTGCAAGTACCCGGCTTTGCCCGGGTTCAAAATGAGGTTTTCTGTTTACCTTCTGTTTTCTCCCTACTCCCTCTCTCCCTTCCTCTCTCTCTCCCTTTCCCTCCGTCTTTTTCTCCCGCCCTCCCTCTCTCTCTTCCATCTCTCTCCTCCCTCTCCCTCTCTCCCCCTCTCCCCCCTCCTTCTCCCCCCCTGTCCATCCCCCTCCCTCCCTCTCTCCCCCTTCCTCCTTCCGTCTCTCTCCCTCCCAGCCCCCTCTCTCTCTTTATCTCTTCCTCCCATTTCTCCCATCCTCTCTCTCCTTCTCTCCTTCCCTCCCCCTCTCTCCCTTCCTAACCCCTCTCTCCCTCCCTCCTTTCTCCCTCCCTCCCTCCCCCTCTCTCCACCTCTCCTCCCTACCTCCCCTCTCTCCCCCTTCCTCCCTCCCCTCATTCCCTCTCTCTCTCTCCCTGCCCCCCTCACTCTTTATCTCTCTCGCTCTCTCTCTCCCACCTCTCTCCCTCCCTCCCCTCTATCTCCCTCCCTACCCCCTCTCTCCTCTCCCTTCCTTTCTCTCTCCCTCTCTCCCTCCCTCTCCCATCTCCCTTTCTACCCCTCCTTCTCTCCCCCCTGTCCATCCCCCCTCCCTCCCTCCTTTCCTCTTTCTCCCCCTGCCCCCTCTCTCTCTTTATCTCTCTCTCCCTCCCTCCCTCTCTCTCTCTCTCTCTATATATATATATATATATATATATATATATATATATATATATATATATAATAGTTGCAAGTACCCGGCTTTGCCCGGGTTTAAAATAAGGTTTTCTGTTTACCTTCTGTTTTCTCCCTACCCCCTCTCTCCCTTCCTCTCTCTCTCCCTCCCTCCCTCCCTCTCTCTCCCTTTCCCTCCCTCCCTCCCTTTCTCCCCTCCCTCCCTCTCCCTCCATCTCTCATCTCTCTCCGTCCCTCTCCCCCTCCTTTTCTCCCCCTGTCCATCCCCCCCTCCCTCCCTCTCCCCCCTCCCTCCCTCCCTCCCTCCCTCCTACCCTCCTTACCTCTCTCTTCCCCCTGCCCCCCTCTCTCTCTTTATCTTTCTCTCTTTCTCTCTCTCCCTCCCCCCTCTCTCTCTCTCTCTCTCTATATATATATATATATATATATATATATATATTTATATATATATATATATACTTATTATTATGGCTTCACACTTCTTCTAAAATCCTTCTTCATTCCTTTACCTTCCTCAAACTGTAAAAATCAGAGAGCATGAAAAAACAACAATTCTTTGCATCACAAAGGCACAATACAGCACCAGTGCGCAAGTTCTATTCGATCATCGGGAAATGACGTCACAGAGGAATTTTATTTATGGCGCGGTCGAGATTACTTTAATATAGTAAAATACTAAAATAAAAAAAATTAATTACAATTAAACTACCCATCGAGATGAAACGAAACCTGTCCTATAACCTTCCCCGTGTAATTATGTGTATGTGTAACAAATTTCACGTTATTTGGTTGTCTGGATCTTGAGTTATAAGGGAACAGACAGACAGACAGACAGACAACAAATGCGTCTTATAAATATAGATAGAGATATTCACATAAATGTACGTACCTATTTATGTATGTTCGGTGGTCCAGCATATAAATGTATATCGTTGAACCAAAACAACACGAGACCAGATGGTGAACCAAGTAATGCACCGTGCTATTGTTTTCTTTTAACTTGTCAGCTGTTTTTTTTTTTTTGTTTTTTTTTTTTTTTTTGCATTTTTTTTTATTCTATTTTATATGCCACCTAGCACATTTCCCTCAACATTACAATGATCATTTTAATATAAAATAGTTACACAATTTTATGGGAAATAGTCGATACTAAAAAGAACAACACAAAAAATAAACTGAGCCATGTCCCTTACAAATATGATAGTCATGTAATTTAAACTCCATGGTCAACTAGTCATGTACATGTATTATAAACTCCATACTTTTTAAATCGAAATTCTCGCTTACAATTCAATAAACGCTTTTGTAAACAATGATTTATTTGTTTTATCTATTCATATACTGTTGATTTTTCTGTTTCATTTACTAGCTTTGTGGAACATTGTTAAAAGAAATACAATACAGGATTTCAAACCTTTTGTGAACAATTTATTTATTATCTCTTTGTTTCTACTTTCTTTATGATTATTGTTTTTATTCAATTTTATTGTATTGCATGTAGGTGTATACAGCCTAATTATTTATAAATAAAAAAACGGTTAAAAAATATCTCATGGCACATGCGGGTAACGCTGCATCAAACATTCAGATCGGGCTACAACATTCAGATCTGTATACAACATTCAGATATGTCTACAACATTCAGATCTGTATACAACATTCAGATATGTCTACAACATTCAGATCGGGCTACAACATTCAGATATGTCTACAACATTCAGATCTGTATACAACATTCAGATCGGGCTACAACATTCAGATCGGGCTACAACATTCAGATATGTCTACAACATTCAGATATGTCTACAACATTCAGATCGGGCTACAACATCCAGATATGTCTACAACATTCAGATCGGGCTACAACATTCAGATATGTCTACAACATTCAGATCTGTATACAACATTCAGATATGTCTACAACATTCAGATATGTCTACAACATTCAGATCGGGCTACAACATCCAGATATGTCTACAACATCCAGATCTGTATACAACATTCAGATATGTCTACAACATTCAGATCGGGCTACAACATTCAGATCTGTATACAACATTCAGATCTGTATACAACATTCAGATCGGGCTACAACATTCAGATCGGGCTACAACATTCAGATATGTCTACAACATTCAAATATGTCTACAACATTCAGATCGGGCTACAACATCCAGATATGTCTACAACATTCAGATCGGGCTACAACATTCAGATATGTCTACAACATTCAGATCTGTATACAACATTCAGATATGTCTACAACATTCAGATCGGGCTACAACATCCAGATATGTCTACAACATCCAGATCTGTATACAACATTCAGATATGTCTACAACATTCAGATCGGGCTACAACATTCAGATATGTCTACAACATTCAGATCTGTATACAACATTCAGATCGGGCTACAACATTCAGATCGGGCTACAACATTCAGATATGTCTACAACATTCAGATATGTCTACAACATTCAGATCGGGCTACAACATCCAGATATGTCTACAACATTCAGATCGGGCTACAACATTCAGATATGTCTACAACATTCAGATCTGTATACAACATTCAGATCTGTATACAACATTCAGATATGTCTACAACATTCAGATCGGGCTACAACATCCAGATATGTCTACAACATCCAGATCTGTATACAACATTCAGATATGTCTACAACATTCAGATCGGGCTACAACATTCAGATCTGTATACAACATTCAGATCTGTATACAACATTCAGATCGGGCTACAACATTCATATATGTCTACAACATTCAGATATGTCTACAACATTCAAATATGTCTACAACATTCAGATCGGGCTACAACATCCAGATATGTCTACAACATTCAGATCGGGCTACAACATTCAGATATGTCTACAACATTCAGATCTGTATACAACATTCAGATATGTCTACAACATTCAGATCGGGCTACAACATCCAGATATGTCTACAACATCCAGATCTGTATACAACATTCAGATATGTCTACAACATTCAGATCTGTATACAACATTCAGATATGTCTACAACATTCAGATCGGGCTACAACATTCAGATATGTCTACAACATTCAGATCTGTATACAACATTCAGATATGTCTACAACATTCAGATCGGGCTACAACATTCAGATGGGGAACTTATATGACATATGATTATGTTGATCCATATTTTATTTCAGAGTTTCCATATTTTGATGATTTGGGAAAATGTCTGGCCAAGTCTTCCTAAGGCAGTGATTGCATTCTTCAAGAGAACATCAATCTTGTTAGCCACTGTGTGTTTTTTCTCCTTCTTTCTCACCTCCCCTTATTTGTCTCAGGTAATGCATTCGTTTTTTTTTTACACTCTTACATTAATCTTTAAAAGTTCTATTATTAAAATACTTTCAAAGGGAAGAAACAGGGAAAAAAAACAATCAGAGTTTGTTCCCTTTTTTTTAATCTGTACAGCGTGGACTTTTACTCTACCAGATTGTCCGATTCTATGTTGACCACCTTCTGTTTGCTGTGGTCATTTTTAGTATGGTTCCTTTCATCATCGGTTTCAGTAAGTAATCTGTCAAATAATTTACAAAAAAAAGCAACATTCATATTTATTCAACACATATTCTATTGATAATGTTCATAATTATAAAACAATTATCCTATTTTCTATTTAATAATTATGTAAAAATCATCCCAGTTTAATTTTCATAGCTTTGTTACACTTATCCTAATGATAACATAATTATGTAACACTTATATTGTTCATTCTTTAAAATGAAACTGTTCATTTATTTCCAAATAGTCCGCCAGGAAACATTACGTATGCCCATTGACAGAATTTTTATGGGTGTTTGGTATGGATCAGCATCCTTGATAGCTGCAGTAAGTCACTATATATTGTATTGATTGTTATAACAGTCAAATGTCCTTGCAGTAAGTCACTATTGCTTGTTGCAACTCCAATGAGATGTGTGAAGAATGTCACACAGGTCATTAAAATCAGCTGCAACAGGACTATTTTCTTTACGAATGAGAAAAAAATGTCACTTGCTAAATGTATCGCACTATTTATAGTTTTTTTAGATAGATTTTTTTTTTAAATTGATTCATGTCCTTTACTTTGTCCTGAAATAATTGTGTCTCCTTTCTTATCAACAATGACAACACAAGTTTGTTTTTTCTTGCAATAGTTCCCCACTTAAAATGTGTTCCCGACTCAATAAGTACACAGTTGTAGAACTCAGTAAGTTGTTAACTTGGCGTCATATACGTGTTATACAACTACGTAACACCATTCTGGCGATATACGAGTCTCATGATTGGTTATACCGTTAGACAGTTTAACGAAAGCGCTATTGAAAAGTTCATTACTGGGATCAAGGACAAATTTAAAAAAAAAAGAAATTATCTTAAGTGTTAAGGTCATGTAGCTGTTTAATTTCAAGGCCGTATAGTATACATGATTCGTTAGAAACACTTCAGGTAGTTCCCCCCCCCCCCCCCAAGTATTACTTAATAAGTTAACAAAGCCCTTCATAATAAAATTGTGTTCGTAAAAATTGTGATTTCTTTCGGTAACTAGCCTTTGGCCCACAGTCATCTAAATCTAGTTTGTTGTTTATTCTTTCTATCAGAGCCGTTCAAATAAATAGGTAAATTAGGCAACAGTAAGACCTACACCGTCGAAATATTAAATTAGGCAACAGTAAGGCCTACACCGTCGAAATGTTAAATTAGGCAACAGTAAGGCCTACACCGTCGAAATGTTAAATTAGGCTACAGTAAGGCCTACACCGTCGAAATGTTAAATTAGGCAACAGTAAGGCCTACACCGCCTAAATTCCAACTTCTTAATGTCTATCAAATCTGGTTCTAAGGGTTAAGGTTAATTAGCTCTGGAAGACTCTGCCTAGGGCCTCAATCAAACAAGAAACGGCTCTGAATTCTATGAATAAGAACAATCTCATGTCACACATTTGAACTACATCTTCTTTTATCACAACGTATACATTTAAGATATCCTTCCCATTCAGATTTATGATATTTGCGGAAACATTTTTTTGTAAAATTTTTATGTTTTATATTGATATTTTTTTTATTCTTAGATTTCAAAATAAAAATAAATATTTCTGAGTTAATGATTTGGTGATTAAAAAATTCAAATGATTGAGATCACAAATAATATTTTTCTATCTCCATATATGAATAACAACAAAATCCATACAGGTCATACGTGTGCACAATATCGTTCATTATGTTATTATAGGTCATACTTGTGTACAATATCGTTCATTGTGTTATTATAGGTCATACTTGTGCACAATATCTTTCATTATGTTATTATAGGTCATACTTGTGCACAATATCGTTTATTATGTTATTATAGGTCATACTTGTGTACAATATCGTTCATTGTGTTATTATAGGTCATACTTGTGCACAATATCTTTCATTATGTTATTATAGGTCATACTTGTGCACAATATCTTTCATTATGTTATTATAGGTCAAACTTGTGCACAATATCGTTCATTATGTTATTATAGGTTATACTTGTGCACAATATCTTTCATTATGTTATTATAGGTCAAACTTGTGCACAATATCGTTCATTATGTTATTATAGGCCATACTTGTGTACAATATCGTTCATTATGTTATTATAGGTCATACTTGTGTACAATATCGTTCATTGTGTTATTATTGGTCATACTTGTGCACAATATCTTTCATTATGTTATTATAGGTCATACTTGTGCACAATATCGTTCATTGTGTTATTATAGGTCATACTTGTGTACAATATCGTTCATTATGTTATTATAGGTCATACTTGTGTACAATATCGTTCATTATTTTATCTTTTTTTCAAAACCATTGTTTCTTGATATACAATTTGATTGTTTCTAATATTGTTGCGGATGCTGTTGATTTCAATTCAGTGTTTCCTGGTGTACAACTTGATTGTGTTTGTCTACCCTGAAACTGTCGAGAGATACGAACAAAAATGGATAGAGCACCTAGGCTGGTGTGTGAGTGTGTCGCCATGTTTGCTGGGCGTCTCTCTGGGTGCGCTACACACTATATTATCATTAACTGGATCATTCAAAGAAGTAAGTGCACTACATACTATACTATCCTTAACTGGATCATTCAAAGAAGTAAGTGCACTACATACTATATTATCCTTAACTGGATCATTCAAAGAAGTACGCACGCTAACTACTATATTATCATTAACTGGATCATTCAAAGAAGTAAGTGCACTACACACTATATTATCCTTAACTGGATCATTCAAAGAAGTAAGTGCACTACAAACTATATTATCATTAACTGGATCATTCAAAGAAGTAAGTGCACTACATACTATATTATCCTTAACTGGATCATTCAAAGAAGTACGCACGCTACATACTATATTATCATTAACTGGATCATTCAAAGAAGTAAGTACACTACTCACTATATTATCCTTAACTGGATCATTCAAAAAAGTAAGTGCATTCTTTTTATTAGTATTTTTTTTATAAGATTGATTGATACAGTAGACATTCTTTAAATTTATTGAATTAGAGATGATGAAAAACTTTTGGGTGGAAATCATTTTTATTTTCTATCAAGTAAACCACATTTGATGGCATGAGTGTTCTGATAGGTACATTAGCCTGTCTACTAGTGTCCACTAATATCTTTATCTATGCTTAGGTCCACTAATATCTTTATCTATGGTTAGGTCCACTAATATCTTTATCTGTGCTTAGGTCCACTAATACCTTTATCTATGGTTAGGTCCACTAATATCTTTATACTTAGGTCCACTAATACCTTTATCTATGGTTAGGTCCACTAATATCTTTATCTGTGCTTAGGTCCACTAATATCTTTATCTGTGCTTAGGTCCAATAATACCTTTATCTGTGCTTAGGTCCACTAATATCTTTATCTATACTTAGGTCCACTAATATCTTTATCTATGCTTAGGTCCACTAATATCTTTGAGTCTGTGACTTGTAACACTAATATCATGAGTTTCTGCCTTGTTCCAATTATATAGTTCATCAAAATTAGCTCGTTTCATATTGCCAAATGCAATATGACTGGTGCAAGCATGAAAAAGTTTCATAAAAGCTCAAAACTTTCTCCTTGTAAAAAGTGGTGAATAGATTAGATAGATTAGATTAGATGATTGATAGATGATAGAAGATAGATAGATACATACATACATACAGATTGATTGATTGATTAGATAATTATGAATCAGATACATACATACATACAGATTGATTGATTGATTAGATAATTATGAATCAATCACTTCTTAAACTATAGGGCAATCTTCAATGTAAATACAAATTATCACCATGTACATGAATCATTTAAATATTTTTTTTTTCTTTCAGAGACTGATGAACTCTGTGAAGGTCGGGACTCCCCCTGTCGACGACGCTGGCGATGATTGTATATCTGTAGACACAGGGGACACCGATCTCAAGACGCCGTGCACCTCCAGACACAACACGCCCATGACCCAGGCCAGGGCCCCGCTGCTCAAACACCATCACCACACCAACCTGACAGAGAGCCACGGCCACCATAAGCACTCACCCCACACACTGTTCCCCCAGAGCCTGGCCCCACTCCCACTCGGGCAAACAGCTGATCCCGGCACGGCTCAAGGCTGTATCAACAGCCCCACTGCAGGGAGGGAAGCGTTTACTCAAGGGAGAGAAGCGTTTACTCAAGACACACCAGCTGCTTTCGGTTATGGAACTTTACAATTTCCCAAACCAAAAGCCACTGTGGAGGTTGTGATGAAGTCGACAAGTGATGGAAATATTTCAAGGTTGTGAAAATACAGAAAGTTGAAAAATATTGCTCAGTCTTAAAAGATACAGTCATTACCACATTCATTTCAAAGTCCCATTGATTTTTAAATATACCTGATTGGACAGTTAGAATAACAGCTAAAAATATTTTTAATCAATTCTATTACAGTGTTTCATTTTTTTTTAAATTCACATTGTATATAATTCATTTTCATTCATAATTTTATACTTGATGTACATGTCTTGGAATTATTGATTGTGATACAGATTTCTTTCTTTTATGCTTACAAATGTGGCTTTTTGTGCTTTTTTATATCTGTGATCTAAAAAATTTGGTTTAAAATTAAAAAAAAAAAAATAAAAGAATTCTTTAATATAGTAAATGTTTACTCTTATTTAAAAATAAAGGATTCAAAAAAGTTACATATAAAACTTTCAGGCTAAAATCTTATGGTTATGTATACACATCTATGATTTACATTTTTGTAATAGCTAAATATTGCCATTTATCTATTTCATGTTTAAGTTTTTGTAATAAACTTGGTGTAGTGTTTCAAATCAAATAGTAAAATTGTTTTGACACTTGACAATAAAAATGTGAAATATTTGTACTTAAGTCAAAGTTTATTTTTAATGTTCATTGTGCTTGCAGGGAATTTTTAGTTTTATTTTTCAAATCTGAGACAATACCAGTAAAAGAAAAAAGAAAGTCTCTAGTTTGTGGCGTAACTTTGGAGGGTGGAGAGGCGGTCCGCCCCGGGCAGCAATTTATCATAAGGTCTTTACTGTTTTAGGTAACGGGAAAGGGGTGGCATTTTTAGTCCACCCCAGGAGCCAAAAACGCTAACTGCACTTTTGAATGTTCTAATTACACTATTAAATGTTCTTAAATCAAACTCAAGTGATAAAGTTAACGCCAGTTATGAATTATCCAACTTTTTATTTCTTCTTGAAAATCTTCACAATGTAAACATCATACAATCATCTTGAATACAGCCTCAATCTGACATCATTCAATCATCTTGAATACAGCCTCAATCTGACATCATTCAATCATCTTGAATACAGCCTCAATCTGACATCATTCAATCATCTTAAATACAGCCTCAATCTAACATCATTCAATCATCTTGAATAAAGACTCAGTCTAACATCATACAATCAACTTAAATACAGCCTCAATCTAACATCATACAATCATCTTGAAAACAGACTCAGAATGAATAAACTACTTTGTCATCTTGCACAAAGCCTTGACCTTTGCAGCGATTGTCCCAGTCGGGCCAGAATGCTTTCTTCATACGATTACAATAAGCAACAAGATTTTTGAGTTCATCTGAAGTACATTGGAATACTGAATTTGCATTATCCACATTAAACTATTGAACATATCTTAATAAAGAAACCAATCAATTTACAGAGTAAAGAAAAAAATTAATTCCCAGTTTTCATATATTTCTTCTTATAAAGTATCTATTTTTACAAAACAATATTCAGTTTCTATTCTAGATAGTCATTAAAATGTAAGATTTTATTTTTTTTAAATAATATTTTTTTGTCTTAGACTAAATTAAGATGATGATCAGGATTGTTAAGACAGACTTTAAAAAAATAAAATAAAATGGAGGTATCCTATTTAAGAAAATGAAATAGTCACAAGAGACAAAAAAATAGTTTTCTAAAATGAAAGGTTGTTTGTTAGTGCTGCTTCGGCAGAAAAAAAAATTAAACGAAATAATTATTGTGACTGAGTTGCACTGGATATGGTGTGTGACTGTTTGCCATTGGACAAACTGGATAATGGCTCCTATTGGTGCTCATCTCTGATGTAGACCTATCGTGAGGTAAAGTAGACTACCGCCTGGGCCTACCAACTGAACTTGTTTAGATGTAAGAAAGTATTAACCAACAGTGTTTAACCAGTAGAGGGAAGAATTCAGAAATAAATTGTCATCAATCCAACAGACTTGAGAGACGATCAGCAGCTTGGTATACAAATAAAATTGTTCTTTTGTTCTCGCTTTGGATTTTAAAAAAAAGACGGGCTAGTGTATTCATACAAAAATGTTATGACTGGGGGGGGGGGGGTTGATAATTAAAACACTGAAATCTAACCCGGTACTCTACAGTAGACTATCGGGCGATTTTACTGCGCTGGACCAACAGCCACCTACAACTGGATGAATCAATGTTTACGTGCTCTTTAACTCCACCTTTGCGAATACTGCAAGACCAAAAAGGCACCACGGGAGACATGGAGGAAACTTTAACCATGACCTGAAAATTTCCCTATGTTCTTATCGAAGTTCGAACCCGAAATAATTAGGTAGACAGTTGATAGCTTAACCTTAAGACCATCCGTCCCCTCATAAAAATTATTAGCACCTACAAAATCGCGTCATACTCCATTCAGCCAAGTGTTATGTTACATTTCATAGTCACATTCTAAAATAACGAACCAAATAAACTAAATTGGTCGTCCTCAAAAGGTAGGTTGCGACCCATTGTTTGTTGCAAACAAATTTCAAATGGTTCTTGCATTTTTTTTTAATTCGTTACTAAAAGTTCGAAAATTCACAACTTTTTTCTAGAAGTTTCAAAATTAAAAGTGTTTAAATCTGCAAAGTAATGGACCTATATATATATTAGGGCTGCTGATTAAACTGCGTTAATTTGCGATTAACGCGTCAAAAAAATTTGCGATTAAAATTTTTAACGCAATACCTAAATGCGTTAATTTGACCAAAATGCTGAAAGTTCACCAAATCGATAAATAACGGAATTTCATGCTACAAGTTGCGTTCACTTATTAAGTAGATCTACCACCCCCACCCTGTCACAATTTGCACACACCCTCACCCCTAGGTACGTCGACAAAAGCCCCAATCGTAATATAAAATGATGTTTTGTTATATAGCCCTTCGACAAGTGAACCTCCTGCTCCCTTGCTATAACCAAAATGAAACGAAAGAAAGAATCTTTAATGTTGACACACGAAAGAAAGAACAACAGAAGATGAAAAATGAAAGCCGACCTTTCAAAATTTTAGCTTTGAACGTTTGAAAATTGCCATACGGTAACATATACAAGATATTTTTTGTATTATAGAAAACTGACAGACCGATAAAAAAAAATAAAATTTTCTTTTCTGTTGTTCACTAAAACATTGGATTATAGTTGATAGTAAGAAAGTAAATGAATGAAAGAATAAAAGAGTAACATCGCGGCACAAAACAAAAACTTTAATAGAAGATTAAAAGTAAATTTGTCCTTCAACTCGACGACCGTAGTAGTATTGGTGGGGAAAACGTCACGTCTACATAAAATCATAGCAGCTGAATGACCTTAAAACAAAAGGATTGTCTTTTATGACGCGTGCTCCTAGTTTGAAACAATGGAACCGGTGTCAACTTGTTTTTGGTACATCTTTAAGTGGAAAGAGTGTTAAAAATGTGACTTGGTGGGGAAAGAGTGGGGGGGGGTGGAATAAAGAAAAAAAAACGCGCTAATAAATAAGTGAGCGACAACTTTCTGGCTATGGTATTATTTTATGAAAGAAAAGTTACATTTGAGATATAAATGACGTGTGTATTTTTTTTTTGGATGGGAAGTGGAGGGTAAACAGACGTACGTGTGGGCGATGTGAAGCAAAATATGACAGAGAGGGAGGGAAGAGGGGTTGACATACTTCATTAGTCCGGAAACTGCGGTACGAAAAAAAAAAGGTTAGACATTGTTGAGAAATAAAAAGAAAACAATTCGCGTCATTGACGTGATTGATACATGTCCATAAACTGGTCTCAATAGCTAATTCAATAGACTTATATGCTAATGCTTAATAGATATGTTATAATTCATTAAACCTCTTTCGTAAATTAAAATGACTTGTTTATTATGCCAATGTTATGCTTTGATATTATGACATATTAGTATGAATACAAACAATTTGTATTATATTGTGTCGATTAAAATGTGCGTTAATTTGCGATTAAAATTTTTAATCATTGCGTTAATTTCGATCAATTTTTTTAATCGAACAGCAGTTCTAATATATATATATATATATATATATATATATATATATATAGGGTGTCCCAAAAAAATGAAGTTTTGAAATGTTGATGTCTCACCTCACAGAATATGTCTGTATGGTAACAGTAGTTAACCTGCAAAATTTCAGCTCATTTGGACAATGTTTAGAGGTCCCCCAAGAGGTTTAAAGTTCCAGATTCTGGTGTAAAATCATTCGCGGTCAAATCTAATACAGCGTTAATGTTGCATTTTATGCGAAACTGATATATTAAGTAACAAATTGATGCTTAGTCTTGTTTATAATATTAAATGAAACAAAATATATAAATCTTGAATGGTTTATATTTTTAAATTTGAAATTCAAGTAAAAAATAATGAAAAACAAAGTTTTATTCATTTTGTTAAGTTAATTCTTGAATCAATGTCAATCTTCTTGAAAAATACTAATAAGCAATGCAAATAAGCATTCCTGCTATTTATTTTGTACTTTGTACTGTAGGGTAGACAAAAATTTAAAAAACTTCTTCAAATTTAAATTTTAGCCATCTGTTCACGATTACACTCTGCAAAATTTTTCCGATGTTTTTCAACCACTTGGAGCAAAAATTGTCTTTGTTCTTCATTCTTGGTGATACTGTCATTGAAATTTTGTATCAATGCTACACTTCGCTCTGCAAAGTCATTGATACAGGCCAGATTCTTTACAAAATCTGCTGCAACTTTAAAAGATGGTGTATCTGACCAGGCTTCAACAGGAACATCTACTGGCATCAATGTTGGATGTTTCAAAAAATGTGGTAGAAGCACGCAAATCAACAACACTTTTTGATAGTGTTTTTATGAGATGCGGTCCACGTTCTGATTGCATTGTCCGAACAAGGCCAGTTTTTTCTTTGTCCGACAAAAGGGTTTAAAATAACGCAAGCGTCGACAGTTCCGGACTCAAGTACCACGAGTGACGCACCATCATTTTCAATCCAGTCAATCGAAGAACAGCATCATCATATTCGTATAAACGCTTTATCAACAAGATATCATTCACAGGTGCATCTGCGGTGAGCCTGCATGAAAACCATGATTGAAGATAAACACATATGGTAAACCGATTAAAGCGCTGAATACCTTATAATTCTCGATATGTTAACTGAAAGATGGTTTCGTTACTGCAAACAATAGTTTGATTTTCAATGCATAGATTGCTTTCGCCATCCACCTTGCTCTATGTGGGGCACCAGGTCTGCGAATGCTGACATCAACCTCCAACCCAACCATTTGTGCAGCAAGCAGAAGAAATTCCAAATAATCATCATGTGAATGACTGAGCTCAAGTTGACATTTGATAAATTCTTTAATCGAATCAGACACGATTATCAAAGGGGCGGATATGGCTTCGGGTGTGTGGTTTAATTCTGGCCATTTTTCTCGAAACCTCTTAAAAAGCAAAATCTCTGGTCCAGTGGATGGTCCAAGACAAACATTGAATGCATCGGAAAGGAGTACTTCCAACATGTGATGACGGCATGCCATCCATAATAGATTACGTCCCAGGGCTACTTCTTACACAGTGCAAGCTCCATTGAGTCTTCCAGTATTGGAAGCCGTAGTGTCGAAGCACATGCCGATGACCATAGATTCGCACTTCCATGATTTGCTATGTTCATATACTGCATCAGCAGCTGCCCTTCCTGACCCGGACCCTGATGCTAACTTGGGAACACCAAGAAGCTTTGTAGTGCCATCGACAAGTGATGAGAGCAGGACAGGTAATCGATCGCCGTTGTTGGTAACATGTCCGGTAACATCGGGCAATAGCTTACCATCCCAATGTACAATTGATTTTGAGGGAATATAGTCTTCTTTTATACATGCTGCAGCTTGTTGACGACGAAGCTTGCGATGACGATGTATTGTGTTCTTGGAAAATACTGTGTCAGATGTCAGAACACCAGCTTCGTTGAATGCGGATGCAAGTATCATTGTTGATTTTCTAATGCTGGTGTTCGTTCTGTCCAGCACTGCAGCAACTTTTGGTGATATGATGCCTGACAATTTAGCATGCTTAGTTTAAAAAAATTAAATCTTCAAAAAATATGCACATTGCTTAAATTTTGCACATTAGGTATTTTATATGTTTTCTAGCATTTATTACATTTTCTAATTAAGAATCACACAATTTCAACTCTAGTTAATGGTAGCAATGAGATAAATATAAGTATATTAAAACATTTTATTCAACTATGGCATGCAAAAACTGCAAATTATTTGAGCCATGATTCGTCTGGATTTTTATGTTGGCCTAATACTGGAATTTTAAAAGCTCTTGGGGGACCTCTAAATGTTGTTCAAATGAGCTACAACTTCACCAATTCACTCATTGTACCGAAGAGACACATTTCAGGGGGTGAGACACCAAAGATTTAAAAAAAAAATTTTTTGAGCATTTTTGGGACACCCTAATATATATACATCACAACTTGTGAAGCTTTATGCTCCCTTTGAATTGTAGTTTGTATTTGAATCGCCAAACCAAGTTTGTACAAACTTTTGTCCTGGTGGGTCTTCAAGCATAAAAGTTTGAGGTCAACTGAACTAGATAGGGCTGGCTAAATAGCGTTATCAATCTATGCTGACTCCCTTTCCACAGGGGGGAAAGAGGGGGGGGATAGATTTTAAGGCATTATCCCTGTCAAAACAGATGTGAGAAACAGATGTTTACAAGATCTAAGCAGGACAAGCTGCAAAAAAGTATGCAAGAAAAGTTGCAAGAGATGTGTGGTCAGAAAAATGTCAACCTACCATGAACCAGTGCCTCATGTCTTGTACCTTTCATCTGCCATACCACCATAGATAGCATTCCAAACACAGCACAATCAATCTCACTCGGCTGGTCCCCAAACATGTATGACTTATCGCCTGAAAATTAAGTGGAAATATAAATCTGGATGTGAAATTTCCTTCACCATCAACAGTAGATAGCTCAAAGATTGAAACTTACAGAGAGAGGTTATAAATTTGAAATTTCAACAGCAAAACTTAAAATGTAAGATTATTACTTAAATTAGACTCAAACCCAAACCTTACCAAGCAGCTCAGACAGAGCAGTGAGGTCACCTTCTCCGATGCTCCATATTTCAATGTCCGAGTGGCGGCCAATACCATGACCGTGAAGCTCCTGTTTGATCAATCTGCCCACTAATTGCTTAAACAAAAATATTTTTGGTGGTATAAATATATCCCGGAGAAGTATATCCAGGCTCTTAGGATTCTTGACAAAAGTTTCATAACACATAGTCCTGCAAGATAAGTTTCATAACACATAATCCTGCAAGATTTGTAATGCAACAAGGACACATTTAACAGGTGAGGACGTATTGAAAGAAAGTTATTTGCAGAAGTGATTTCTACTAATTAATCTCTAACTGTAAAACTAAAGGTCTAAGCATCTAAATCACATTTTATCAGATAAAACTAAAGTTATATGCACCTCAATCACAGTTTATTAGGTAAAACTAAAGATCTATGCATCTCACTTTACCAGTATAAATTCTCTTCTGTTAGACACCTTATTGCTCTGGCTGTAGCTTTCTGCTCTTTTGATAGATGTCTGTCAACATCGAAATCTCTTTTGATTTTGAGAAATTGTATACAGAATTGTGAATCTGCTATGTCTATGCCATTATATGTGATCCAAGGCGTCTTCCCCTTCTTGGACATTACACCCGAGTGATCATTCTAGGAATAGACGCAGTTATCGTGAATGTTGCGAGAGATTAAAATACGTTTTAATAAAATAATTTAAGTAAAAGGTAACATTGTAGATATTTTAAAACCCTAATCGTGTAGGCTGCTACAGATAAATAACCAGATAACCATTGTACAGCTAATTACATTAAACATCACGCATTATGAAAAAAAGCTTTTATGAGCTTTTGATATGTTTATATATCACTTCTATTATCAACATAAATTTTTTCAATTCTTGGGAGTTTTATGGTTACAGAGATTTAATCTGTGATCAAGATCACTAGTAAATCCAACCTGAATGAATATCAGCTGAATTCAAATCTAAACAGTGACTTTATAATAAAATATCTTCATTAAGGCCTATGTAAAATTGACATATTGCGACCAATGTTCCCTCTAAGGTGTGGTATGAAATGAGCAAAACATTTTGTCTCTGAGCGACATTTTGTTTGAGGCCAAAATTTGTGAGCGATTTAAGCGATGTCGTCCGTCGGAGTGAGCGATCGTAAGTGTCGTATGAGCGGCGCTCTGAATTTGTGTGAGCGATCGCTCACGTGCTCAGCTTAGAGGGAACATTGATTGCGACTACGTTTAATTTTAGCCATCATTGGGTGATATTTCTGTTGACCCTCTTGCAGTGCTCAGGCCTACTGCATTCTGTATTGACTGCAGGGACATTGATAGGTCATGGTTGATGTACTTGGAATCTCTAAACAAAATCACGATTCTTTTGTATTTTCAAACTTTGAACTAATTTGAGTTTTAGCAATGCCAATATAAACTCGCTAAGCATGTAGGTGCCAAGTATTGAAAGCAGACTATAGTAGTATATGTTGATACTAACAACTATAGTAGGTATGTGTTGATACTAACAACTATAGTAGGTATGTGTTGATACTAACAACTATAGTAGGTATGTGTTGATACTAACAACTATAGTAGGTATGTGTTGATGCTAACAAACTATAGTAGGTATGTGTTGATGCTAACAAACTAAAGTAGGTATGTGTTGATACTAAAAAACTATAGTACGTATATGTTGATACTAACAAACTATAGTAGGTATGCGTTGATACTAACAAACTATAGTAGGTATGGGTTGATACTAACAAACTATAGTAGGTATGTGTTGATACTAACAAACTATAGTAGGTATATGTTGATACTAACAAACTTTAGTAGGTATGTGTTGATACTAACAACTATAGTAGGTATGTTTTGATACTAACAAACTATAGTAGGTATGTGTTGATGCTAAAAACTATAGTAGCTTGCTGCAAAAGATTGGCTGCCCCCCACACCTGCTTGCAGTGGTCATGTCCTTCCACGACAACATGCATAGCACGGTTTGCTGCAACGGCGCAATCTCCGAGGCCTTCCCATTCAGCAGCGGAGTAAAACAGGGCTGCGTCCTTGCACCTACACTCATCGGTATTTTCTTTTCCATGCTCCTCCAATACGCCTTCAAGGATTGCAGCGAGGGTGTTTACATCCATACAAGGTCCGATGGCAAGCTCTATAACATAGCCCGCCTCCGTGCAAAGACCAAAGTCACAAAGGTCCTAATTCGCGAGCTGCTCTTTGCTGATGACGCAGCCTTGACATCACACACTGAAGACGGACTGCAGCAGCTTGTCACCCGCCTCTCCCATGCATGCAAGGAGTTTGGACTGACTATCAGCCTGAAAAAGACGAATGTCATGGCACAGGGTACAGATACACCACCAAGCATTGACATCGATGGGCACACCCTAGAGGTCGTCGAGAACTTCACTTACCTCGGGTCCACCATCTCCAGCTCGCTATCCATAGACCCGGAGATCGATTGCAGAATCGCTAGGGCAGCCACAGTCATGGCGAGACTAAAGCAACGTGTGTGGGAAAACCCCAGCCTCACCGAAAATACCAGATTGCGCGTCTACCAGGCCTGCATACTTAATACCCTCCTCTATGGATGCGAGACGTGGACCACTTACGCGAGGCACGAAAGAAAGCTAAACAATTTCCACATGAGGTGCCTGCGACGTATACTGCAGATAAAGTGGCAAGACAAGATCCCCAACACTGGGGTGCTGGAGAGGGCCAACATGAGCAGCTTGTTTGCAGTTCTCAGCGAGAGACGCCTCAGATGGCTCGGTCATGTCAAAAGAATGGACGCAGGCCGCATCCCGAAGGACCTACTCTATGGCGAGTTAGTTACCGGCCAGAGAAAAACAGGGCGACCTAAAATGCGCTACAAAGACACCTGCAAAAAGGATATGAAAGAGTGCTCCATTAACCCCAACTCCTGGGAGAGCCAAGCAGCCGACCGCCAGTCATGGAGGCTCGCTGTCCGGCAGGGTTCATTGCGCGCAGAGGCTGAGCGACAGGATAATGCTGCCCTGAAAAGAACAAGACGGAAGCGGAAAAAAGAACAGCTACAACAACAACTACAACAACCAACTATCTTCAAGTGTGACAAGTGCGGCAGGGATTGCCACTCCCGAGTCGGACTGCACAGCCATTCCCGGCGGTGTTTTGTAGACTCAACTTAGCTACACCATCGTCTCTCGAGACGGACGGATGCCGACGATAGTAGTATGGGTTGATACTAACAACTATAGTAGGTATGTGTTGATATAACTATAGTCTTGATACAGTAAATATGAACGCCAACACTTATTAATCTTTAATAACTTCTAACACATGAATAAACTAAATGTATGCAAAATATAGACTTAGAACATGCACATCTATATCTAAGGTTGTCCTATAGTCTACTGTACATGCACGTCTATATCTAAGGTTGTCCTATAGTCTACTGTGCATGCACGTCTATATCTAAGGTTGTCCTATAGTCTACTGTACATGTACGCCTATATCTAAGGCTGTCCTATAGTCTACTGTGCATGCACGTCTATATCTAAGGTTGTCCTATAGTCTACTGTGCATGCACGTCTATATCTAAGGTTGTCCTATAGTCTACTGTGCATGTACGTCTATATCTAAGGCTGTCCTATAGTCTACTGCTATATCTAAGGTTGTCCTATAGTCTACTGTGCATGTACGTCTATAACTAAGGTTGTCCTATAGTCTACTGTACATGCACGTCTATATCTAAAGTTGTCCTATAGTCTACTGTACATGCACGTCTATATCTAAGGCTGTGCCTAGTCTACTGTTTAACTAATGTTGTCCTATAGTCTACTGTTTAATTCTTAAGTCACTGATTTTATGTTTAACCTTACCATATAAGGTATCTTGTGCATGCGTAGAAAAGTTTCCAGTTTGAGAGCAAATGGTGAGAGGCTGGGAGTCCATGGACCTCTACCAACCTGATGCAGACAGACTGTGTTTCTAGGAATCTTTATTTCTTTTTTTTTCCTGGAATTGAGGACATTAGAGAATTATGTATTGATAGCTGAGAGATAATGTAAATAGTCAATGTACTTAACCATAGTGTTAAATAAAGAATACTACTAAAATAGCAATATTTTTGTATAAACGTTTTAGCTGTACAACAATCAAAACAAATGGAAATTGAATGTCCAGGAATGAAATTGAAATGGTACTTCAGGTTTTCCAAATCAACTTGTTTAAAAAAAGAAAAGAAAAAACCCCTTTAAAGTTTTGATTAAATGTAAGTTCTGTAAGACTTGTAAATAAAACAGTTGTACAGAGGATTTTCAGGACCCAGGGCCAAAAGACACGTGTCAGTGGCATGTTTGATCCGTATTAAAATAATTGGACTATGTCATATCTGCATACAAGCGTTATAATATAAGTATATAGTGATGAACTATGAATCAATTACACAGGCCTAACATACAATTCAACAGAATATGTCAATATCTACGACATAATGTAATAATTGTAATAAAAAATGACTTTGACATCGGGGTAGGGGCGGGGTACTTTGCCTTGTAAAATGCCAACAGTATTGCAGGCCTCTCAAGACTATTGCAGGCCTCTCAAGACTACTGCAGGCCTCTCAAGACTACTGCAGGCCTCTCAAGACTATTGCAGGCCTCTCAAGACTATTGCAGGCCTCTCAAGACTATTGCAGGCCTCTCAAGACTATTGCAGGCCTCTCAAGACTATTGCAGGCCTCTCAAGACTACTACAGGCCTCTCAAGACTATTGCAGGCCTCTCAAGACTATTGCAGGCCTCTCAAGACTATTGCAGGCCTCTCAAGACTACTGCAGGCCTCTCAAGACTACTGCAGGCCTCTCAAGACTACTGCAGGCCTCTCAAGACTACTGCAGGCCTCTCAAGACTACTGCAGGCCTCTCAAGACTATTGCAGGCCTCTCAAGACTACTGCAGGCCTCTCAAGACTACTGCAGGCCTCTCAAGACTATTGCAGGCCTCTCAAGACTATTGCAGGCCTCTTAAGATTGCAAGGCATGGAAAGCATTGCCCGTGACACACTGCAATAAAATAAACTCACTGCAGTTTAAAGTTAATTTGATATATATATATATATATCAAAGACTTGTTTTTGAGTCTAGATATAATTAGAAACAAAATTCAGATTGCTATTTAAGATCCAGATAAAACACGATGTATGAAGATAAAGGATCGTGCATTGCCACAAGATGGAACAATATAAAACAAATTATGGCAGATAATAAAGTTAAGAAAAAATGTGTCAAGAATAGCACATCTGAGAACAAAGCGAAACAATATTCAGTTTTCACTATTCACTGCTTTACACAATTCATATTTTTCAACAGTTAACTCATTGGCACATAATTTCCATTTTGAACAGTTTCCTAATTGGCACATTACTTTCACTTTCTGTTTCCTCATTGGCAATTGGCACAAAATGTACACTTTGAACAGTTTCATAATTTGCATATAACTTTTACTTTGAACAACTTTCTTATTGACACAGTTTTACACTTTGAATAATTTTCTCATTGGCCAAATTTTGCGACTATCTGGACATTTTAAGGTGACAGTGTCTGGCTCATATCAACCGGCCATCGGGTATTGATACGTTTTATTTCTTGATATTACTGCTAGAAAGTGACTGAAATAGTACTGCCTACCTGCTAGAGGTTTTACATCCTTAAACATGTTTTCTTTGTACTGCCTACCTACTAGAGAATTTACATCCTTAAACAATTCAACATTTTTTTTTAAAGAATGTTACACATCAAACAAACAAGCAACATTTAACTGTAGCCTGGACTTTCCTAGACTATCCTAGAATAGTAAAAGAATCGTATGAAAATATCCATTATCATATTGGTGAGTATCTTTCACAAGCAAATAAATAAATATATCAAATTCTAACAATTTCTTACATTCTAAATCCATAGAAAAGACAAATCAAAACTGGTATGAGATAAATAATTGGCAAGATATGTGGCCAATTAATTGAATTTAAATCCATTGCAATGGATTCAATGAATGAAAAGATGAACTACAATCCAATCACTGTGGTGTTGGTCACTAGTCACTACTATCCAGTCACTGTGGTTTTGGTCACAAAGTGCGTTTGTGTCTCCACTGGCTCTGTCCAGTTCACACTACTAAAAACGTGTGCACTGTTATATGCCCTTTAGTTTGACCTTGACTACCCTAGTTATTTCTAGTTTTCAAATCCCACCCCTAACCCTCTACCCCATCTTGTTCTCTCGGTTAATACTTTGACACGATGTGTTCACACTGAATGAGTTCAACTTGTTTTCGTTTGTAATAAGGTAACTCGCACACAGCGGCTCTCCTCCCCCCCCCCCCAACGTGTAGCTATTTTTAAATGCATGGGTCAAGCAGTGGCGTCCATAGGATAGGGTGTCATCCGGGCAGGCACACCATGGTCTCACTCCGTCACCCCAACGACACCAGGACACCGCTCAGTAACACCACATTGAATCCAATTTTCATTTAGCATTGCTACATAGTTATAGTTTATTTATAGATTTAAAAAATAAAAACGTTATAAAATAGCAATGCAAATTTCCCCCATCTTGTAAATGAATAAAAATAAGTTGTGTGACCAAGTCTAATTATGATTTAATAACAACAGTTAAATAGAACAAAAAGAAGTAACTTTTCAAACATAAAAAATATTTTTTTAGCTAGTAAACACTATTTTTGTTTATTTTGACTTTTTTCAAATCTAGTAATAAATGTAAATTTTGAAGAAGTAGACTCGTCTGTTTAATGGACTCAGTTTTTCCCAGAAATCTGCATGCGTCTTTGTATAAGCTGATAAAAGCGATGTAAATCTGATATTTATACATTTTATTTTTAATATGGGGCTGCTCTAAATATCATTTTATTGAGACGCCTTTACATTAACAATTAAAATGCATTTGTGGAGTAAACATTGGTGAACTTTTTGTCTTTAGTTGTTTTTTTTTTTGGTTTCGTATCATTAAATTAAAAGCTGAAGCCAAATGTTTTGGTCTGATTAAAAGAAAAACTGTGAATGTAGTCACTATGTGTGTTAACCATTGCGTGATGGCAATCAGAGGCGTCGTTTACATTTAGGGAAACCTTCAGTGGCGTATGAAGCCTTAGGGGCGCTTAGGGCTGATTGCCTTAATGCTGCCAACATTTCTCGTGACAAAACGAAAGTAGTGAAAATGCCGCTACTTTCTGGTGACTTATTACATCCCAAGGCGGACCACCGCCCCCCCCTTCGCCTCACCCTAGTTACGCTACTGGGGGGCAAAAAGTTGAGGGGGACCTCCTTAACCAACTATTCCTCCTGAAGGGGGTTCTCTGAAGACCCAGACCCGCCCCACTCAGGTGACCCACGCAGCCATCGTTTCACCTGGAGATTGTTAGGGGTCCAAAATCTAATGGCGGCAGCCCTGCTTTAAGTTGGTGAAGAAAAAAAAAGAAACGTTAGCGCATGCGTGCTTCCTTGTACGTACACATTCCATTTAACTTCAACACGTGATCAACTATTTCTTCCACAGGTATATTTGAATATTTCTATGAAATTCTTATGGTGGGTAAGTGGAGGTGTGAACACAGTCGCCATGTTGAGGTCTTGAAGTTTGATTCATACTGACGCCAAGTACTTCCCACACGTCTCCGTAGCCATTGTGAGGGAAAAAAAGGGTTGGGGGTGGTTGAGTGTAGAAACATGAAACTACGATATCTGTATTTCAAAGTGTGTAACTGGTTTGATACAGCATCAAGAGATAAACATGACATAGCACATTATAGAACAGATTTAGATCGACATCATAGTACTGATTTATAGGACATTAGAGATCTTAGTTGCATTATAGGCAGCCCCGTAGCGTGAAAATTCTACAACAGGGGCCAGGCCAATAGCAGGGGGTGGGGTCAGGAAATTAATGTTACTAAGTTGAGCAAACAAGCAGAGGGGCCAGACAAAATGAAGGGGGGCCCAGTCCCCCAGGCCCACCGCACGCTACTGGCCTGATTATAGGACATATGTACATTGACATCACGGTAATGATTATGTTTCAATCATTATTAGTTTTAAATCAGTATAAAAGGGAGAAAATCTTAAAGTTTATGTAACACGTTTCTCACATCTAACGGCGCAGCTAAACGTCCTCACTTCCATTTCTTTACTTTTTTACGTTTTACAAATCACCAAAAACAACATATGTGAAAGGTTAGACTTGTTTAAATTCACTGTAGTGGGGAAGGATACAGAAACTTTAACTGACAGCGAAACATGAACGTTGCATTGTTCTAATTGGTGTCAATCAATGTCAAAAGTAGCCTAACAAAAAAAAACTTTATGAACACCGTAGATCAAATAGCTGGTCACATACTACAACGTATTGTTTCACATGGCTGGTCTAATACTACAACGTATTGTTTCACATAGTTTGTCTAATACTACAACGTATTGTTTCACATAGCTTGTCTAATACTACATCGTATTGTTTCACATAGCTTGTCTAATACTACAACGTATTGTTTCACATAGCTTGTCTAATACTACAACGTATTGTTTCACATAGCTTGTCTAATACTACAGCTTATTTTCTCAGTTATACGACAATAAACATCTAAGTGAAACAATACACTTCGCATATGACCATAAACAGCTATGTGAGACTATAGAATAACAATAATTGCTACATATTACTCATGTGTTCAAACACCACATTTATAAAACATACATACAATAGAAATGATTTTTTACGGAAACATCAACCCCTTTTTTTTTGGCCTAGGGCTTCCAAAAACCTACACTGGCACAGACTGGGACTTCCGGAAATACTTCCTGTAATGTAATTAAAGCTCTTTGTTTTAATTAATTAGACTAGAACTATAGTTTTAAAAGAGTTAATGCTAAACATTAAAACATAATGACGTAGTAGGCCTACGTTGTTTTATTGGCCAGTCAGCTATTGACCAAATCCTCCAAAGTAAAATACATCCCGGTGGTTCTTCATGACTTACAAATTGGACGGGGAGATAGCAATGTCTTCTGAGTAGCGGTTGGCGTGCAGGCTGTAGAAAACTGCAGAAGTGCGTAACTCTTTGCTCTCAATTGTTGTAACAATATGCAGGAGTTGAAACTTGGACCATATTGTAAACAAAATATGTGCAGACAGACTAGAAAAATTACCCTCTGATAACAGGACTGATGTAGGACTCATGCATGGGCATTTGCTCCCCCCCCCCTTACATTAAAAAAAAATGTCATAAAGTTGTTATTTGCCCCCCCCTCCTGGAAAATGTTTGCCCCCCCCCCTGGAAAAATTCCTAGCGACGCCCATGAACTCATGTATAGCTTTTATAATTTGTAGGTGATAAAAAAATAATTTGTTTTTGAACAGTGCTTCTAAATTCTCCTGCTGTTGTTTTCTAAAATCATTCTTTTAAAATAAATCTTGTGTCCCGGGTTGGGGGGGGGGGGGGTTGACATATTTTGTTTGCTACTTGTATTCGTTGTTATAAGAATATGTAGGTTACATTTGTTTGATCTATTTAATAATATGCACTGTATTTATAACGCTCATTATGACTATTTTAAAGTCTATTTATAGATCCGCATCATATAGCCTACTATCATAACGTAGAATTTTCAAAGATATTGTTATAACTCTGCTTCACCCCCCCCCCCACTCCCGGGTCGTTCCCCCTACTCCCGAGATGAATGTGATGCAATCACGACTTTAGTACAACGCCTACACATTGTTAATTCGGTCGTTCACCCCCCGCCCACCACAGCCTTGATACGAGTGATGAAATAGTGTCATTAGCCACCTGCACTTGTGCACTCACGCAATGACCTCAACCTTCGATTTTGGCGGGAAACTGCTGACGCCATCAGCGTGGTTGGTTGTCTACAAAAGACACCGTGCTGTGATACAAGAAACTGAGAGTAACGGCCAGTAACAGACCGGTCAGTGACACGCGGAGAAGACACATAGTGAGATGAGTACCAGAGAGGACACAGATATCATATGAGTTCATGAACAGTTTGAAGTAAATCGCTGGAGTTCGTTATCGACACGTCGCCATAACACGTTAACTCCTGCAACTGGATTAATTGTAGGCGAAAAAGAATCTGGTCGCCTGGACTGTTATAACCTGTACTTTTTACTATGTGTAGACTGTGAATAAATCTTGTATTATTCAACTAACGAACCCACGTATCCTTGATTGCCAATTAATTTTAGATGCAAGTAGTTTTGGACCGGGGGAGGAGAGTATGATGTATTTATAATTTGTCATAGAGAAATGCGTAAAAACTATTTTTAGTATAAGAATTTCCCTCTTGCGCTGAATTGTATAGCGCTGTGCAACTAGAACAAAAAAAGGGAAGTATTACAAGAATCTTTCTGTCGTTTATCATTTTATGTTGTTGTTTTTCTTTCAATAAAGCCAGTAAGTAATGTGACGATGAAATTGAAAGAATTCAAATAGTTGACTAGTTCTCCGTGTCATGGGTGACGGAGGTCGCCATTATTTTGAAGACTCATACACAAGTTCATCAACACCAGTAGGAATGAAAGCCTTCCCCATTGCCGTGGGGCCGTGTAAAATATATCACCGACCCACCAGTTCCCGTTTGGCCAGATGCTGCCCCTTTTGCACCTGTTGCTGCGTTAGCCATAGAAATTATAACGGGCTATGGAGAGACTGCTATATCAAACTCTTCAGCGATTCAACTCTCAAGATTTACACTGGTTCAAACAATAGCTCAGAGCTGGTGCTAAGGATTGTTCTAGTAAGTGATATGTTATGATATGGCAGGTAATTTAGTTGTAAGTATGTGATGTGTTATGGCAGGTAATTTAGTTGTAAGTATGTGAGTGTGTTAATGCGGATGTAATATGGTAAAAGTTATGTTTAATAAGTCCATTATATATGTAATAATGCATTAACTATCGACTTAATATTTTAATTTGTCTCTTTAAATGATACAAATAGAACCGTATTACTGATACCTACTGCTCCCTTACCACTTAATCTGATACCAGCTGCTCCCAACACTTAATCTGATACCAACTGCTCCCTTACACATAATCTGACACCAACTGCTCCCAAACACTTAATCTGATAACAACTGCTCCCTTACTTAATCTGATACCAACTTTTCCCTATCACTTAATCTGATACCAACTGCTCCCTTACACTTAATCTGATACCAACTTTTCCCTATTACTTAATCTTATACCAACTGCTCCCAGCCACTTAATCTTATATCACGACCTGAAACCAACTGCTACCCCTTTCACTTATTTTTTCTCTAAGCTAATATATGGCTTCCAGTCACATTTTTTTTACGGACTCCACTTCCGTGGTGCCTCCTTCACCCAATCGTTCGTTATTTATCTACGTGTGCAGAAAGATCATTTCAATACTTATTTATTTGCCAAATATCCTCTAATTAAACTGTAAACAAAAAGTAAACAGACACTTATGTTGTCTTACTTCTATACAGCAGAAACACATGTACACACATTCACTCATGTTGTTGTCTTCTATACAACAGATACATCTGTACACACATATATTCATGTTGTTGTCTTACTTCTTATACAACAGAAACACTTGTACAAAGAAATATCATTTGGAGACGAGCTGATGTTCGTAATGGATCGACCCGATGCCCCTCAGACCATCCTCAGATCATGGGACTCGGTTCTGGCCATCCCGGACGAGCCCTACTGTAACGGTAACATCAACTGGCTGGACTTCACAACTCAGGAGACGCTCAACAAGTGGCTGGTAGCCATCTGCAGCACCCTGCCTGCCAGACAGCTCCGAGGCATGAAGAGATCGTGTCTGGCGTTAGACGGCCACAGGCCCGTTGAGCCTGAGCAAGAGAGCGATTCTCTCGGTCTTCGAAGTCATATCGAGATCTTTTTCGGGAGAAGACCGAGCTACGGAAAGACCAAAAAGAAGACCGCTTACCTTATTGATATGTCCAGATCTAGTTTCGAAGATGATAAAGTACAGCTTCATAATAGTAATACTGCCAGCGATGCTTACATATGATTTCTGTTAAACCGATTACATATAAATGTTTTTTTAAGTTCGCATAGAACTCATGTTTACTTATCACGGAAATTTTCATATTTAAAAAATAATAATTTTTTAGCATCAACATTAAAATTCATAAAATAAGTAACTAACGACAACTCAATTTTAAACATCGAAGAAAAAATATTTGTATAGGTATTTTCCCTTCACATTACCTAATAAACATTGTTAATATTTGTTGAGTCAATATTTTGTAATTTATTTTCCAAAGATCATAATAATAAACCAATTTTCAATAGTAAATGTTGGATTGTTATAAATATGTATCACTATTTCATATTTTATAACTAAATTTTGATTATTTCACACAAGATTTGTCTTTTGCTAAAATGTTAAAAAAAAAAAGATAGTGAGCTCTTCAGCTATTTTCGGTAACTAGCGGATATCGCTTACAACCGCAACTAATGAAGAGCCCTCCTGTTATTTTTTTTCTTTAGCCTAAATGTCTATAGTTTTACATTGAAATATTTATGCTCTGGATTTAGTTAACGATGGGTGCGTACCTTGTCGACTTGTTAACATGTATTGTAATTAAAGCTCTTTGTTTTTAAACTATCAGACCTTAACTCTATTAATTATTCGTTTCATTTGTGAATAAATATATTTTGCTAAGTTTGTAAGTAGACCAAGTATCTGAATCAAGAATGTCTAGATTCGTTGTACCTAACCTAGTCCTGAGGCTAAAAAGTGTTAAGGACGTAATTTATATTGACAATAATTTGCCTTTTTCACCAAACGAACACTTTGTTTTAGTCAGCCTTTAAGAAGTAGCTTAATACTATTCATTAAATGTTTAAAACAATACGATGGCATAGACAATTATGTAAACTTTTGAACATTAAAAATAAAATTTAGATAATGTAATACACCATTGACTGTAATTGTCCATAATTTATTATTAAATTAAAATTAGACATTAACATTTAGATATCTATTACAGTCTAATTAAGTTTATACATAACAAGGGAGAAGTAGTTTCAGATAGTAATAGCATTCAATGACATACATAAAAATAACTAAAAATAATGCCAACTAAACAAGCTGACTATTGGTACTATTGCTTATGACATAAGTTATGTTTTACTTTTTAAGACTTTTATTATAACTGCTAATCCTATTGAATTCATTCAGTAATATCAAAATGCAAACATGCTTAAAGTGAAAGTTACAGTGTTAGTAACACTGTTACCTCAAAATCTTAACGCCCCATAACTTTAATAAATTGTAATAAAAAATATTTTTCTTAACGCCCCATAACTTAAATAAATTGGAATAAAAAATATTTTTCAAAGAATTTTTCCCCCTGGAATATAAATCTGCTTTAGTCTTACCTTTGTTGTTTTTTTTTTTGAGCTCATCTTGTTATGCATCGAATGTAATTTTTTCAATGGCATGTCAATGCTAATTTTAAGATTATTTTCCTTTTATTGTTACTTTTAAATGTAACACAACCAAGTATAATCACCTTTGAAATGTAATACATATATGTCTTAAAGTTGAGAGTAATTTTTGAATTTTTTAAAAATTTAGTTTGTGGGGATTTCATATGATTTTTATATGAAAAAAACTGATTCAGAACTCAAATAATTTTGAGTTCAAAAAATTTCTAGAAACAGATTAAGTTATGACTCTGCTCTGGGTTATCATTATGACATTTTAAGTAAAATATTTATTCTGTCTTGTCTTATTTATTTATCTTCTTCAGAACATTTTAGAAAGTTGACTAAATTACTTCATTCAGTAAATGGTAATTCCTATGATTTTCTTGCCTTTTTATTTACTCAAAGTTGTTTGAATTGTATCTCTAATTTAAAATTATTTGGGCTATCACAATCTCAAAAAAAAAAAAAAACAAATTATAGCCTTATTACTACTCATTATTACATAATCTTTATTTTAAAATTTTGTGATAAATTTAATTTAAAAAAAAATATTCATACCATCTTTACTATTAGCTTTTTAATTTTTTACTGGCATTTATGTTTAGTATCTCAAAATATAACAATTATATTATCTAATAAAATCTTATAGGATAGGCCTACCTGTTTAACCATGTCACATATCATTATGATATCCGATGTATATATATATGTATGGCCACTATTGGGCTATACAGATAATGACTGTTCATACTTTAATTGGTCATTTAAAAGTATATGAAAAATTAAATTATTTATTATAACATTAACATCTGTACTAAACATCTTAGACATGAAATGAAAAAATATTTATTAAAAGTAATCATCTTTGAAAACAAGATATCAGTTATTTTTTTAACCCTTTTTTTCTATTGTTTCCATTTATGTTTGTGTTAATAATTTATCTTGTTATATATTAATTTTGTCTTCTGAATTTCGATAGCTAAATTTTTATGTATTACATTAATTATGAAATATAAATTATCGTTTTCAGCAAACATTTATTGGTTTCAAATAAAATCTTCATGTCAATAGTACACAATTGAGTAGTAGTAAAACCTACTTATTGAATAGTAACCAATGATATGTCTTGTCAATGTTTAGAGGTGTACATTGACAATATATTGGTTTAGTTCATTTAATTATGAAATAAGTCAGAATACAGTATATCTTGATTAAATCATTATCATCATATAAAACTGAATGTGACAAGTACATAAACAAAAAAGCTATAATGCTGCTGACATTAAAACCAACTCTAAAATTCAAAGAATTTCAATACAGATGTTACTAAAACAGCAGTGTTTTATAAAAAAAATTTAAAACTTTGCTGCTCAAGGAAGATATCTTAATAATATTCATTATTATTTTACATTAAATAATAATAATGAATAATTACTAATGGAATTTTTTTTTTCAGAATCTTATTATCTTTTAAATATGGCATTATAAACTTATAATTTAACACACAAATACATTGTAATGGTAATTGTTCTTTTATCAATAAAATGAGTTTTTTCCACTGTGCACTAAATTTCACCTCTTCAAAAAAAAATGGTAAATTAACATTTTGATATAATTATTTTGAGTTTAAGAAGCTTTTGAGTGTTAAACATAACCAACTTATATATGTATCTAAAGTCTGAAAAACTTTTTATTAATAAAAAAAAAATATAGCGAAAAAAATGTTCAGTTCACATAATGCTTACAGCTTTAAGTAAATTATAATTTACATTAATTACTTAAAACATGTTTTATGTATTGTTATACTTTGAATTGAAAAGTTTTTTATACTAAAATTTCAAATCATTTTTATACTAAAATTTCAAATCATTTTTATATTATAATTTTGTAAATCTTTCTTTCATAACCATAAATGAGATGTAATATAGTATTTTGTCAATGGAAATCCATGACATTTTTTATTAAGATATTTTTCATAATGATTTTTTCAGACAGTAAAAAAAATCTGAAGTTAAAAAAATGTCACTTCATTTTGTAGCTTTTTTTTTAGATACAAACTGACATTGTTAATTATTAGAAAAAAAATCATTTACAAAAAATGTAAACTTTATTTATTTATTTTGTTAAATGTGTAAAACCTATATACGTTAACACGTTTTTATTGAAGTGAGAGCTTATGATCAATATTTGAATCAATATGGCATATTTAAAATATGTTAAGGTCTTAGTTTTAATATTTTCTATGTTCAAAGGACATGTCTACCAATTACATAAAATAAAAATCCATAAGGGAATACTTTTTACAATTTAAAAAATCATATTTGAAATTGAAAAAAATCAATTTAATTTGAGCAACTATAGTCTTAAATTTCAAAGTCCTTTTATATGCATTAATATTAGAAGTTCTCCTTTAAAAGAATTTATCACTGAATATGAGGTGAATGTTATAATGAAAAATAATTCCACTGTAGAATTTTGATTTTTTCATTTTAAATAAATTTTAAATAAAAAAATATGATAATAAACATAGTGTGTTACCAAAGATTGAATCTACACATTCAAGTAGAGAGGTGAAAAAGAAGTTTTCAGCTGCAATCAATATTTCACTGATAAGGTTAGTTGTGCTGTAGAGGAGCACTGTGTACTCTCTGTCTGGCTGGAATATTGATCTTTTGAGGTATTGATCTGGTTGGTGAGTACACTGTGCTTTCAGACACCGGCTTTCACAGATCTCAGCATGACTCAGGCTCTTGGTGAATACCTCATCAGGACATCAGGGCTGTTGTAAACATTTGTATGTCTCTTCTTATTTTTTATTACTTTATCTTATTGTTTTCTACATGGAAAATTTAATCTTCTTTGTGAACTATTGGTGAATTCTGTTAACAATTGCAGGAAAGCATTGCCACAGTCAATCTGATTGTGTTGCATCCGTAGGAATGTTGTGTATCTGAAAATGTTGGATATTTAATGCAATACTTGGCATGATTTAGCAATGTGGTAATTTGAACAGGTTAAGACATAAAATGGTCTTGTGCTTTGCTTATCATGACAAATGAAGGTCTTTGGACCAAATGTATTCTGATTGTTTTTTATAATGTTAATGATTTGTATGTTAGAACTAGAGAATTGTGGATGTTTATTTAATAAAATTGCCTAGTAAACTATCTTCCACCTATTTTCTTTATTTCTGTACAATAAATGATCTGAATTCTTACAAAGTTATGTACTAACTTTTTTACTCCTTCTGTAGGTAAGGCTGACCCAGTTTGTTCAGTGGTCCTCATATTTTATATGTTCAATCAGCCCTTTACTCTAAAATTTTGTGTAAAAAAAAAAGTATTTGTTTGTTGTTCAACTAATTGTGTGTAGAATGAATTCATTGATGTCTCTTGTTGTCTTCTAACTAGGAACTAAACCTGGTAAACACGCTAGAGATCTTTCTGGGGGAGGTGATGGCAGTCAGGATTCTCCACTGCCAAAGAGATCTCCCAAAGATTCATCTTCTAAAAGAGAAGGAGCCACAAGTGTAGGGTCTCCAACTGAGCCTGCGTTTAGCAGCTCGGATCAAGGACCTGACAGAAGCGCTGATAAAGAGAACCTTTTTGTAAGCCAATCAGAGGACAGCCCCAGTAAATCTCAGTACATTTCTAAGTCACAGGATCAGAAAGCGACAGAGGAGGAAATAATCTCAAAGCAGCAGCAGTCTCTTTTGAAGATGGAGCAAAGAGATTTAGAACCATTGACTCCGTTGGTGATAAGTGAGAACCATGATGTTTCAATAAATCAGCACAAACCACAAGCCACATCAACACCTGCTGCCAATGGACAACTGAGAAGTCCTCCACTGAGTGAGTATTGAAATATACATTCACTATGGATTTTTAATTGGTTTCCATGGCCTGAGTTTTATTAAATTTTTAATTCACTCATCCTTTTTTTTTTGATTTCTAAGGCTTAATTATATTTCATATCACCCAATTGAATTATATTTCATAGCAACCAGTTCAATTATATTTCATATCACCCAATTGAATTATATTTCATATCACCCAATTGAATTATATTTCATAGCACCCAATTGAATTATATTTCATATCACCCAATTGAATTATATTTCATAGCACCCAATTGAATTATATTTCATAGCACCCAATTGAATTATATTTCATAGCACCCAGTTAAATTATATTTCATAGCACCCTATTGAAAGGAAAAAACAGTATTTTTCTTTTCCTCCCACTGAATTTAAATTGGATTTCCCACCCTGTAGCTTTTGAAGTTGATTTAATCAATTAGATCTCACAGTTTCTTTAATTAAGATTTCCAGTGACCATTTCATTCAGGGTTTGATGGAAAAATAATGTTTGAATAAAATTTCTAATGCTCAGGCCTAAAGCTTTTTTGCCACCTGGCTAAAATATTGACTAAAATAAAATAAATTCTGCTAACAAAGGTCAAAGTTAGCTTTTATTTTTTAACAATAGAGGATAAGTATTTTCTTTTTAAATTTATTTAGATGAAGCAATAGAAGGCCAACTTGGAGCTTAAATCATTTAAAGAAATAATGAAAGAATTTGAAAGAATTCTTAGATATTTACACACACACAATTCACCATTATGATAATCTTTTCTTAACTTAATAAAACAAGTGTTATGATGGCTTCATTCAAAAGTGTTCTATATTATCATTATTATTATTATTATTATTATGTAAACAAACTATTGAGGTTTTTGTTCTACCCTCCAGTAAAAAAAAAGTTTTGAGATACCAAATTAAAATCATGATATCAAGCAATTTGATCAGAATCAAATAATTTGAAACCGTTTTTAATACAATGATATAAAAAACGTGAATGCTCATCTAGATATATTATTATCTTTTTTTTTTATTTATTGCTACATATCAACTAATGTAAAGACATATTTAGTTCCGTATATTGTAATCACCTAGACTTTTGAAAATGTGTATGATATAATGAATTATTTGTTTATTTTTTTTTTGTGGTTTTTTTTTATACTTTTTAGTTTTGAAAGAATTAAATTTGCTGTTGTTTTTTGCACACATTGACTTAATTAACTTTATCTATCAAAGACACAAAAAAAACCAGCGCTAGGTTTCCTATATACATTTTAACATGATAATCTCAAGGCAAATATTTTCCAGTGTAAAAAAAAAAACATTGAATATTGTAATTCTACAAGATGTCAATTTACGGACTCAAAAGTTAACTTAAATCATATATTGTCATTTAAAGTCGGCATACGTCTGCCAACTTTTCACTGGTCCGATATTGAGCTACAAGATTTTACAAACAGAAAGTTAAGTCAATTATGTGCTTATAAAAAGTTGGTGTTTTTGACACACAGCATACAAAACATTAATTCCACTTACTTACATTTAATTAAAGAAGATCAGTGAATATAAAACTTCTTGATTACTATATCTCGTATTGTAGTTTCTGTTAATAGCATTCCATCCAATTCTATTGAGAGAAATCTCCAGGTGACTCAACAGGCGGTCTATAGGTGAATGTGGTAACTTAACCACAACAAATTCAACATATATATATATATATATATATATATATATATATATATATATATATATATATATATATATATATAGGGAGTTATAGATTTTTAAAGGATCGTGAATGGCAGAACTCATTGAATAAAGCCATCTGTGACCAACTGTTTAATTACACCATGTTTCTTAACACTGCCGTCCACATAGTTTAGTTTTTGAACTTTCACTGGACACGTTCACTTTAGATGTGCCCATTTTGTTGGTTGGACGGTTCAATGTGTTGGTTGAAGGATTCATTTTCTTCAGGATTCGTATGTTTTACCATAATGATTAATAGTTAAAATGTTTTATCTGTCTGTCTATCATCTAATTCGGTCTATCTATCATGTTTATAATGGACCAGCTACTCCATAACATTAAGTTCGACTGTTACAAGTAGTTAAGTTCTGCCATCATATTGTGTTCCTCCCATGAAGTCCTACAGTGGTGCTATGTTTGTGAAAGGTTGCTAACTTTGTTTCAAGTTAAAAAAAAAAGAGAGACTGCAAACACATTGTGCGGCACACACACAATAAAGAAAAGCGAACTAGGGAGATATTTAATGTTCCTGTCATGGGGACACTACACCGTCCCCTTTTCAAACATTGAAGAGGATACAGTGGTGGTAACAGTAGCAGTACTCGGTCGTCCAATCAACCCGGGCCACACTGATGTACTACTCCCTATTAAGTGATGTGTGACTTGTCCAGGTGCAACTGAACCGCACCCCCTCCCTCACCGGTCTCCCGTTTGTTTGTGTTTTAATTCAAATCGAAGCCGGTGACGAGCATTCCATTCTCCCGTTGATTGTGTCTAATTATATCCAAGTCAGTATCTGGTGATTGTGTCATGTTTTGTCAGGATTACACACTCATTGATCTGTTGGTTGACCAGGATTGTTTTTTACCTGGCGCTCATTATTGTCACCTGTCACTTGTGTGTTTGTGTGGTGATTTGTTTATTTATATTTAATAATCCTTTTGTTAAACCATCTTGCTGTGGTGTTTAGTGCATGCGGATGTCTTTTTCTAGTAGTGTATCGTGTTTCACATAAAGGATTGTCTTATTCTAGTAGTGTACAATGTTTCACATAAATGACTGTAGTTCTGATGTCCTATTCTAGTAGTGTACAGTGTTTCACATAAAGGACTGTAATACATTGTTACACGTAATGTTGGACTTGATCATGTCAGGATGTATACCAATGTGAATATCAGGACCGTATCATCAGGTGCACAATGAAGAAAGGACCGTCAAACCCCACACTGACAGTCAGGATAACATGTAAGACATTCTTTACTTTTGGGTTGGTTGGTTGTTCTACTTAGAGAATCCCCCCCCCTCCTCAAACCCTAACCCGGCCTACCAGATATTCCTTATCTACTTTATTCCTAGGTCTCTAGTCAGGTCATTTCCTCCTCCTTCCGCCATACTTCTGAGATTAAATGCCGAGGACTATCAGTTGTCTGTCTAACTGTGGGGTACCTGCCGTGAGATATGTCTCTGAATTAAACGGAACACATTATTAATGTAAAGACATCTAGAAGTTGAGAATGTATAACGCGCCTTGTTTCAAGGGCGGAACAACTTGGATGATTTCTCTTCCCTAGCTAGTGAGAGTTGCCTGTGGCATAGAAATAGTGAAACTCCAATCGGCCGAGGACAGTTTTCTTTGGATCACATTTGTTTGTTCTGTGTTTATCTCAACATCCATTATTCTGTATGAACCATCGCGGACATGGTGCTTGTGTTGGGGGGGGGGGGGGTGCCTGACGCACGTTTGATGATAAACAGTGTACACAACCAACCTTCTGCAGAATGTTGCTTTGTATTTTATCTGCCTGTATCTCTGGTCGACCCCCACCACTCCCCTACCCACAGACTCCCTACATGTTAATCTTCCGGCTTGGTCCATTATTCAGTATGTGTAATGACATGTTTGCCTAATCTACCTGTTTCTATGTTAATATGCGTTTGTTTGCCGGTGCATGTAAAATGTGTTTATCTTTTTTTTTTGTGTTGAGTTATACTAACATCTCATCATAGATGCGTCATGCCACGACTCTTTTTTGTTCTCCCGACCTTCATAATTTAAATTTATATATATTTTTTGTAACACTTATAGGATCCATTTTGACTCCAGAGTGTCCATCTAAGTGCGAATATCACATGACTTATCATTGGTGCCATGTGTACCCGGACACCGATGGACTTGTCCTACATCTGTTTGAAGAATGTTTATAGATGTGACTGAAGAGTGTCAATGATGACCTTAGTTTATAGATGTGACTGAAGAATGTCAATGATGTCCTAGTTTATAGATGTGACTGAAGAATGTCAATGATGACCTAATTTGTAGAAATGACTGAAGAATGTCATTGATGACCTAATTTATAGATATGTCTGAAGAATGTCATTGATGACCTAATTTATAGATATGTCTGAAGAATGTCATTGATGACCTAATTTATAGATATGACTGAAGAATGTCAGCGATGAGTTAACAGTGCGTTCATTTTATTTTATGATGGTTAGCGGTCACCATTTCCCGTGTGTGTGCCCATAATTTTGAAACAAATCATAAAATGTGCAGATCACCGTACAGTACAATAAAAAAAAATACACATATTTTAGAGTATTTTCGAAAAAAAATGCTCTATTGTCCCCGTTTTGTCTGTCTGTCCGTCATCACCCTAGATCTCAACAACCATAACTCCTAGACCCATGATGCATATATCATTTTGTAGGTCTTGGCCTGCCATGTGTGCAGCAAAAGTTCATTTCGCAATCTGACCTCTGAGGGCCGTAAAAGGGGGCTTATAAAGTACCGGTTTTTACTATATAAGCTATATTAATAAAGGAGCGCCCTATATCTCAGCAACCATAAGTCCTAGACCCATGATGTATATATCATTTTGTAGGTCTTGGCCTGCCATGTATACATCAAAAGTTCATTTCGCGATAGGACCTCTGAGGGCCGGGCTTCAGGGCTCCTAAGGGGCTTATATATTATATATATGGCCCCATTCTACACCTTGTACGTTCAATAACCCATTCATTTGGTGCAAAATACTGCAGCACGTAGTTTCACCAAGATTTATTAAGAAACTCATCAAATGAAATAGTAAGCTTGTGTTCTGAGTTTAATTGAAAGTATCAGAGCTATGCAACAATCGACGGAGTTTTCGGACGATTAAATGACTACAATTTCGAATGTTTTCAATTATGAGTTCTATTTCAGTAACCACAAACCACTTGTAGTTAGATTTAAGAGAAAATAATTTTTTTTCAAATATAAAGAAACGTCTTTTTAATATTGTTTTTACAGATATATGCATTACACAATTGAATTTATAAACATTTCCAAAATTTACACATATTTACACGAAAATGCGCTAACACGTCCTGTGTCCAGAATGGAACAGGCTTAATTGCTTGTTTTTTCTTGTTTGGATTGTTGTCCAGGTTCTCTCCCTTCAAAATTAGTAATTGCTAACTGCTAAATGTTTGTTGACATTCTCGTGAATCAAATGACGCATTTTCTTCAACCCACCAACACAATAGTCTTTGTTGGCCTCGACCAGAGGCTCAAACGACTAGAGTCCAATCCTTTAGTAGATCTAATACATTTTCACTGATGGTCTTGAAGATGAAGTGGACAAAGCTTCAAAAATCTTTTTATTATTTGTAGCCTTGTTGATAATTTGTTTTGTGCTAAATAAAAAATTTTGAAAGGGGGTGGGGGTGGACCTCCTTTGCTGTTCCTTACAATTTTTTTTCAGCAAAACGTTTTGTTATTATGTTTTATATGTTTTTTTTCTTGTTTGTGGTTTTACACTAACACATTAACACGATATACATGTCTTACAAAAACAATCTCAGAATTTGAAGCAAAGGAAAAAAAAGAAATGTAAATGAAGTCAGTGTCTCTGCATTGATTATTTTCGAAAGATTGTCCATGTACATTAATGAATGTCCAAGTTTTCTGTCCGAACGAATTTAGTGTTGTCGCTACTGTAGGGTGGGGGGGGGCGGTATTGACGGGCTGATCGCCATCACAGGTATCCCCCCCCCCCACTAACCCAATAAAAGGTCAGTTGTTCATCAACACTCAGTTTGATGGCATCATATAAAATGTTTATCAGTTTAGAATCAACGTTTTTTAGTGATTTGTTGCTGAAGTGACTCATTTGTCCGAAGCACAGTGTGTCAACATTTGGTCTGTGTGTGCTACCTTGCTGTACCACTATATGTCAACATCTGGTCTATGTGTGCTACCTTGCTGTACCACTGTGTGTCAATATTTGGTCTGTGTGTGCTACCTTGTTGTACCACTGTGTGTCAACTTTTAAGTCTGTGTGTGCTACCTTGTTGTACCACTGTGTGTCAACATTTGGTCTGTGTGTGCTACCTTGCTGTACCACTGTATGTCAACATCTGGTCTATGTGTGCTACCTTGCTGTACCACTGTGTGTCAATATTTGGTCTGTGTGTGCCACCTTGTTGTACCACTGTGTGTCAACTTTAAGTCTGTGTGTGCTACCTTGTTGTACCACTGTGTGTCAACTTTTAAGTCTGTGTGTGCTACCTTGTTGTACCACTGTTTATTAACATCAAGTCTGTGTGTGCTACCTTGTTGTACCACTGTGTGTTCAGGCCGTGGAGCTGCTGATTATTTTAATTTTTTTAAAGAATGGGGAGGGGTGGTCCCGTGCGTTTCATCTCGACTGAGAACCAAAAAGAATTTTTCAGGTCATAGTGAATGTCTCTCGTCGTGCCTCCGTGCCCGTAGCACTATGTTATTGTGAGGATGTAAGAAGGGCACTATAGAACCAGTCACATGGTGGTTTATAATACGATCTAAGAGATCAACACCTCATCCTTACAAGGACATCACAGATAATAAGGTGGCCAACTTTTAAAATGAAAATGACCACACCTACACAAACTGGTGCCTTTTTTTTTTACAATGATTCATAAAATAAACGTTTTATTTACCGCAACAATAATAGAGATGTGACCGTTGTGGAGATGAACCTATGTTTAGATAAACGAATGATGGAAGCGATAGTAACATAGTATATTGTCAAATGTTGGTATCTTGATACAATGTTTTTCAAAGATAATATTGTCGTCTATTTTTAATGTACTATAACGTCACATAACACACCATGGATTAACTCGTTATCAAATAGGAGATTTACAGATAATAGATTTACAGATAATAGATTTACAGATAATAGATTTACAGATAGTAGATTTACAGATAATAGATTTACAGATAATCTAATATAGAAATGGGGAACACTTTTAGGTAGTACAGAACTTACAAAAGAAGAGTTGTTCAATGGACAATGCAGAGACGTACCTAGGGTGGGGGGAGGGGGGTCCAAATTTGAATGTCCCCCGGGCCCCAGCTTGAGGGGGCCTCCAACATTGTTTTTACATTAAATATTAAGTACATTATCTCATGTCATGATGTCGAATGTCAAAATGCAGGGGCCCCCAAAGAGGCCAAGCCCCCCGGGCCCCCAAATCCCTAGGTTCGGCATTGGGACAATGTCCACATTAAATGATGAACATAGCAAGCAAGTCGTACAACCCACAGATTAGATATTATACAGATTGCACAAGCCTCGTTTTGAAACAATGTTTTATTAATGATATTTACACTCATAAGCCCATTAATTGAATAGAAATGTTTATTATTGATATATATATAAAGCTCACAAAACCCATGAATTAAATAATATTGTATCGCTTTTTTATATTTACCAAGCAAATTGAAGCTTTTTCTTTCATATTTCATATCTTGAAAAAACAAAACAAAGTGGTGTAAATAGGTCTGTGGCTTTTTATTAATGGAAAGCGTCACTGGAAACAAAATCGAATAACAACAATAGCGCGAGAGTTTTTAACACAAAACCGAGGACTTTATATAGTGATGTATATAATCTGTATAATATATAATCTGTGGTACAAACTAAGACATTCTGTTTAGCAGTTGTAAATAAACTAAGACATTCTGTTGAGTAGTAAGTTGAACATAAACTAAGACATTCTAAGAGTAGTAAGTTGTACATAAACTAAGACATTCTGTTGAGTAGTAAGTTGAACATAAACTAAGACATTCAGTTGAGTAGTAAGTTGAACATAAACTAAGACATTCTGTTGAGTAGTAAGTTGAACATAAACTAAGACATTCTGTTGAGTAGTAAGTTGAACATAAACTAAGACAGTCGAAGAGTAGTAAGTTCGTACACAAAGTATCGAGTGTATTCAAAATGTAAATAAAATATAAAAATAAATTGTGTGTGCAAGTAAAACCTCTCCGTGCTACTATTGTTGTAGACTAGAAAAGCCAGTAGACAAATGTTACAATGACAAAGGTTACAGTGAACAAGTTTGACACTGTAATGGATATATGACTGTATGGAGGTGTAAGACACAGGCAATAAAGGCTCCCCCCCCCCACACACACACACATTTGATTTTTTTACTGGGTCAGTGCACACGTAAAAAACCGTCCTATATTGGGTTTTCCCACAAGCTTGGTAAACATAAGCAATAACATAATAATATCACATTCACAAGTGTTCATTGCTTGTAAATAATTTATTGCTGGAAATTTAATTGTAGTGTATACCATATGTTCAAACTATTCTAGTGGTACTCAGTTCAGTATTAGCGAACACTTTTTGAATTGACTTTTTAAAACATAGTCTGATAACTGTATGTCAGTAGATAATGATAGGGTAGCACCACCCCGCCCTTCCCCCCCCCCCTTTCCCATATACACGGGGCAAGACATTGTTTCATAGAACCAGACTTATGATGGGGGAAGGGAGGATGGTAAAGGCCGACCTGAGGATGTGGTAACCTCTGAAACTGACATTTCAATTTAGTCAGTTTATCAACTTTGTACATTCTTTTTTTTTTGACCTGACATTTCCATGTTTCATTCAACATCGCTAAACATAGTGTGTATAAATATATATATATATATATATATATATATATATATATATATATATACACACACACACAGTCGATTACGCTTAATTGGGACACATCGGGACCGTGACTTTTTGTCCCAATTAAGCGGTTGTCCCAATAAAACATACAAAATTACTATTGGCTTCTTGGTTTGGTTTGGTTTCTTTGAGATTTGTCCCAAATAAGCGGCTGTCCCAATTAAGCGGTGTACCAATTAAGCGGAATCCACTGTATATGTGTAGTGTATGTGTGTGTGTGTGTGTGACATGGTCTCTCAGGCACTCTCCTTGGTCTCTCTTTCCTCTGTAAGAGAGCGATAGTTGTGCACTCAGCACATGGTCAATGTAGAGTCCATCTTGGCACTAAATGTAATTGTTCCCATGATGCCATACTTTGCCGTACAATGCACAACAAGACACCACTAATTGTCATAAACAAGTATTAAAACTTCTTTGTACATCTCCCCACCCCACACCACTTGACTGTAGTACATTACTATTTAAATGTGACTTTGGCTTGAGTGACCTATTCATAGTGGTCCAAAAATTTGAACTGTCAGTCAATGGACTACAATGTTTAAGTGAACTCTCTGACTAAAACCTTCAACCAGCCTCAACAAAGGGCAGTAATCACCCAAGTAATGGTCACTAATGGGGACTGTGGGGGTTACCGTTTATAAAATGGTTGAAAGATCATCCTTTTAAATTAAGACATACTGCATTGAAGAATCTGTAAGTAAAATGAAATATAGGCATGCTATTTTAATGCAAGTTATTGTAGCCTGTTAAATTGACTTTCCCTTCGCTAGTCCAAGTATCAAGATGATAGCCTACCATTCTCTTGCTCACAATATTTCTGGACCAGCTGCCTGTTACTTCCCCTAAAGTCGGACCAACCCCCTTTGAAGCAGGTTGACCTACGAAACTTTATGACTGTGTAGTGACTGCACAAAAACATTACCTCTCCCCCCTTTTTTTTTCAAGTGAAATTAGGAAGATGTTTAACAAGTGGAAACATCTAATGAGAAAGTCACAGTGGTGCTAGACAGTTAATCTGTTTAACAGCAATACGATGTCACATTTCCTCAAATCTTTTTGAAAAGAGGGCAAAAGAATTTATAACTAGATGGAGTCATGTTAAACCAAACAAAAAGAAAATAAACAATGAGAAACATATCGGGGATATCAGTCATAATCATGAAAAAATGTCTCACATTGTTTTCAGTTTGATTACTTCATATTATCTGGTATTTTTACTAATATCTATATTAGTGTTTACTATTAAATATCAATCAATCTGGGATTTCCAATATTTCTTACTGGAACATGCTGTGATATACAGTGGTAAAATGGATTAAAATTCACTCTCTAGGAACAAGTTATGCTCATAAAGCCGTAGCTTTGACTGTAACATCAGAGAGGTTAACAATCCATACTATAGACTATCTATTATTGCTTTACAACGCATAATTTCATTATCTCTAATACTGTCAATGTAATGTGTGGAATTGCTCAAATGAAATAAATATGATGCATAAATTAACATCATTTATTGTTTTTGAATGTTCAGGTCCTGACTCTGGTACAGATCAAAGTGATGATGAAGCTTTCTCACCTAATGATCAACAGGTGGATATCAAGTGACTTGTTCAATTCTTTCTTGGTTCAATTATCTTGTTTAGGAGCTTTGCCAACTCAGAGATGCTTTTTAACCTCAATGGCCCTCTTAATTAATGGGAAGATTGATGCTTAATAAAATTATGTCCTACAAAGATAAAAAGATTATTTAAGATGGTTTTAACCACTTTTTACTCGTTTTTTTTTTTTTGGTTGAATATACAGTTAAGGCATTTTTTATTAGTAATGTGCGGTATATATATTCAACATCTTAAGATGACAAATTTATATATGTAAATAATGAAAATATAATTATATTAGTGACAATATTTAATTAGTTAATACTCTCAGAGTTAGAACTGGAAACCACTTTTAAACACATAAATTAAGTATTAAAAACATAGCATTACATAGATAATGATTTCATTTTTATCTATTAAAAATATGATTTTTATAGTTTAGATGCAACTATATCCATATACTTTGTTTTTTAGAAGATAAAACCTAAAAAAATAATTTTACCCAAATTAACACAATGCATTTTAATTTAAATTTTAGATTTGAAGAGAAAAAAAAACAATTACTGAAAATATCTCTTAAACCAAATGTCCTTCTTATTATGATAAACTGAATGTCATAGAATTTATAACTAGACACCATTGGATCTGAAATATTGTTCAATGTATTGAGGACAGTATGAATTGTCCGATTTGAAACAAATTTAAATTAAAAGTAATAAATCAATATAATTAGAAGTATGCCATAATGTTAAAGTATAAACAATAAGATAATCAACTAGTTAATTATAGCAGATGTTATTTTAGACATTCTAGAGAGTACTGTAATCTGTTTTTTTTGTCTGTTATGTTTTTAAATATGCATTTAGTTTTCAAAGTAATATTTATATAACAGTTATAGAGAAATAATTGGTGGAGTGTTAAATGCTTCAACGCTGCCTTATTGTTTAATTCTTTTGCTTTTTTTTTTTAATAAGTATCTTTTAACAATTTTAAGAAAAACATTAATCTTATTTTTGCTTTTTTTTTTTTTTTGGCTGAGCTCTTCTGGTTTCTGTATTATGTTCATAATTTTCGGATAATCAATATTTTTTATAACAATTTTTTGCTTTTTTTTTAATTCACAAAGTTGGGATAATCACATTTTTTTGGTTTTATTATCAGTTTTTTTTTAATTCATTATAATTTTTTTTTTTGGTTTTGATTTCCGTCACCTTTTTATTTTTTCTTTGTGTGATGCATGATGATCTCTGCTTTGATGTAGCTCCCAAGCCCCTCTGGTTCTCTCGTCTCCTCCTCTACTACTAGCAGTTACAGGCGGAATCAACCGGTAGGTAGCACAACTGTTCACCATTTGGCACTTTTGAAAAAAATGCTTTACTTCCTTATCATTATCTAGATCACTTAGTGGATTGTTTGTGGTGGTCATTTATTTTTAACATAATAATTACTATCATTTATAAAACTATTATTGAATACCTGCAAATGTCACCAATCATTAAATGTATTTATTGCACATAACTTCATACCATGATGTCTTGTGTAATTATTAAAGTTTAAAAAAAACACTAGTTATTTTTAGTCTTTATTTATTATATATATATATATCTCAAATTTCTTTCCTTTTTTACCGTCATATATTGATTCTTGTTTAATAATATTTTTTAATACTAGGCTGATAAAAATTTAACTTGCTTATACACTTTTTATTTAAACTATATAGATGATGTATTACAGTGGTAACTGACACAGTCCTTTGTTTTTCATTATGAAGCCAATAGTTTTTTGTTTATTTTTTCTTATGGCTAATTAAAGAAAACATTTTGTTCTGGATAAAAATCAAATTCTCAGTGGAAGTGTTAAGACCTAAAAACCTTGTGATGTCATATTGTACCTTTTAGAGTGACACAAATGTGGATTTATTGTGGGACACAAATACTTTCACTCAACATGATGTTCACTATTCCATAAAGGATGCTGAAAAAGGAATAATGACATGCTGGATGTGCTGAATTTAAAAAAAAAAAAAATTTTTAAGACATGTCTAGTACACACTTTGATGCAGCCCTATAACAAACAAATCAATGAAACAATGATTATATTTTGTTGCTTGTAGTCAAGATATTCTTAGCACATAAATCTGGGAATAGTGTAACTGTAAATGACTAAATTGTAACTATGGCAAATTTTTAAAAAGCGTTTTTGCATAACTGCTAGAAAAAAAAAAAGCTCTCACTTATACTTTTATTTTTATTTCATATTACACTCATAAAATGTGCTTTATCTGTTTTAAATATATTGCCTACATATTACATCATTATTTGATCACAAACAATTAGCCGTATCATTTCATTAAACATTTTTTTTTTTAGTTTTTTATTATTGTATGATACTTTTAACATATTAACAGACAACTCTGAGAAATACATTCTGAAATCGAACAACTTACGACTTAAGCTTACTTCTTGCATTCTTTATTAATTTCATCACTGCCTGATAGAGAGTTCAGGAAAAAATTATTTTTTTTGGCTCAACGCATTAGTAGTTTTTTTTACTCTCTGATGCTTTTCTCTGCCTTCTACAGTGCTTAATGCATTCTCTGACAGGGATGTGTTTCCCCCGGTCATCAAACAGCAGTAAACAGGTTGGTCAGAAGACATACAGATACAGTTTAGCCAAGTTGTTGTGTTGACTTTTTATTTACCAGGCACATCACTGTTGTGGTATCACCATCTTCTGACTTTGATCCCTTTATTTCTCACTTATATATAGTTTCTACAAAATGTACCCCATACACTTTATTTATAATAATTTCTCAAAAATAACATTGGTAATCCACAAATTTTTTTTAGATTTAATTTTGTAATTATTGTAAACTTAAAAAAGTTTTTCTTTAAAGCAATAGTTGCCTTAAATTTTCACGTTTTTTATGTTAAGTAATATTCCTTTTGAATATTTAGATAAAATTGAGTTGACTTTGTGCAACAAAACTATCAGTATAAGTGGTCCTGAGTCAAATAAACATTCATTCATAATTAATGTCTTGTGACAGAAGATTCCCCATAGTTTACATGAATTAATGTGTTAAATGTCCAAGAAATAAAATTCAGAAGTATTAAAGTGTATTTTGTAATTATTAGCTTATAATTAATGAATGTGTTTTAATTCCCTTTGTCTATATTGGGATTTTCCTCCTAAACTATCTTGTTGATTTTTTTATAGTTTTTTTTTTTTTGTTTTTCAATATTTATCTTCTTCTTTTTTATTAAACCTTTTGTTAATGTTTTACTTCAAAGAAACATAGTTTTTCACGTAAAGTATTTTTTTTTAAAAAGTGCATGTCTGCTTTAATTCAAAGTTCAGCTGTAGTATCATTAATCTTGTCTTGTATCTTATTTCAGTTGACAGTCAATTGAAATATTTAGTTTGACAGAGTAGTGTTTTTTTCTTATGAATTGTCATAATATTACCATGCCTGGTAAATAATACAGTATATGGTACAGTTATACTAATACAGTATATGGTACAGATATACTAATACAGTATATGGTATAGATATACTAATACAGTATTTGGTACAGATATACTCATAGACTTTTTTTTTTAATCTGAATGTCTGTAAAGATATTCTACTTAAGTTTTTAGCGCTGTATCAGAAATGTAATAACAGTAGATGCAGTTTCTCATATTATATTTTTCAATAATCAGTCTTTTTGAAATGTGTACATTTATTAGTCTTATTGCACACATGACATCCTGAATTAAATTTGTACTATGAAATAATTCCTTAATATTAATGCTTCCAATTTTAATACTAAATGAAGGTAATAATTTATTATTCTAAATAAATATTTTAAATCAATGTAAACCTCATTCTTAAAAAAAAAAAAAAAATGTTGCTTCATAGTAATGAAATTTTAAATTTCGTAATATTTTTTATTAGCCTATAGAGTGCTTCGTATGATTTTTATTTCAAATGACTTCATACTTTTTTTATTCTTTTCATTTTATAATCCTCACTTTAATATTTTCCTCTTGTAAATAAAATTCTATTAAACATCTTGTAATTTTACTAAACAAAATTAACTTTCTGAGCTTTTATGTTTTGTTATGCATTATCCATAGTGAGAACTTTCCATATATTAATGTCAGAATTAGAAGACAGTCTGCTGAATAATTACTGACTTACTTAGTTACCATTTATTATTATTAATTTTAGGCAACACTCTTATACAGGTGGTGGAGGACTATTTTTTTGTTTAAATTACATTTTGTTCTGACTTTTTATAGATAGCTGTAATAATTGAAAATATTTGCTAACAATTTAGGATTCTGTGGATTCAAGAAGATCTGAGCCAAACTTTGGTCGTTTCTATAACACTAGTTATCTTGGAAAAGGCAAAGCAGTGTACATAAAAGGAACTCCACTCACTGTCAAAGAAAAACAAAAGGCACCTAGTGGATCACATTTCCACAGGCCTCGTAAGTTTACAATTAGCATTTTAGGCATGTTAATTTATTGGTCTGTGAGTTTTTATTGTTTTCAAAATGTCATACCTTTCCCCTTTTTTTTTCCTCCAGCTAATTTTACATACTCAAAGGAGCCACCAGATTTTCTTAGGAAAAAAGTAAGTATTCTATCAACTTTTTAATACAAAAAAATTGTATCTCAAATGTGCTCAGAGATGACAGAAAATGTTTGTTTTATATTTTTACAATGTAAAATAGTTTCTTATTATTTGTTGACTGTCACTTTGCTTGTTGTTTTGTACATTAATCTTCTTAGTCTGAATCTGCAACACATCATGCAGAGCTCTTGCATAAACCAATTACTTATATATAATAAAAAAAATCATATTCTTTTACTCTGTCCACATGCTACATGTAATGCAAATTTTCACTCTGTTATTCACTTAGATTGACTTTTGAGCAGTCATTTGATGTGTAGGGTTTGAAAGACATCTGTGAATGAAGAATCTTTTTATTTGAACTTTTCAAGTATCAATTTACATTCAGTCCATCTTATACAGCCAGAAACTCACTTCTAATTAACAAATCTGTACAATATCCACAACTAAAGTGGCCTAAAAATAACTTGTTGTGAAATAGGACACATCTATTTCTTTTCCAATATACATTTAAATATTGGATCATTTTATTACATAAGTTATGTAAGAAGTTGTACATTGATACATTTGTATTCATTTCAGCATTATATTTCATTGAAGATAATTTGAAACATAATATGACAATACTTTATTACTTAATGAAGCAAACTAAAAATGATTCTTTTAGCCAAAAGATTTAAAAAAAAAAAACATTTGTGACAAAATTAATTTTCGTTAATATACATATTTTTTTTCAACCAGCTTCAGGAATGTCTGCACTAGGTAAGTAAATTCTGTTGTGTTTTAATTTATGGTGTGAAATTTAAAACAAAATTATATTACCTGACTTAGTTTTTCATATGAAATTTATGATTTTATTATTACATACATGTATTTAGTTATTCAGTGTTAAGTTTATAAAATATTTTTGTAGCTTCTGGACAAAAGAGAATAGTCAAAGTCCGTCGCAGTTCCTCCCCTGCAGACCTCAAAACTCAGGAACCTATTCGCATGAGTATGTTCCCTAGTGCCAAACCCAAGCTGCCGAATGAAGTGGATAAAATCGAAAGAGATGATTGGCCAGCTCCTGCATCTCCTGCAGCCATTTTACCTGAAATCTGTTAGTTAATAATTTTATATTCATTATATATATATATATATTCATGAACATATATTTGAAATGCTTTTTCCTCATTTCAAATGTTGCTTTTGATTTATTAAGTGATACTTTTTTTGTTTTAATTTAGAATGATTACCTTTTTTTCAATGTTTTTTTTTTAATCATTTATAAATTTATAGGCTGCAGATAGATAACAAAAATTTAGAAAAAAATCTTAATGATAAAATGTACACATGCCTCATATGAATTTGAATACATAAATATTATTTTTTTAAAAAAGAGAAACTTTTAATCATTTGATTTACTTTTGATTTTCCCATGGGTTAGTGCGTCAGCGTAGAAGAAGCCGTGGTGAGAAAGATGATGATGACGAAGAAGAGGAAGTGCTAGAAGATCCTAAAATTAAACGTGAGCTGGAGGAAATCTCTAAAATTAAAGATGAAAGTGGTATTGGTAGAGTTATTTACAAAGAACTGGATAAACTCAAGGCTAAACCTCACATGCCACTAGATCCTTGGAAAGCTTCCAGGGCACCAAGTGCCAAATTTGAGCCCAGATATCGCACAAGATATCAGTCTCCAATGTTTGCTTGTAAGTAAATGACATTTATTTAGAATATTACTAAATGGAGCCATTATGTAAGTTTAATATCATTCTCCAATGTTTGCTTGTAAGTAAATGTTGTTTATTTAGAATATTATTTACTGGAGCGATTATGTAAGTTAAAGACGAGGATAAGATATAATGTTATGTTATTTTAATCTGATTATTTTTACTAGCTCCTTCTCGTTTTCTTGATCGACCTCGCTATGCATGGGATGATAGTGATATCAGGACTTACAGATCTGCTTCAACATTGGCTAACTTACCAAGTAAGAAATTTCGGATTAGTAATAAAAAATATGTTCAGTCTGTGCATTTTGGCTGATAATGTAATGATTAAAAGGACAGAATTACATTTTCAACATAAAATGTTTATAAAATCAAACTGCCCCAATCAATTGTTGCATGCTGTTTGTTGATGATGTCTCAACAAGCTTACCACACATTCATTGGCTAGAAGAAATGTTAGACTACCCCTGTATAATTTATAATTAGATGGAACTACAAAAGTCAGAGTTGGAAGAAGCATTCAACAGTTTCCAAATCGTGTATCTTTTGATGGAGCCATTGTCACAGGCATTTATCATAATCAGCACATCTTCTAGGTTTTCTGTATTAAACTGGTTGCCGGAAATATAAGAATTAAAAAATGTAGGTTAGTAATTCACTGGGAGTGAAAATCGGATTTAATACTAGTTACAGTGTATATACTTCATACCTCATTCTGTAAAACAATCAACTGATTATTGAGAAGGTTAAATGTGTGTCATAAAAATAAAGATCATTGAAATATTTTTGAAGTTGTTCCATCAGGTGTTTGTATCTCAGAGACTTAAAAAGTCAATTCAGTATAGACCTAAACCTAAGCAATTAATTGTTGAAAATTAGTTGAAAAATTCAGTTGAATTTTCAGTGTCGGAAATGATTTCTTGCTATGACTAGCTTACAAACATTCCTTACAGGAAAAAGCTGTTCAGCATTTTGACAATTAATTATGTGTTTACTTCAAAGATCTTTTAAAAAGAAAGAATTTGGTAAAGTGCAACTGTTATTTAAAGTATTTTTTATATTTTTTTTCATGGTTTAATTTCTAGTTTTGTTTTTTATAAATATTTTTGCATTTCTATGTTTTGTTATTACATTTTACGTTAGGCATTAAAGGTTGTCTTTTTGTAGTACATTGTCTTCCTGTCAATTTTCTTAAGAATTGAATAACAGCTATTTACCCACAGACATCACCCACACACACTTATGTGAAATAGTAGAGTCAAAATAATTTTTTTTATCTTAATACATGTAATTACATTAATAATGTAAGTGGTCCTGCTAAAATGTCAAATAAGAAAAACCTATAGCTGTAAAGTAAATAAAATTAACTCTTATTGAAGTTGTTTCAGTATTGATTAAATGTTAATTGTTATATATTTATGTATTATAATCACATCCTTTTATATTAGTTATAAAGTTAATTTAGTATTAAAGTAGTCCTAATTATGCTACAAATCATTTGGTCAATAGCTGCATACTTATTCTAAAGTCTTTTGAAATTAATTTCCAGTGATATTTCTGTTATTGCAGCTCCTAAACCTGGCTATGGTCCATCATACATGACACCCAGAGCTGCAACTTTACCGTTGGCTGGTGCATATGGAGCTAGAGTTGATTTTGTAAGCTTATTTTTAGATGAAACTACTTTTAGTGTTTTTATAAATTGTGTAGTCATTAAAAGTACTTTATAATTTGGTTTTTTTAATCATTGTTAAATTTTTTTAGAGATACTTTGACTTTGGAGAATCTGATGGAAGAGAAAGGTCTACTCGTGAGTTAAATTTTCAATTTTAAGCTCACATATAGTGTTAAATGTTTCTTGACAGTTTTCGTCATTGAAACATTCATAATTTTAAGAATTAACAAAAAAGTTTAACACAACGATTTTAAATGTAATAATGGTTAACATTTAATAAGCTATTTGTATAGATTTGTATTTTGGAATACCAAGGCTAGTAAAATATAAAGTTTTTGTTCAGCTTCTAATGATTTGATCTTATTATTAATTGTGCACTTAAAAGAAAATATTGTTTTTAATAAAGATAAATGGATGTGTAATGAAATTCTTGTTTACTTTTGCTAGCCCAACCCGCATCAAGAGGCTTGTTTTTATTTGTAAATAATTGTAGATTTTTTATTTATTCCCTTACTTTATATCAAGAACAGATTTAAAATATTATAATCAAATAACATAACATTCACAGATACATCTTCCTCTACACTGACAGGAGACACCAGTTCGCGTGTAAGTTGACTCTCATGTTTTTGCCATTATTCATTCCTTTGCCATTGTATAGAAGTGTTTCATAAAAATTTCTGGATTTTATAGATCAGAAATCTTTAAGAGAAAAAAATATTTCTTTTTCTTTAATAGCCATTATTAGATGAAAAAGGTTTTATTTATGCCTCCTTACTTTGCTATATTGCCACATTGTATATATGGGGTTTCACTATAACAGCCTTTTAAAATCATGATACATTTTCGAATTTCAGCCCACATTGTTTCATTACATGGCCAATAAGGACCCTCAATGGACAAATTTGGCCAGTATGCATAAAAACAAATAAACCTAAAGTTAATTACCTTTTTGAAATTGGACAAAATATCACTAAACTTAACAAGCCATCTTGGTTTTGAATATGTAGAAATTACTCATTATATCATAGAAATTTATATATATTATCATATAAGCATGGATTCCCATTCAAACATAGATTATTTATTTATTTATTGCTTCTTATCACCTAATTTTAAGACACATTTAATTCAGTATATTGTAATCACTCATAATTTTAATTTTTGAAATGATAATTTATGTAAATATTTATATGATTTAATGAGTTTTGTTTTTTTTAAATTACACTATTTAGTTATCCAAGAATAGAACTTTCTGTTGGTTTGACACACTTTAACATAATTAATTTGGCAAGTCTTTAAAAGACTAAAAAAAATAGTTTAACTATTTTGCTTAAACTGTGCTATATTTTGTATTTATTATCACATCATTCTATATCATATTCATTCAACAAGTCAAAATATTAAAATAGTGTAGTGTCTTGTAAAACTACACATGTGCAGAGTTTGAGCTTTTTCACTCAATTAGAATAGGTCCAAAAGTGTGTTACAGTATTTGAGACACATTCGAAAACCCAAAGAAAGTGAAACTAATTAACCAGTTATAAAAAGAGTAAAATACTACATAAACTAAAAACAAATTATTTTATTTAAAAAAATGGAACAAATCCAATTAAATTTGTATGGGTAATTATTGATTCGTTTTAAAGTGAGGAATGTGTGTATTTGGAAAAAAGAAATTAATTAAGCGTTATTAATGCAAAATAAAATTTTTCTAAACATTTTCATCATCACTCATTTTTGATGTAAATAATGTAAAAAGAAAAAATATGTAATATTTCTAGGTAATATAGCACAATGTTTTAATAAAAAAATTCATGATTAATCAAAATCAAAATATCAAATTCCTAAATCAATATTAATGATTTTTTTTTTGAATATTTTAAAACTTATTTGGGCTCTGTTTTCTAGAGACATGACTTATCCTACACTGGATATGATGGACCGACAATATCCTTACTTCAGTTGCAGAAAAATACATGGCATACTGAAATAGAACCAACTGTAAGTGAAATAAATGTTAAATATTTTAGTCCAATTATTATTTTTGCTTCTTTGTATGCTTACTTGAAAAATGTTAATGTATATAATACCTTGGTCTATTTTTTCAACAATTTAGATTTATCCTTATGAGAAGCTGAAGATTACAAATTTTGACTTACCAAAAGATGTTGACACCAATCAGCTGGAGGTAAATGTATCATTTTCGTTTCAGCTTTACCTACTCATTTCTTGATTCACCTCTTTCATGTTGTTCTTTAACAGACCAGATAGAATTAATTTTTTTTTCTTTCCAGATTCACCTTTCAAATCAAGAATTTGAGTCTCTATTTAAAATGCCTCGTGAAAGTTTTTACAAGATGGCTGAATGGAAACGTAATGATATGAAACGCAAACTTCATTTATATTAATGATTTGCTTAATTTTTATAAAAATACTGGGTTTTTTAAAATCTGCTGACAGATTTTTAAAAAGTAATCAGATAGAACAAAAATTTGTTTTAAAAAAAAACTTGAAACAAATATTAGATGTCAATTTCCTAGTTAGAAGGTTAATATTTTTCATGAAATTGATCTTACTTACCTAAATTGAGTACTTTCATAATCGAGTCTGTTCTGAATTGTAAAAGTGCATTGATGTTTTTTTTTTAATTATTATTATTTCTAAGAACAATTTAAAATGCCTTCTTTTTTTGTACAGAATTAATGGTTTTTCCCTGCATATTTATTTCATGTAGATTGAAATGTAAGACTTAATTAAAATATGTAGTTTTCTACTGTGTCAAATTTAATTGTATATATAAGTAGCTATCACATGAAGGATACGTCTTATAAGAAAGAAATTATTTTTTTTTTTTTAAATTTAATCATTTAAAGTCTTTCATAAGAATTTGGATATGAAGTCTAATGTCTCTGACCTGTGTTCTATAGTTCATTTGAAACTTTATTTTTTAAAGGCTTTATGGACACACTAGATTTTTAACAATTTTATAGGTACATTGTACATTTTTTATATGGCATTTTTTTTAGGTTGTGTAATTTTTTCTTTTTTTAATAATTTATTTTTTTAAACTTTTTTGTGCCATTTTTTATTTAAAGATGTTAGAACCAATTGTTTGTATAGTTAAGTTGAAACTTCTTCGCTAAGGTATGATTACCTTAATGCATTTTGGACTGCAGTTATTTGTATTCTGGTACACATAAATACCATTGGTTATTTTTATTCAAGTATAAGGTTATGGTTAAGTTTTAGTAACAGTAGTTTATTAAGTTGATTTGAAATCAGCTGTCTTACCCGATAAGACTAGATAAATGTTGGACAGAGAGCATGGGATGTTTTTCATGACTGAATTTTTCAATGGCATTTTTTATTTTCTGAATCCAACTTTTCTACAATCACTATTTCAGTATTTTTATCCTAGATATTTTTGTATGATACTTCTTAAAGCCAGTAGGTGAACAATACTTTTTACTGAATTTTTTTTTTTTGTAGCATGCTAAAATTTGTGCAGTCTTAGTGTTATGCAGTGGTTCCTAATATTATTCTTTTGTAAAAAAAATTATTTTTTACTATATTTGAAAAAATCTGTGAACCTTATTCATTAGTGTTGTGGGATTATGACTGGGCTAACTATCCAAGTTAAATTGGTAATTTTTAATGTTATGCTTAAACAAATGTATGCTTGACATTGATTTGATTCTTTTTTCAGTTTATGAAATTCAGTGCTGCCTATTTATCTCACTGTACAGTTTCTTCCAAACCACATTTTATTTAAGTAATTAGTTGACTGATAGCATGTTTAGTTGAAAGACTTTTTCTAATCAATTGATCAAGAGAGCATAATAATAAATACAGCCAGAAATCATCCATGCACATTTCAAAATTTTCAATTTGAGCAGCTTATTCAACCAAAATTCAGTGTTTCTTTTTGTGCAATGTCAACATTTTGTTCTAACAAAAATCGTGCATTTTGTCTGAAGATTTTTTTAAAAAGTGCAATAGCTGGCTGATACCATGTATTTGATATATATGTATTCTTAATAAAAAAAAAACTGTTCAAACAATTGAAATTATATCCATGAAACACTAGTCAAATTATTTATTTGATTGTTTAGAAGTACTCAAGAGTTATTCTATTAATAATATGCTTTAAAAACTGAAAAGTTTATAAAATTATTTGCATTGTATTATTTTAGGAAATACTTTAGGAGATAGCTCGCTTTGAATTTTAAAATTATTTGGGTTAATTAAATTTTATTGTTGTATTTTTTCAACATTAATCACAGACAACTACATAAATTATTTCTTGAGCACAAAAATTCACTAAGATCAGTAACTAAATGTTTATTAAAATAGTTTGACAAAGTCATCATATTTGTAATGCAAGTTTTATAAAATCATAACTCATTAAATGACGCCTTATATGTCATATCGCTTTCTGTATTTATATATATACATGTTCATGTTTCTTAAAAAAAAGATGTGAGATAGTCCTGTTTATTAAAAAAAAATTATAGTCTAATGCAAGAACTTTCATAATTATGTGCACCTGTTTTTCATTTATATAAATGTCTTGTAATATATATTTATATTAAGTTTATTCCTTAAACATCAAATTACATGTACAAGTATTACACAGTCCATACTTGGTAGAAGAGAATATACAAAAATGACAATTTTTAAAGATTTCATATAGGTGACGACTTGAATAAATATTGTATACAATAGCATAACAAAATTATTAAAAAATGTTCAGCACATTTTTGTTATAACTTAATATAATTTAGAATTAGTCTGAAGTGAAAAAAAAATTACTTTCTAAAGACAACTTATTTGGGCCAATGAAACATATTTACAATATGTTTTTTTCTTACAAAAACATTTTGTACAAAAAAAAATAGTAAATAAAAAAAATATAAATTAATTCCATGCACATAAACAAAATGGCAGGGAATGGACTAGAAAATAATCATGTTAAGCAAGCACATTATATGTTAATAATACATAATGAAAAAAAAATAATGAAATACATGTACTTCATTTTGAACACTTGCTGCTTTTTAGAAATGAACATTTAGTTTAACAACATCATAAAATGACAGTCAAGGAATCTGAAGACTATATTTTTTTAAATGTACATTTTAAAATAATCATGTGTGGTCTACATTTATTTATTTTCACTTAGATTGAAGAGAAACAAATTTCATGTTATTATATCCCAGAGAAAAAAATCAACCTAAAAGGGAAAATAAACAAATAGCATTTCTCTGTATGGTCATGCACTGTACATGGATCTTTGAATAGTTAAACATTTCTCCAAAAAGCATAATGATTAAAATGTCTATAAAATATACATTACCATGTGAAATTTGATGAAATAATATTCAACTATATACAAAAGAAAGAGTTAAAATTGACTGATATAAAAAAATATTAACATTAAAAGACACATGTACTGAAGAAATGATGACCAGTCAAAAACTCATTACCAGTAAATAATTTAAGTACAAGTCTTTGTTACACAGCTATTTCAGAAGTAAATAAAAAAATATTTATAGAGAAACATGCACTAATGTTTTAAAAATGAAGACAGCTAGTAATGAAGAATAATATCTAGGATTTGGCATGCAAATATTTTAAGGTCACTTAAGAAGTGTAGCTGCCATTGGACCTCCATTCAGCATGCTCTTCATTTAAACATTATTGTTCACATGCCAAGGGATATTCCAGGGGGGCTATTTTGTATCAAACACAAAGAACAAGGAATGAAATATATAAATAATTATTAATATTACTTCAAACATATTACAAGCCAGTCAATTAAAACAACATTCAAAAACATTTTTTTGAACATCAATGCAAATTTATTTATATTTTTGTCACTCACTTTAAAAAAAAAGTGACTTCATTTATCTACACTTACAACATTCACCATGCTAGTTAACAATCCACATGCTATGGTAGACGAACATGCAGTGACCTTTCCTTGTAGGTGTGTAATTGAAATAAAGAAAATGTTATCAAAGTGCAGCATGCCACATTTTCAAGTGCTGTGTGCATCCCTGTCCAAGCTCTGTTGTAATATAATGGTCAGTGCTGCTGTGGCTTAGGAGGCACAGGCGGAGGCGTGTCATCATCTTCTATTACTGGAGGTGGAGGTGGGAGTGGCTGGTAATAAAAACAATACAATAACATTGATACACCAACAAGTGTGTTCTATAATCAGGTAGTGTGTCTGTCAGAGAAACATCATAACAGACTTTGTTTAAAGCCTGAAATATATGTGAGTTATATTGTATATAGTCTATGCCAAGAAACCTTTTATAGTAAAACACACAAATTTGTGTGTGCGATCATTGATTTGAAATTTATTTTTAAAAAATTCACTGATATAATACACAGTACATGTAAATGAAACTGGAAAAAATGTACATTCATCAGTGGTATTTCTGTTATGATTTAAGTGATTTAATTTCATATTTAAGGCTACACAAAAAACATATTCATAAGTTTAAAAAATGTAATCTGAATTATTATGTCATTTCATTTTGTAACTGACTTTTTGTTAAATTCTGCATTGTTACAAAATAAAATATTAGAAAACAACAACAAATCTTATCTAAATAAATTAATTACACAATAAAACAAATGAACTTAGGCAGTTCCAAAAGATAGACGCATGATTTTTTATGACAGGTTTCATTTTATATAATTGCTGGTCAAGTGAGATGGCAATATTGTGATTGTCTATCTGTACTTTTTCTGAATCATCGCCTATATAAGACTACACTTTTTTTTTTGTTTCCATTTAAGTGAAAATCAGAATTCTTCATTTTTAGATTTATTGAAGATTTTGCTGAAAATGCTCACCTTCTGCCTGTTGCTATGCTGACTGACTGATGAAGCTCTACGAACAATGTCTCCAGCATGATTTAAATAATCACTTGAGGACTGTTTTTCAGGTAAAGGTGGGGGCACGTCGCTCGGTGGTTCTGGTGTTGTTACTGCATGTAAATTAGCCGCAGCATATGATGTAACTGCTGCTACTAAATCATTTTGATCTGTATCAATAAGCAAGTACAAATGTATACAATTTAAAGAATTCAGCATAAATGATACACATTTAATACATTTTGTATTACATATTTAGAGAGCATAACAAAAATACATCATTAACTATTTGGAAAAGATAAATACCACCAGACAATCTGGACTGAGCAGAAGACAAACTGTTGGTGCTTCCTGAATGTGGATAGCTGTTGGATAGCTGTGTACTGGGAGGTCGACTAGGTCGTCTTTCAGTTTCAGGTCTGAGAGGTCGCTTTGGAGTCAGCTATAAATATATATTAACTAATATGAATTTTACAAACTATAATTAGCTGCTACATGTATTTTATTACTGAGGAAATAATTTAATTTAAAGATATATATTTTGTTCCATTTTATGAATTTGGGAAAAATCTAGTTTCTAATTAATTTGTGTAAAACCTTTTTTTTATTATCTAAGTAAAGATAAAAAAACTAACAAGGATAAACTAAAATGTAACATATTTATGGAAATATCATATGATACAAATAACCAGATCGATATGTTTTATTAGTAGTATTAATAGTTAGATATAATAGATAATCTTCTCCAATAAATATTTAGTAAATATTCTGTGTACGTATCTGTTGCCTTATAATATTTTAACTTTGAAAAGAATTCTGATCGGTGAAAAATAATTGAAATCTATAGCTTCAAATTTTTATCAAGACCAGAGTTTTTTTTTTGGAGAACTTAATTCTGCTATAATCCTGTCCTTGAAAAGTGACTTGAATGCTCTATCACATAGTTTTAAATTGAGAAATAAAATGTTGAATTAGTTATTAGAGTGAATATATCAGACAACTTAAGTTACATGGGAGTGAAGCATTACAAGACATGAAAGCCAAGATCATGATGACAAACTAAGTGAATTCTACTACATGAAATAAAACATAAACTTTTAAAAACCTTCTTTAAAGCTTAAAAAATAAACAGCTAATGGAGTTTTTTTTTTTTTTTGAAGAGTTCTTAAAACAGTGATGTTAAATAAAAGGAGCTCTGCAAGCTGTTAGATTTTAAACTCCACAAAGTAATGAAATAAAAGTTCAATTTTCAAGATGTTGAAATAAATATCTTACGGCAAACATCACAACATTCACTTTACATGATCAACCTTTTTTTTTTTAATCTCTGGTTATGTTCTTAACTATTTTAATGGTGAAATAAAATATCAACATAGAAAACAATGTGTGCCACAAAAATGTATAATTTGGTCAAAACAATATAACTTTTTTTAACTCAGCATGCTCCGTAAATTAAAAAAAAATTTTTCAAGCTAATCTGAAAAGAAACAATACAAGAAAGTCAACTATGGAAGACTGTGCTGCTGAAAATCCCTTTCAAATTTAATTCCAGTATCATTTAGGAACAACTTTGAAACAACCCAACAAATATGACTTTCTTCTACCGTTCCTTCATAAATAAAATAAATAACAAAACACTAATGAACTAAGGCCAATGGTTTAAAAGCTAATACAATACCATAAAGTACATTGTGGAAGTGTGCTGTTAAAACCATAAAAATTAGATCATAATTTATCAAGTAAAAATAAAATTTTTCTCTATATATTTATTGTCATACACAAGTAAAAAAAAAATCAGTTTTCTCTCAAAATCATTGTTTCACTCAAAAAAACTGCAGTACATAATGTTTAATATTTTCCCATAAAACTGGATATTACTTATCAATTTAATATTCAACAAGTGAAATGATCTACTTCAAATTTGCTTCAAGTCAAAATTTGAAAAAGTTTTAGGTCCAGTTGGAGATGTGCTAGTAAACTAAAGGCCTTAAGTACCATGCCAGCACACAATCACAATACACATGCCTGTTCACTAAGCTCAATGGGGGTGTCTACTGAGTTACGTTGTGAAACTTCAGAAAACTGTTCAGTGACTTGAGAGACACGCTTTTTCAGTGTGCTCAAGCTGACCTTTGTTGACTGACTGGATTTCGCTGCACTTGAAACTGAGTTTGATTTATCCTTAACCCACACAGACTGTGATCGAGTGGCAGTGTTACGTGGTGTATTGATACTGGTGGTCAGAGGTCTAGAATAGAAAAAAAAAGTTTCAGTTTAAAAATCTGTCAAGGTTAAAATAGATTATTATTTAAAAATCAAAATGCTACTAGCTATACTGTGGCTCTTTTGATAATAAAATACTTTCTATGGACTAAGGATGACAAAGGTTCAAGAAATAGAACTTTAATTCCTCAAGCTAGCATTAACTCTTAAATCAATAACAAGCTCAGATCATAACTTACATATATATATATGTGTGTGTTTGTGAATGCTTAAAAATTGTTTTCTTGTAAATTCTTACTGCTGTTTAAAAATCAAAACAATAAATAGTTCAAAAAGCACCAATTAAAATTGACATGCAATGGTTTGTCAAGGAGGGAACAATGTAACAGAAGAGAAGAATGATAAAAGAATATTTTATTAATATACAAAAAGTACAGTTTTAAATGAATCAAAAAGTGTTTGCACCATAACAGTGATGAAAATATAAATTATGAAAAAAAATCTTTAAATCAAATTACATGCATTCTAAACTTGTTTTAAAAGACTATAATTCATTCATGCAGTTTGCTCCATTATTAACTTTTACTAAATAAATGTTTTTATTATATCAAAGTAATTAAGTCTGAAGATACTGTACAAAGTATGTGCATTAAATTGTGTCTTTAACAAAAAAACATTATGAGATAAAAAAAAATTGTGATTTTATGGTATCTTCAGAATGTTTTGTTCAAAAGTTTCCGTTGTTTTTTTTTTAATTTATAATTATTCTGTTATTTTCTGGAGTAGCATTATGCAAGTTTATATATGTTACTGCCAATGTCTGCTTGCCGGCCAATGTTCACATTTGCAATTGGCCACCTAACAGATATTGGTCGTAACACATACATATATATATATATATAAAACTGTTTGTTTTGTAAACCATTCTGGCAGTAGATTATCAATCTTTACATACACAAAATGGTTTAAAATTTGTATGCTATAAAACTAGCAAGAAAAGCTAAATTTATAAGAAAAAAAAGCTTTCACTAATTATGTAATATGTTTATAAAATGAAATAGTATGGGGCACTTAACAAAAAAATGGAATGTTTGATTAGAATGAACAATAGTTTTAGATTTTATTTATGGTTAAAATGAGCAATCTTTTAATATATTTGCAAAAAAGAATAGAAAAAATATTTTGAGCAAATGCCTTTTATCTAGAATGTTCTTATGACTTAAATCAATTAGGTCTATAACTTAAACTTTGACTAAAGAAGAGACTGAGATTAAAAAAAAAGATGAAGAATACATTAATGCTAAAAAGTATGAATCCATGAAGATTAAAAGTTTGCATCAATGAAATAATAAGAACTCTGTCTAAATCCAGTTAATAAACCCTTTCTCCGCTGAATATAAAAGCCATTATTAAAATGAAAATCTCTGATTATGTTCTGGCGATTATGTTCTGGTTTCTAATTCCAAATGAGAAAGGATGAAGCCTTCTATAAAAAACTTCGTATGAAAATACAAAGGAAATCAATAATTAATATTAAAAAATTCTTCCTTCAAAAGAAATGAGAATGTGAATTATTTCTTTTATGGACAATGATTTTTAAGGGTTTATAAGCATGAAGAACTAAGAATTTACTGATACGAAGAAGTTTTATCTGAAATACAAAAAAATATTATTTAAGGGAAACTAGAGGAGTAGAGGAATTAATTTTGTATTTTAATGTAATACTTTAAGGCAATGTAACAGCCAAGGTTTAAGCCTTAATTCAGTGTTGAAGATATTTATTGTTCTGTTAAGCTTTGAACAAGGCCGTTTAATACATTTATACACGAAAATCATGAATGGCTTAGCAGGCTAAAACATAACATACTGTAAGCTCTGTGTATTTCTTTTTTTAAACAGATTCAGCAAATAATTGTTAACTCTAAAAAATATTTTACACCATTCAGTTAAATTTAAAAGTCCCAAAAGCCTGCCATAAAAAAATACAATTCATATTTATGATGAGAAATGTCTACTATAAAAATATGTCAATTTTTAAAAGTTAAAAAAATCTATAATGATTGGAGTGAAAATTAAATAGATTACTACACCACTGGACTTTTGCTGTAAAAAATGCAGCTTTGAAAGTATTGGAGAAATAGTGTATTTGTGTTTAGTAGGAAGACAGAAGTTGGCATCCTGGTAAATTTTTAATTGAAGCTATGAGCTTTAATTTTATATAATATTCTACAATTGGTTTGTAAAGAACTAAATAACCCAGATGATGCTTAAATTCAATAAGTAAATAAACAATCACAGAATGTTGATAGTGCATATCACAGCCAAAAAGACTGCAAGTGCTTAAACAAAAAATTAGAAAAAAAAAAGTATTCATAAAAAAAAAACGGAGCTGACTAGTAAACCCTTGAAAACATCCAATAGATTTAATATGTCCAGCTATAGTTACCTTTGTGTTCTATATTTTATCCAGCTGCAGATAGGGAGTGTATGTACTAGATTATTAAGTGACTTATGAATAAGACAATAAGTGAAGTGATACATTTGTACATTCTTCATTAAAGAAATTTGTAACATAAAATATAGGAGAACTACAGTAAAGTGTTAATAGAATAATAATAAGACTCTCAAAATGCAATTTAAAAAGATAAAGTCAGTAATATAAATGTTATACTAGAAACTTAAAAAAATTTACTTGCATAAGAAAATAATAATATACAAACATGACATATCCTGTGCACTAATAACTGATAGGCCTACATTTTAAGTAGATAAACAATAAAGGTAGCATCTAAACAGACACATGCACCATGCTATAAATTACACTAAGTTACTAATTTATTTAAAAAGCTGGACTTTCAAAGAATGGTTTCTAAATAAGTTATGCTGGTGATAAATGTTTACTGTCAGCACCACTTTAAAATATTTTAAAAAAATTATTAGTAATGGAAGAATAAAATTAAGATATTTCTACCTTTTATTTGCAACAGATTCAAACTTTTCAATTGAAATTTTTACTAGATAATTTAAAATATAACAGCATTAAGATCAAGCAAGAATTTAAACACAAATGTCAACTTACTCGCTGGTTACATTGAGACTACTAACTGACAAGTCACTTATACGGTTAGAAGATGTGCTGGGAAGAGACTGGTTGCGACGCAATGTGGCACTTAGAAAACCTTTGTCTGCAACCTAAAAATTATATTAAGAACGATGAAATATTAATTTCAAATTTTGATCATGATAATTGAACATTTTTTAACAAAATAAAGGAATTAAAAAAAGCCTTCCAAATAATGCTAAATTTTTATCTGACACCATTAGACTCATAAAAACTATACAAGTTAAATATGTCTTACTTTAATGCCATACTCCTTTTCAATCATGTTACACATCTGAGAAAATCTCTGTTCCATGTGAGTATGGAATGGCTGTAAAGCATCGGGTGCTTTATTTTTATGGACCATCAAGCCATCCCGTAAGATTGTAATCTAAGAATTATTAAAAATTAATCATTTTAAGATAATGTATACAAAATGTTACTTAATACAATTTCTGTTAATACAGAGATTATAATGTTAAAAATAAATACAAATTTCACCTGCTCTATAGTTACTTCTTTCAATCTATCTTGTAAAACAGGTTCATAGTCTCCAATGTAAAATTCCTGAAAATAGTGTGAACCATGACTTTTAAACAAAGCCCTTAAACAAATACAGTCAGTAATTGAAGACAATATTTTATGAATATTTAATTTTAAAAAATACTCTGAAATATTCAAAAAGATAACATTACAAAATCATGAAAAAATATATTAAGTAACAAAAATAATATTAAAGCAAATGGCAAAAAAGCAAAGTTGATTTTTTTTATACATGTATATATTTTTGCCAATCACAATTATTGAGTAAAAAGAAATTACATAGAAAATATATTTCATGGCTGTATATATTTGTGAATAACATAGTTTATAAACTGTGTTAATGCGTGAAAAAATATTGTGATATATAAAAAAATGTTTTTTTTGTTAAATATGCAAAAAAATATTTATGTGGTAAGACTATGTACACCAAAAGAAAAATGTCTGCAATATTTAAAATTTAACTAATAAACATATTTCATCTATAATCTATCAAGTACATGAGATAATCAGATCACACTTTTATTTGTACTCTTTTAATAATTTTTTCTATGATGACCTCTACATAAAAAAAAGGTAATCAATTGTTTTATACATGTTAAAATGATAATCTTTTTGACTTGAGTGTGTACCTTGTAATTAGCTATGCCTCCACTAACTGCTGGATCCACAACACCATTTAATTGCATGCCAAGTGGATCCACTCTAAGAGTTGAGTCCATCCTGTGCTGTTCTATCAACATTATTAATTTCTTGTTTTTCTCTTCCATTGTTTCAATGGCATTCTCTATAGGACTTACTGCTATCTGGTAAAGAACAACATGGTACATGTTATGTCAAAAATAAAATCATTAAACAGATGATACTGCGGTTGTAAAATGAAAAATCAAGATACTTACTACATCTGTATCAATAACTGGGTACCATCCCACAATACCAGGAAGGGAATATGATGTTTTAATGTATGTTCGCTCCAACCACATATTCTGTACAAGATTAAAACAAAGTGAGCGTGCAGATCATTTTTTTTTTTTTTATCATTTACTTTTAAAGATAATGTCAGTGCTTGGTTAATTTAAAAAAACAATGAAAACGAAAGATACACACTGTGACATCACTTGAGCCTTCTTCTTTTCGCCTTGAGAAAGTGAATTGCTGAACTTCATTCACACGATAATACTTGAGTATCTGTTCACTGATATTGCGATTCTGAAATCTTTCTTTAAGATCCATGACTGGCGTCACAGCATTTATTTGTAAAACTATAACCGTGTTAAGAACATAAGGGATATTACACTGGTTTACACTTTTTAAAGCAAAAAGTGATTTTAGACTCAAAACCATGTAAAGATAACATACTCAATAACCTATACATTTTACATTCAAAAAGATGCATTGAAAAAGGGTGAAAAAATGAAATGAATTTCCTTCATTTCTAAGCATATAATTAATTACAATATGAAATCATAAAGCAAAACATATTATTATAATATAAAACAATTATCTCTGTGAATAAATACTTATCCACATATCCCAACAGATACACATTCATGCAGTTTTCATTAAAAAAAAAACAACTTTATGTATAGTTTATTTATTTGTAGCAGGGAAATTTAAAGAATAATCAATAAAACCAAATTTTTTTTTTTTTAAAGTCTAAAATATTAAACTTACAAAAAAAGATTGTTATTTTTAGTCAACAGCCATTTGTTGTCAAGACTCAGATATGACACATTAACTTTCTCTTTTATCCCCTCAGTGTCTTTCTGTCATATTTAAAAGCACTGAACAGAAATGAAAATAATCAGTCTTTCTACCCCCCCCCCCATAATATTTAATAAACTACTTAAGGATACACTGTTTAGAAGATGCTGTAATGTCTGAATCAGGTGTGTCCAGAGTTTTCATCAGCTGTATAGTAATAGAAAAACAATTCACAAAAATCAACTTTAGAAAAAAAAAGTCTTCTAAAAGATAATACAGTGAAATGTCGTTACGAACGTCAGTGTAACGAATTATTCAGTACAGCGAATTTTTTTTTTGCCCCTTCCCCTTCGCTTATATAACATATGTTAAAAAATGTCGTTGTAACGAATTTCGTATTTTCAGTATTGCGAAAAAAATAGCCGTTTTGCAGATATTTAATTTTATCCCCTTACCAAAAAAAAAATTTAATTTGGCAAATTTCTAAAACTCAAGTCAACTTGAACTCAAAGGACATTCACATTTACTAAATAATGGGAGGGGGGAGTGTGAGAGGAGTAACATGTTATGGTAACCTTTAACCTCTACTGATGAGGATAGTAAACATAAATTCCACCATGTGCAGTACTGAGACAAGTATCAGCGGGGGGGTAGATGAGAGTTTTAGCAAGGTCGGGAAGGGGAGAGGAAGAGAGTTAAGACGTCATGAGACAGCCAAGCGACGGCGGGCACAATTACGTTACAACGAACTGGGGGGGGGGGAGTGGAGCAGCGGTGGCTGTTACGAACGGGGATGGGTGAGAGGAGAAGCATTTTAGCAATGGTAGAAAGGGGAGGGGGTGGAGAGAGATAAGATGTCAGCCACCTGCACGTAGAGAACGTCACAAGTAGTGACGTACGTAGGATTAATTAAAAAAGCAATAAACCAGTGTTATGTTTGTGTGCAGGGGAGGGTGCAGTAATGAGAAAGAAGCAAGACAATTTTTTTGGGAGGTATGAGAAAGACATAATGGATTTGATGTGTATGGCGGTTATAAGCAAGTAATTAAGGGTAGCATTTCCCAACTACCCAGCCAGGCAATGTTCTTTCGAACATCAACCAGACTGCAGTTGAAAAAATGATTAAAAAGTAACTTGACAGTTTTACTAAAAAGCAATGTCATTGTTTTGGGTTGGGGCTTGATTAATGCTTAGGGTCGCATTTTGCGAATATGGCTATTAACAATATTGTTTAGAATAATGGCGACAGGTAAAGACTTGATGGACAGAAGACTGCATTCTGGTTGTTGGGGAATATTTAGAACGATCTTTTGTGCTTGAGAGTGTTCAGAAGAAAGTTACAGACTTTTTCGAGTGACTTCTGTGTGTTTGTATTATTTGACCTTTTCTTATTATAATAAAATTGAATCCAGTTAAAAAAATATTTAAAAAAAAATTTAATAAATGAGACAATATGAGTAAGAGAGCTGTAATGGGCACATTATCAAGGAAAGTAAGTCATGTTGAATAGCTGAGTTATGTCCCTTAGTTCAATGGTGGTGTGTGTTATAAACAGAAAATGTCGTGTCCCCCCCCCTTCAGAGTAACAAATTTTCAGTATTACAAACGAATTCCGAGTCCCCGTGAATTTCGTTATAGAGACATTTTACTGTAACTAATTTTTTTTTTTTACCTCAGCATTAGGAAACAGATTTTGCATTCGAGCATTAAAATCTGCCAGTCTTTCATATTCTTTTCCTCTATAAACAAAGACTTTGTTCTAAAAAGTAAAGTTATAACAAAAATTTATGAAACAAAGTAACATTATCAAAATACAGAAAAAGTAAACAAAATACACATTCCTCATTAATGCACTTAGTTTTTGTTCTCTTTTTTTTAAAAAAAAATAGAAGTCAAATATATATTAGCAAAAAATATTGATTTTGATTCTTGTGAGTGTCAACAATACAATACACTAGTATATATGTACTTACCTGCAAAAAGGAAGGAAAGCCAAGCCCATAATAACCTACTCGAAAATATTCTGGTTCAGGTCTTATCTGCTTCATTATGCAGTCATAAAGCTCTGCTTGTCTTTTCTTTAGACATGGTCAAAAAAAAAGAAAAGAAATTATCACAGTTGCAAATATAAATATTTACATTAAAAAAAAACATCTTCTGGCTAAATGGTTTATATTTAAGTTTCCTACTAATTCTTTTCATTCCTTACCAAAAGGTGCAAGTAAAACTACATTGTTCAAGGTTTTAACTACAGAAAAGTCTCAATTTATACAGGATTTAATAATGCTTATTCAAATATATGCGATTTTTGTTTCATAATAAAAATTCTGTCAAACGTAAAAGAAGTGGGGGGTTTAGTAAAGAAAATCCGACTAATAAAGTAGCTATCTTGTAGTCCGTGCGTGCGTGTGGGGAAGCCGTCGCTATAAATAATCTATGACGTCATTTCCAGATGGTTACAATTTTTTTGCAGAATGGGAACGCCATCGCTATAAATAAAAATCCTCTATGACATTATTTCCCGATGGTACAATTTTTTTTATTTTCCTACTAATAAAGCCGAATTGAACTTGTGCGCGGGTGCTGTATTGTGCCACACCAACTTGCCTTTGTGCTGCAAAAAGGCATAATAAAGTAGTTTTTTTTTACTTTTCAGTGCATTTTTATAAAAGCTTTTTTTTAATGCTTCGTTTTGATTTTAACATTGAGAAAATTAAGGGTAAAACGTAACGGGTGACATAAATTAGCTAATTTATTTAGTATGCATTTTAGTGGAATGTATTCTGCAATAAATTGAGATATGACTGTCTTTAAACTTCTGGAGCTTTCTCTATCTACATGTATTAGCTAATATTCCTAACTTCATATATGAATGTTCGAGTAATGCATTTGATAATTAATAAGACATAATAATTTTTAAAAATACTAACCAGTATTTTGCCCAGACTTATATAATCAAATAATTCATCTTTGTACAACATACACAACTCTTCACAAAGTTCTATACCTTTTTCCCACATCTGTAAGTCAATTAATGTTACAGTTAAAAAATAAATAGTAAGTGATAGACACACCACACATATCTCTATACTTATAAGACGCATTTGTTGTCTGTCTGTCTGTCTGTTCCCTTATAACTCAAGATCCAGACAAACAAATAACGTGAAATTTGTTACACATACACATAATTACATGGGGAAGGTTATAGGACAGGTTTCGTTTCATCTCGATGGGTAGTTTAATTGTAATTAATTTTTTTTTATTTTAGTATTTTACTATATTAAAGTAATCTCGACGGCGCCATAAATAAAATTCCTCTGTGACGTCATTTCCCGATGATCGAATAGAACTTGCGCGCTGGTGCTGTATAGTTCCTTTGTGCTGCGAAGAATTGTTGTTGTTTTTTCATGCTTCCCTGATATGTACAGTTTGAGGAAGGTAAAGAAAGGAATGAAGAAGGAATTTAGAAGAAGTGTGAAGCCATAATAATAAGTATATATATATATATATATATATATATGTATGTATATATATATGTATATATATATATATATATATATAGAGAGAGAGAGAGAGAGTGAGGGAGGGAGAGAGATAAAGAGAGAGTGAGCAGGGGGGGCAGGGGGAGAGAGGAAAGGAGGGTAGGAGGGAGGGGAGAGGGGAGAGAGGGAGGGAGGGGGTGGACAGGGGGGAGAGAAGGAGGGGGAGAGAGGGAGATGGGAGAGTGAGCAGGGGGAGAGGGATGGGAGAGGGAGCAGGGGGAGAGGGAGAGAGAAAAGAAGGGAGGGAGAGAGGAGGTAGGGAGGGAGATAGAGGGGAGGGAGGGAAAGAGAGGGTGGGAGAGAGGGAGAGAGAGAAGGAGTGAGGGGGGCAGGGAGGGAGAGAGAGGGGAATGAGGGAGGGATGAATGAGGAGAGAGAGATGGGAGAGAGAGGGAGGAGAGGGAGGGTAGGGAGAAAGGGAGGGGGAGGGAAAGGGAGAGGGGGAGGGAGGGAGAGAGAGGAAGAGGGGGAGAGAGGGAGACGGGGAGAGGGAGGGAGGGAGAAAGGGGGGGAGGGAGGGAGAGAGGATGGGAGAAATGGGAGGGAGTGAGAGATAAAGAGAGAGGGGGCAGGGAGGGAGAGAGGGGGGAGGAGGAAAGGAGGAAGGTGGAGAGAGGGGGGACAGGGGTGAGAGAAGAAGGGAGGGAGATAGGGAGAGAGAGGGAGATGGGAGAGTTAGAGAGGGAAGGAGAGGGAGGGAGAAAGGGAGGGATGGAAAGAGAAAGGGAGAGAGGGGTAAAGAGGGAGGGGGAAGGAGGGAGAGAGGGAGAAAACAAAAGGTAAACAGAAAACCTTATTTTAAACCCGGGCAAAGCCGGGTACTTGCAACTAGTATGTATATATATCTATACATGTAAACATATTAAATAGAAATAAACTTATTAAATATATGAGGGATGGATGGCAGAGTGGTGTAGATGCTCGGCTGTCACCTACGAGTCCACGGTGAGAACCAAAAGAATTTTTCCAGGTTCTGGTGAAAGTTTGTTCATGTCCCACAAGTCTACCCAGCTTTAAATGGGTACCTGACTTAAGTTTGGGGAAAAAAGGCGGCTGATACAAATCATGGTAAATAAAAAAAAATTGTTTGGCTAGCACAATGCCTGGCCAGCTTTACTGATGTTAGGAACCCATTCTTATTAGGAATGTTTTTAGGACCTTAGAGAACATCTGGCCTAAATCAGGGGATTTCTTTGACAGTTGAGCGCTACAGTGAGTGTGAGTTAACTCTCATCCTGCATACTAAAATTACATCAAAATAATTTGGTTCAATTCAATGACTATAAAAAAAAAAATCCTCACCTTGCCCTTATCAAAGTAAAAGATAATGTCATAATAAAGTCTTTCTTTCAGTTCTCTGTTGGTCAGAGCATCTGGATACTTGTGGTTCTGTAACATAGCTGCCAGAGGTTCATCAGACCACTGAGAAGAAATATACAGTATTAAATAAATAGAGAATTTAACTTGATCATGTCATGCATTGATCAAAAATTCTAGAGATATTCTAATATACAAGTACTTTAATAAAAAGTGCATTGTTGTTCTATGTGTTAACTGTGTGAGATGGGTGGTCCAACCGTGTCAATCACCTGACTGTTGACTTGAGGTTTCTGGGTTTAATCACTTGTGAGGTCATGGTTAAAGTATTCTCTTTATCTCCATGGCCACGGCACTATTGGCTATGGTGTGGATGAAAGAAGGGCACTACTTAACTGTCCCATTATCTCTATACTTATAAGACGCATTTGTTGTCTGTCTGTCTGTCTGTTCTCTTATAACTCAAGATCCAGAAAACCAAATAACGTGAAATTTGTTACACATACACATAATTACATGGGGAAGGTTATAGGACATGTTTCGTTTCATCTCGATGGGTAGTTTAATTGTAATTAATTATTTTTATTTTAGTATTTTACTATATTAAAGTAATCTTGACGGCGCCATAAATAAAATTCCTCTGTGACATCATTTCCAGATGATACATTTTTAAAAGAGGGGTAACTTCCGGAAACTCCAATTGTAGACATGGTGAAATCAATAGTCATATCTATTTACCTATCGTTTTATGTATTCAGAAGATTAAAATTAAAGGTGCACTTTAATAAACCGAAATACGTTAATTAAAATGTTTCTGTGACATTATTAAAATTATTAATACAATCTCAATGGGTAGTTTAATTGTAATTAATATTTTTAGTATTTTACTATTCAATGCACAGGGAATTCCCTGTATTCGCGCACCAAGTGAATGTGTATTTGAACGGACGGAGAAGAAAGGGTTAGGGACGGGAAAAAAAGAATGAATATTGTTGTTGTTTTTTTTTCATGCTGCAAGTACCCGGCTTTGGCCGGGATTAAAAAAGGTTTTCTGTTTATTTAAGAAGCGTAATTTGACGTTTAATTGTACAGAGAGAGGGAGGGGGGAGAGAGATAAAGAGAGAGGGGGCAGGGCGGGGAGAGAGGGGGCAGGGCGGGGGAGAGAAGGAGGGAGGGAGAGAGTTGGTAGGGAGGGAGATGAAGGGAGGGAGGGAGGGGGAGGGAGGGTTGGAGAGAGAGGGAGGGAGAAAGGGAGGGAAGGGAAAGAGAAAGGAAGGGGAGAGTAGGGAGGGAGATAGAGGGGAGGGAGGGAGAGAGATAAAGAAAGAGGGAGGGAGAGAAAGATAAAGAGAGATGGGGCAAGGGAGGGAGAGAGAGGAAATGAGGGAGGGGGAGGGAGAGAGAGGAAGAGGGGGAGAGAGGGAGATGGGAGAGGGAGAGAGAAAGGAGGGAGGGAGAGAGAGGGTAGGGAGGGAGAGAAAGGGGAGGGAAGGAGAGAGGGAGAGAGAGGATGGAAGAAATGGGAGGGAGTGAGAGATAAAGAGATAGAGGGGGCAGGGAGGGAGAGAGGGGGAGGAGGAATGGAGGAAGGTGGAGAGAGGGGGGACGGGGGTGAGAGAAGGAGGGAGGGAGATAGGGAGAGAGAGGGAGATGGGAGAGTTAGGGAAGGAAGTAGAGGGAGGGAAGGAGGGATAAAGGGAGGGAGGGAAAGAGAAAGGGAGAGAGGGGGTAGGAAGGGAGAGAGAGGGGAGGGAGGGAGAGAGGGGGGTAGGGAGAAAACAAAAGGTAAACAAAAAACTTATTTTAAACCCGGGTAATTATTTCATCCTTTACAGAAAGGATAACTTAAAATTAATGCACAAGATATGCACTTAGTTTGCTTATATTTTATCTATGTGCACCAAGAAAAAAACTTATCAATTACTTCAGCTTTACTGACGATTTAGAGGTTATTCCTATAAATTCAACAGATTAAATGAAAAAAAACAAAAGACAACAATTATTTCATTTTTCTACCTAAATTTTCTAAGAGAAAGAATGAATAAGAAGTGTTACCTGAAGAAGCCTAGTGTACAGCATGAGGGTATTGGCAGCTTCAGTGAAGTTATCACAGCCCAAGTGGAGGTCACATAATTTATGAAGGTAACGAATGTACATTTCTTGTCTGTTGATCTCATGATAGAAATCCTGTAGTACATTATATGAACAATATATCAGACAGAATATAGAAACTTTTTTTAGAGGCCTTACACTTTTTAACATGTTCTTAATTCTTTAATAATGTTGTTCTTTTTAAAACTAGCATGGACTCAATATATTTACCAAAAGATTAACAATGCAACTCATTCTGTGTTCCCTGATTTCATCTTGTATGATTGTGCGATAGACTAATAGCCTTTCCAGTAAATCATGTATCATATTAACAAACTGAATGCCCTGTTCATACAGAATCTGGTTGCTTTCACACAAATGGTACATACTGCAAGAGAACAACAAAAAATGGAAAGTGGTGCGATACAACACGCAGAATATTTTATGACCAAATTGATATATGTGTGTAATTTATACAAAAAAAAATTGTACTCACGTATCAGTGAAAAGATCTTTGTACTGCTCATCGCCTCGTCCACCTTCTATCAATGTGTCCAGTTTTGTAATGATTTCATTCTCAAACTATTAAAAAAAAGGGGAAACAAAATTTTGTTGAGAGCTTAAGGAGAAGTTGAAAAATATATTACATTAAATTATGAAAAAAATGTGTTAGGCTAGGTTAGTAGATTACCTCATGAAAGTTTCCTTGAATGCTGTTCGAATTAGGAATAGGTTGCACAAACTCATGATTCATCATGTCAAAAAATATTGGAATAGTTGCTTTTCTAAGCTCTGCAAAAATATATATACAAACACATATAAATATACATGTATGGTTCAGAATAAATATATATATATATTTATACACACACATATATACATTAGGGTGGCCCAAAAAATCCAACTTTGTGCCATATACTGGGGCACCCTTTTTTTAAGTTCCTTTTGCCTTAGTTAGTATACTGTTAAAATTTTACAACTAAATTCCAAGTAGAAGGGGGATGCTCACAGACCTCGTTGTTTTACGGCATTTTACTTGATTTTGTTGACTGGTGGAAGTACAACGTTTTTTTCACACTTATGAACTATTCCATGCTGACCTAGTTCTCATTTTAGATACATGACTTCCTGTTGTTTTTATGAACATTGTGCAGACGGAAAATCAACAAATATAATGTTCATGAGTGATGAAGATAAAGAGATGGCAGCACAGCAGGAATGAGTCCATCACAAACAACAGAAACAGCTACTTCGTAAACAGAAAGAGGAAAAACGACAGCAACAAACTATAGAAGGTGAATCAGGTGAAAATGTAACAGAGAGCTGTGAAACATCCAATAAATTTGAAGTCCTAGATGAATATGAACCGTCCAAGCTCAACTAAAAAATTGACAAACAAGACAGAGATTGGGTATCTTACTTCCTTGTTCACTAAGCATGTTACCAGTGCCTTGGATCACAACCAAACATCTGATCGTGAAGCTATGCGATTGATGATTCCTATTGCTGCAGCACTGGGACATGATCCTTCATCATTGACAGTTTCACACAGTACCTTGCAAAGAGCCAGAAAGAAAGTCAGGTGTAAACAAGCAGCAGATATAAAGGTTTCATTCAAGCCTGACTATCTTGTAGTTCTACTTTGGGATGGAAAAATCTTACCTGAAATCCTGAGTCTTGGAGAAGTTGACCGCTTGCTGGTGCTGGTTTCTGGTGATGGCAGTGAAAAATTACCAGGTGTCCCTAAACTAACATCAGGGACAGGACAAAATGCTGCTGATGCTATTTATGGTCAGTTAGAATGGTGGGCACTGGTAGAAAGCATCCAGGCTATGAGCTTCGACACCACTTCTGTCAACACTGGTCGTTTCAATGGAGCTTGTGTACTGCTTGAGAATTGTATTGGTCGAGAACTATTGTGGCTGGCATCTCGTCATCATGTTCTTGAACTGGAATTGGCAAAGGCTTTCAGTTTGTGTTGCGGTCCTTCTAACTCACCAAACATACCTATCTTCAAAAGAAGTTTGGGGACGCATAAAGCTTGACAACTATAGTAAGTTGGAACTGCCTTCAAGCACTGATGTTTTCCGAGAAAATACGGTGAGCTTCCTGACAAATTTCGTTGACTTGAAGTCCCAGGTCAGAGATGATTATGAAGAACTTATTGAACTGACAATGATCATCTTAGGAGATCCACCAAAAACCATTTACTGGAGAGCACCAGGCCCTGTACATCATGCTAGGTCTAAACTGATCTATGCCACCAAAATTTACGTCCTCCGTCATCAGAGAGAAATTTTTCAGTCTTACATCCAAGGAAGAGAGCCAACTCAAACGATTTGTACAGTTTGGAACCTTGTTGTACACTAATTCCAGGATTCAAGCACCCTGTGCAGCGGAAGCACCTGGAGGAGATCTTTTGCTCTGTAAGGACCTGCAGCAATATCAGTCTGTTGATCACGACATCAATATTGCAGCACAAAAAATTCTCCGAAATCACACGTGGTATCTGTCTAATGAGACTGTCAGCCTGGCATTGTTTTCCAATGAAGTGTCACCAATTGAAAAAACAGAAAACAATAACAAGTTTTGGAATAGAACCTAGTGAAGGGCGTGTTCAAGGTGAACCATCATTGCTCCAAAATGAAGGCGTCAGCTTGGGTCACTTTTCCCCAAGGCGTTCACAGAACCTGCTTACAAAGCTACACTAGTTCTTCCTCAGTGGAATGATAATATTGAATACCAGAAGGTTAAGCAGCGCATTAATGACTTGCGTGTGATCAACGATACTGCAGAATGTGGAGTTAAACCTTTTGAGGAATATAATAGACTGCTGACAAAAAACGAGGAAGAAAAGCAATTTATTTTGCAAGTTGTTGAAGCCAACAGAAAAGTCATCCCTACACAAACTACAAAGAAGTCTGCCATCTGTGCTGTTTCGGTGTAGACAATGTTTAGACAATGTACTCTGACTCTTCAGCACTCTACAATTTACATTTTATGTTGACATTTTCGTTACTTAACAGTTACATTACAGTAATGGCATGATTTGAAAATGTCATTAAAAAAAATTCAACGAAAATGCGTTTTTTTATTAATACAGTAAAACTTTGTGACTCTTGAGCGTCCCCCTTCAAATAGCAGTAGGAAGCTGAAATTGTTGTCAGTTACTAAGTAAGACAAATGGAACTTAAAAAGAGGGTGCCCCGTTAGATGTGAGAAACTTTATTTTTTTCCATATGATTTTGGGCCACCCTAAATATACATGCATGGTTCAGAATATATATATTTACACACACATGCATATATATATTTTACAGAATTTGAGATGATTATTAACAGAAATTTTACAGGAAATATTAACACATACAAACAACATATTGGTAACCAATTTTAAACATAACACTCTGTGTTATAAATATGGTCTTTTGTATAAATTACACAAGAAACCTTCACATATAACATCACCAGACATAAAAGAAAATAAACTTTGTGTATAACATGACAACACATTATACTAACCAACTTCAGGTATGAGAGTCATCTCAAGTATTGGTCCCACAAGTTGAGGAATGAATTTAATTTTATTTGGACCTGAATTTAAAAAAGAAATATAAATAAATACATTTAAAATGAATAAAAAATAATTGTAATATCAACTGCGATAAATTATATCTGAAATTTCTTCTTTATTAAGCAACTAATATGTTATGAAGTAATCTGAAAAGTTACCTAATTTGAACCACATGGCCCTGATTTCAAATCCAGTTTCTCTTCTCATATCTTTGTACCTAATCATATTCAGTATTACATGTATTAAGTCATACATAAAGTCATAAAGATGTAAAAAGTAATTTGAAAAATGTATCAGAGATACTAAATTCTATTCTTCAAAATAAAAATGGTCTGGTGAAGCAACAAGTGTGATGTGGTCAAAGTTCAAAGAACAATTCATGATACATGTGTTAAAGATGATTACAAAGAGACTAAGATTTTTAAATTAAATTAACAGATATTCAAATTCAGGCAGTTTCTATTGACAAAATTGACAATCAGGCAGTTTCTATTGACAATATTGACAATCTATAGTGAATAAGCCCCTTAACAAGTGCAAAAAGGAATACATGAAAGGTTAGAATTACCAAGAGCAATAATATCCAAGCATATTATTTCATATATGACATATTTTAACATGAGTGACCATGCTGTCACAAATCAGTTACCAATTCGTTAGGCTAGGGGTATGGCTGCGTAACACGACCATCAGCAATCAAACACTAACTAACACAGGTCCAGGTTAAACAAAAATTCCGTTTAATGCAAAGAAAATATCTTGGCTGTTGTCCTCAAAAGGACGGGTGGTGTTTATCACTACCATTCCATCCAGCAAGAAAAAATAATCTCCTCTACACAAGAGAAAAACTACAGCAGTCTTCACTCAACAATTATATACAATAATGAAAACACAACTCGGGACCCCATGTGGACCTTCAACAAGGAGTCAAACCAACCGAAAACAAAACCCCTATCTCCCCGCTTTTATGCCTCCCCCATCTTCTCGCTCTCATCCAGTGCGAGATGTTTCACCCTTACACACACACGATTGGGTCAGACACACACAATTTGTGACACATGCATTAAAGTCAATAAGCCACATTCTAATTCTTTAAATAGTAAAAAAAATCCTTCAAAGAGCATCATAGTCAACAGGATTTAGTAATGAAATGATAAGAAAGAACTGAACTCGACCATCGTAATTTAAGGTATTAACAAAGATTATAATTAAAGAATGCATGAAAAAGAAGAAGCCACAATAAGATACATGAATTGCAGTTAATGAGTAAAAAAGGTGTCAAGGCAGAACTCCTAACTCATTGTTAAGAAATCTCTTGAATAATAACTCAGTACATTATCTATTTTTCTAACAACATAGTGAAAAGGACAAAACAAACAAACCATATACCAAAGTCAAATGGTCATGAAAAATAGACAACACATGGTGGTGAAAAAAGCAAAGATGGATGGTCAACTATGAGGAATGGACTTGTTAAATCATACGGTCATTTCAACCTTGACACAATACAGTATAGAAGGACAGGTGGTCAAGCAGTGTAGTGTGCTAGAATGTTGACTCGAGAGACCTGAGTTCAATCCTCTGCGAGAACCAAGGGATTTTTTCCAGGTTCTGGTGAAAGTTAATTGATGCCCCTCAAGCCCAACCAGCTTTAAAAGGGTACCTGACTTTAGGTGGGTACCTAAAGGCAACTGGGGGTTGTGCTATCCACATAATACCTTGCAGTGGTTACAGAAACAAATGAATTCTACACTTGATCTGTTGCCATGGCCCTTAAGCTCTACGAAACTTTTTTTTTTTACTCTACAGTATAAAAATGTTTCAAACCAATGAACAATATAACAAAACAGGACCTGAACAAAATTATGTTTACAGGCCCATGGAAGTATACAAGTAAATATTTTTTATATTTAATTAATTCAATAGTCAACACCTATATTTACTATTATCATAAGAAAAAACTCACCTGGTAATGATTTTATTTCTTTTAGACAGTGAAAAATTATCCAGCTGTAAATTATCTTGTGTTAAGAAAGCAATTGCACAATGAAAAAAGTTGTTCCACAGCTGAAAGAAAGCCAAAATGTAAATATGTTAATAATAATAATAAAAAAATACCAGAAATTAAAAAAAAAAAATGTCGTATTTCACCTATTTTCATAATTGCTTTTTTTGTGATTATTACCTGCTGTTCAAAGGGAGATGAAAAATACTCGTGTATAGTTGCAGCAAAAATTCTCAATGCACGCAAAATGACACTGAAAATAAAATGAATATCAATTATAAGGTAATTATTAATGTTTAAAGAGAAATATATAAATATGGCAGACACTGGTGGAATAAAAACTAAAAATAAATGTATCAGGCAGTCTAATTCTGATATAATCTCACCAGTTCTGAACCATAATCATTTCTAACCAATCTTGAGGGTACACATTGCGATTTACAAGATCACGAAACACGCATAGGATTTCCATGAGGAAGTCCATCAGATCAAAACTGGTTGGGAAACTCTTAATGTAGGCTCTGTAATGACTATCTGACATCTGTCTTAGCAAGCTGATCATAACACACACACAATTGCCCTATAGTGGGGAAAAGTAAATAAAGACAATTGTTTCTACAATAAACCAATCAAAATTGAAAACTCATACATGTCAGTTTCTGTATTACTTTGTTAGTATATTTCACACTGTTGTTTAGAATGTTCTAATTTATTTCATCACGATATCTAAACTTTTTTTTTTCAGGATCTGAAAGAAAACACCAATGTTTTGTTCTCAGAACAACTTTTAAAATAGATCATTTATAAATTTTTAAATTTAAAAAGACAAAATCAACAGAGGTCACATTGTGAATTTTAATATTTTTTTTTTATTTTGTTTTTTTAAAATGAAGTTTTTTTTCATGAAAAAAAAATTATATGATTTAGCCTAAAAAAGAAAAAAAAAAAGCAAAAACAGACAATGAAAAATAAACAATTAGTTGACAGTAAATACATGGTGCAAATACACACAAAAATAACAAAGTATAAAGATGTTTCTAGGAAAGAAAAATAAAACAGAAAAAAGCCAGTTAGCACCCTCTCCTACACCAGTTCAACTAAAATAATGCTAAATAAGGTTAAGTACACATTCAAAACATGCACATCAAAACACACAAGGGCTTAGGGTATAAGGCAGGACTGAAAACATGCTTCTTTCATAAAACATTTTTTTTTAAATCCTCATTTTTTTGTTTTGTGCTGGGATTTTTTTTTTTTAAATATGTAGCTGACATAACCAACAGACAAAATTTTATTGGATTCATGTGTTTGTTGTGTGCTGACATAACCAACAGACAAAATTTTATTGGATTCATGTGTTTGTTGTGTGCTGACATAACCAACAGACAAACTGTTTTTTTTGGATTTATGTGTTTGTTTTATGCAGACTTAACCAACAGACAACTGTCTATTGGATGTGTGTGTGTTTGTTTGGTGCAGACATAAAAACAGACAAATGCTTATTAGAATCATTTGTTTTCTGCTGACATAGCCAACAGACAAATGTTGTTAAAAATGTCCTTTAGATATACCTGTATGGACAGTAGAAAAATGAGACTGCATTTAATTAAAGACAGACTGTTTTGATAAAGAGAGTACATTTTAATGTCCATACTTACATTGATTGTTTCAAATGAAACAGAAACACTTGGCGGGGGTTGATGACCAAAGAATTGCTGCAAGACCAAGGCACAAAATAGCACCAATAATGCACAATTAACATTTTTTGTGTTTTTGTTTAGTTGTTTTAAATATATGCATTATCCAAAAATTCAAAAGTTAAGACAAAGTTAATGGATTCACATGCTTTGTTAACCATATTTTTTTTATCTAAAAAAAAAAAGAAATAAATTAAACTATTAAAGTATTTAATATTTAAAAAAAAAATAATGAGTTATCAGTATTAATTTCAATTAAGCACAATGCCGAGAAATGCCTTTATTGTGTGTTAATATTACATTCCTATGAGAGAAACATGCTCATTAACTATGTCAGAAAAATCATAATGAATTTAAACTATCTCAGACAATTTTTTTTGCCTCAAATCACAATTTCACTCCTGCCTTGAATAAAAAAAAATGGAGAATAGCTAAAATGAAGTCATATTTACTGAACAGAAAAAAAAATGTTGAGAGCATTCAGGTAAAACAAATTATAGGATAAAAGGTTTAAGTATTTTTAAGCCTCTGTTGATGTAAAGTAAAAATATCAATTGACAGAAACTAAATAAAAAAGTTTAAAAATGGAAAAATTGTTGAGATATGTATTTCATAACGTTGATATTACAACATTCAAACCAATAGCCATGCAAATTATGATGCATTTCAAATTAATAAAAAATGTCTGAATGATAAATACTATAAAAGTAGAAATAGTAAATAATATCCTTATGTTTATCAGCAATGTTTTTTTTTTTTAATTTTATTTATTGTTTAAGCATAACTAAGCATATAATTAATGAATAATAGGATATAATGAAATATTCATTTACCAATAAATACTTAAAAATGAACAATGGTAACATTGATGATTTCTCATATGGATTTTTCAAATTCTAGCTTTTAATGTAAGAGCCAATTTAAATTCATAAGAGAAAACAGCTGTTCCTAGGAAATTAAAGAATTGTCTGTATCATTAGCAAGCAAGAAGATAAAGCTATTAGCTAGTGTTCCATTTCAATGACAATCAACCTTACAGCTAACAAATCTGCTATATATTAATTTCTTATCTCATATTATGCAAAAAAAAAATTATCTGGACATTTCCAGAGGGTTGTTGTTGTTTTTTAAAGACTTTATGCAAAGTCTCTCTAAAAGTTTCTGATACTAGCATAGAAAATAACCATTTCCAATCAATTAACATGATCATAGAGGAGGGTTATTGTGCAAGTATCATTAATGATTATTTTGCATTAGTAATAATATTAAGTCATAGTGAGTAAATGATTGCTTGTTTGTAGTTCTTATCATATGTCTATACCTTTGTAATTTCATTTGAGACAATTAGAATTGCCTTCATGAAAGATAATCACTAAAGTGCAGTAACTGCCTGTTAGTAAACCTATTAAGCTGAAATGCAGATGACAGAACCAGAGAGAACATCATAAAAGATACAGTCACAGACAGAGCTAAACAAGTTCAGCATCAACAATATTGTCCTGCAAGGTGTACTGACTTGCCCACAAAACAGATGATAGAGCACACTTATGCATAATTCTTTGAGACAAAGACTCCAAAACATCATACTGGATTTGACTAAACACAATCAAGGAGGGACTAAATACATTCTGAATAATGACAAATTTAAAGGCTTGCTGAGATAAATTTTAAACCAAACACAGCAAAAATTAAAGACTGTAATAGACAGCTAAATAAAGATTTCCAAAGTTACTAAAAAAACCACTTTCTTCTTGATGAATTAATACCAACAAATATCAGATAAGCATTCATTTCTAAGTTTGTATATATAGGGAATTGGGGATGGGATGTAAAGGGATAAGCCTAAGTATACAGATGCTATTGAAAATGCTCAATAACTAAGCATCCTTAATTTGAAATTTAAGGAATTAACTGACAAACTCCAAATCACATTGTTGGCACCAATTTCACTAAATATTTATAACACATACCCTCAAAATTACGACAGTCATAATGATACCAAAATCATTAATGCAGTATTAGTGATCTAATCTCTTTCAGAGTAAAGTAATAAATAAGTTTACACTTATTCATGTCAATACACAGTGAAAACAATGATCTCAGTAACAAACAGTAAATTAACAAAATATCTCATTATTTTGCACACATTTTTGGAAGCCATTTTCTCAGAACTAATATTTTTTACTTTTATAATTTTTAAACGCTTTATTATAGAGTGGATTTTTTTAAAATTACAGATGTAGATCAGCAGTCTACAACCTTTTAAATCCCATGGTCTAATACTAATCCCACTGCCACAAAATTTATAATTTTGTTACCATGTACAACTATAGCATATGTGTAATTAAATTTTAAAAATCAATAAATGCTTTTGCTTAAGCTTTTGTACATTTTCAAGTATGAAAAATTATAAAATAATACTTTAAGAATTATGATTAACATGAGAAAACAAATAATGTCTAGGTTTTGTAGACCATTAGAATTTTCTTGTGGACTGATGGTTGCCAAGCTGATCGACATAAGAGGCCTGGAAATAGCAGAGGGGGTTGGGGTTGTTCACTGTGTGTGGTTTATAGGCAGTAATATCTATGTGGACTTAATTCAGAGGAGTGGAATTTCTATCAAAATAAAATGTGATTGTGTAAAGCAGATGAAGATTATATAATCACTAATTAAAACAGACATTCTGACACATTAGTATATGACCAATATAAAGTTACCAAATCACAGCTTCAAATATTTCCAGCTTTAAAGACACTATTTCAAAAAAATATTTTTAAGGAACAGAAAATTATGTAACTACTGAGGTATTTCAGAGATAAAACATAGGCTTTGTGATGTGAAATATTTTCACAACAATTAATACATAAAATGTTTAATTATTGAGTTGTATGAATAAAAAAGCATAAGCTTTTATGAGCAGCCTTGAGGATAAAATGCAAATGCCATATAATATTGAAACAGAAAATACATGCTTAGTATTATTCATAATGTTAATATTTACTTTCTTTCTAACAACATATTTTACTTTGAAAAGTATATGATGTGAGAACAACAAGCAAACATGCCAAGCGTGATCCCAAATAACCAAAATGAAATTAATAAAACTAATAATTTAATAACAGCATGTGTCTCTAAAATTCCATCCAGTGAAAATAAAAAGAATGAAGACAATGGATAAATAGCTGGTTCAAGCTTCTTGAATATGAGCATTTCTGAATGCAAAATTACAGCATTATCTTGTGATAGAAATGCAATCTGTCTAAAAGTTTTTCCCACATTTAATATGCTGATCAACTCAATTTTAGTAAATTGACTTAAGTACAAGTATAATGTACAAACTGTACTTAAATACTAAGCATTTGTAAATTTTATAATTCTATGATTTTGATATCAAAATAATGAAGTCTTTTGTGATTAAAATTTATGTAATTAAACAGTTTAATTGTAAAAAATAATACCTACATAAGGTATCACAAAATACTTAAGTATTTATTACTATTTCTGATGATGCAAACAAAAGGGAAGAAATGTGCATGGTCTCTTTTTGAAATAAACAAGTTTAGAATGAAACAAACAGAGCATGACTTTTAGTTTACCTCCAATCTACGACTTTTGCTTTTGATGGTTTGCTGTTTGTAATGTAAAAATGTGACAGAAAAGAGTAAGCACTTTTGAAACAATGTGTTGTTAAAATTGTATTGTATCAGACAAACAGCTTTTGGATCAATAGAAAAAAGTTGATAACTTTTAGATAAGTTTACAAAAAGTGAGACTAGACAGCTCAAATCTTTTTTCAGCAAATAAACTAAGAGACTTAATATTTTAAATGAATCAGGCTTAAGGCTTTAAGGATATACAAATGATATAGACTATGAACTTTAACAAATAACACATATTACATGTAAAACTTTAACAAAGTACATGTAATATTAAACAAGATTTATGAAAAAAATCATTTCTGAAAACTGTTGTGTCAAAAAATCCCAAAATTTTGATAATTAACTGACAGCAGGAAGTACATTGTCAGCTAGCTAAAGGGTGATTTTTTTTTTATTAATAAAATGTTACATGTAACTATAACTTTTTTATTTAATTAATTATTTTGTTGATGATATATAAGAGATATTCTATTAAAATAATGAAGTAGACTTACCGTTTGTTTAGACGACTGGTCCATGCCAATAACTGCTTGAATAACTGTCCTCAAAATTTTTTCAACAAGGATGGTTGTGTCAACATCCCGTGATCCCTAAAAAAAAAAATGTTACAATATACAAACACTAAATATATATATATAGTAATAATTTCAAAATTCCTGACTCTTATAGCTCATCCATCTATGGGTAACTCAGGTAATTCAAGTCCTGAATTTTAAGTGTAAAAAAAGTAAATATTTGTTTCTAGTTACTTCATGGTGTGATGTGCAGATAAATATAAAAAGTTATCTACAATTGTCAAGGTTAATGGATTTAGATTAGATAGGTGTTAATATTTTCTAACAATCTACAGAGAATAATAAAATTAATAAGTGGTGATGGTTATCTTTGTAAGGAGAAAAATAACAGTGAAATAATGGATTAAATATTAATAATTCTGACACCTAATCAAGCTAAAAAAATTTTAATTTGGTGAGACAAATAATATTAACAAGAAGTGAAAAATAAAATAACAGAAACATTGAGATGAATTAATTAATTGGTTTTCGGTCCACCAGGATTTCTTCTTCGTTCCCTATATTGGGAAGTCCTGATGAAAGAGTTATTTAAATGAAATTTTTTTAAAGTCGAATAAATTTTGACAAAATTTCACCTCATAGCTCCACAGTCTGTCCATGATATGACTAAGTATGGAGATACATTCTTCCATTTCTTCATTGTGCTCCATAAGGTCATGAGTATGTTGTAAGAAAGGTGGCAGCAGCACTTGGCGGCAGGCTAACAGATTATAGAAATAATAAAGCAATTATAAATACATGCATGGTATTTTATTAACCTTTTTTTTATCTAATAATACAAGGTAAGTGAACAACAAACATGTATTCAACTCAGTCACTACACATTAGTTCCAAATGATTTCTTTTTTATCTTAAAACAGCTTGTAATCTAAACAATAATCATTTAGCGACATAATTATACCAAAAAGATTTATAATATTTATAATATATTATAATTATATTTTCCATAAAAATACTGCAAGCTTTAAGGGTTGATATGCATGAGCTTTGGATTATGAGCACTGAATTTACTTATGACAGATTGACAAAAACTAAATGCTTTAAATTACCTGGCTCAATAAAAAGATCTGACTGAATGATTTGATCAATGCACTTCATCTTCTGTTTAGTAAGTCTGTCTGGTGGGACATTATTGATGAACTGGACAAGGAGGTGGCTAGATGAAATCAGTATACATCAGTTATTATATATAGACAACAAACTTAATGCTTGACTATCAGGATATATAATAGGATTACCTCAGTTCAATTTTATCAAAGACTGTTATGACATCTCCTATGACAGAGCTCATGTATTTTAATGCTGCTCCCTGAAATACAAAAAACAATTATTGCGATCTATAACAAGTTAAAAGATATACATGTAATTCACTAAACAAGAAGAATTATGTTACCTGCACCAATAATGTATTGTCTGTTTTATACACCATCATGTTATTGATTGCAGTAATTAGTTGTCTAAGAGAAATTTCAAACTGCTGTTTACCACGCCCTTCATTTAACCTATATAATAATAAACACAAATAAACATCTAAGTGGTGTAGTAAAAAAGTTATAAATTTAAATGTCTCAAAAACAAAAAAAATGTTCTGTCTTTAAGGCAATGTGACATTTATCTATTGCAGCTTGCACAATGCATCAGATATTCTTTAACAGAGATCTTAGTATAACAAAATCTGCACATTTTTCCAATTAGCTCTTTTTTTTTCTAAGCATAAACAAGGAGGACTGTTTAACCTTAAAATAAATATATAATGATGTATAAGTATTAATTTTATTTCTTTGCTTGACAGACAGCCCATAGTTTCATATAATGTAGGGCCAACAATTTGAGTATTTCGCTACTAGCAGCCATTATGAGAATGAGGTCAAGGCATGTAAAGAGAGTGATCATTCAGCTGAAATATAAAAATAGGCCCAAAAGAAAGTTTGAAATTTTCATTTCTGATTCTGAGATGTTTTTCAGGAGTTTTTAGTATTTGATACTTCTTGATTTTACAATCATTTTTAAATTTAATAGTAGTGTACCAATGAAATTTTAATAACACTGTTATGTGCCCAAAAATGTCAGGTTTGTAATGAATCGCTACTCGTTCAAGTCATGTGCTGCATCATCAGTGCCTAGAACATACTTTAACAGTAACTGGACAACATTTGTGTTGACTATATTTAATGAATCTTAGAAAAACAAGCATCCAATATTTATAATCCTTCCAAAACTAACTAATTTTTTCATTTTTAGATGTAGAATATGAAACACTTTTGTCTAATTTCAGTCGAAAAAAATCTCATAATCTAAATACTATGTATGTTAGAAAATCAGGAAGATGAAAAATAATCAAGATGATAAGCAAATTTTAGCCTATAAGGAGTCTCAGTAAATTTATCTAAAAGTAACTTAATCTAACATTAAACAGTGAAATATAGCTATATAAAAAAATGAATGGGAACTCTTAATTTATTTGTTACACTAAATGGGGGAGGGGTGCGAAATTTTTTTTGTCTTTTTTTATATAGATATAAGATATTTAGTAATTTAAAACAGTCCAAAATAATATTTCACAATGTCTAAGTTGAACTGTAACTGTATTTAATCAAATAGTTTCTATTTAACAATTTTTTACCGTCCAAATTTAGCTTTAAAGAATATTAAAGGAGTTAACAACTTATACATTTTTGTTCATTTAATTTCTTAATTATCGCAAATTATCTTGTCTAAATTATTAAATACATGTAATGTTATAATTAAAATATTTTATATAATCATGCTGCACTTTTATTACATTTTGAAAAAAGGTTACATGCCACAAAATTTAAAAAGTCATTCTCATCGGTATTTTAAATCCATGTTTCTATTCTTCCCTTCAATCAGTAATTCTGATTGTATATTTTCCCAGCTGAATTTCTTGCATGAAATCTTTCCTGCCCCATCTAGTTTGATAATTATGTTTTTCACATGCTGAGCCTTAGCCAACTTTTGAACTTTTGAAAACATTTAGAATTTAATGCTGAAAGTGAAAAATTCGTTACAATGACCTTGTTTAACAGATACTATAAAAGAAAGGTGAAGGGACCAAAAAATTGTTTCCAATTCTGAAAAATTCATTATAATGGCATTCTTTATGATGACATTTCACTGAATCTTTCAATAATCCTTCAAGTATTTTATTATCCTTGATAATTAACCATGAAAAGTAGAAATGATTAGTAAGTCATGAACCTAAAAGTACTTACAAAGAAAACAGCTGTCTTGATCTAATGATGAACTTAAATATGTATTCCAGAGATTTAATTGCAGGCAGCAAAGAATTTTCACTCTGTGGTGTCTTATCATTGGCTTTATCTACATAATCTTTCAAAATAACCATCAGCTTACTATAGAAAAAATAAATAAATACATTTATATAAATTACTAACTTAACAAAATATACAATCAAAGACCATTAAGAAAAAAAAAAAAATAAGCTGGGTTACACATACTTGTAAGCCATAGAAAAACTGAAGTTTGTGGTGACATATGCATCAAGTACAGGACGAAACTGGTGATATTTGCGATCTGATATCAGTCCAATTATATACACCTAAAAACAAATATGCATTTCAAATTTTTTTTTTTTTATCTTTTGTGATAACTTTTCTAGCAATAAAATAGGCAAGCATTATAATTCTTAAATGAAAATCCATCTTGAATTCGTAAGAAATAATATTAGCTAATGGTTGTTTTATATCCGGCCTTACCAAAGCATCGAAAACCAGATTGTCACATAATTCATTGTTAGTGTGTTGCATTAAGATGTTAAACAGAGAATCTAACAAGTCTTGTAGAAACTATGGAAAAAAAAGTTATTAACAGCATAAAAATTATGTTTTATTTTTTAATGAATCTATACATTTTTTTCATATGCAAATTCATATTTTCATTGTAAAATGTCGCTATAAAGAAATGGACAGGAACTCTTTAATTCATGTTATATTGATATTTTGTTACATTGAAATAAAAGGCTGGGGGGGGGGGGGGGGAGGTGGTCAACATTTTTCTCTTGTAAATCTTGTGCATTTTGTTCATTATATGTTTAAGATATTTAGGTAATTTTACTAATATAGTCCAAAGTAATTGTTTAAAAACTGTATTTAAAGAAATGTTTTCTATTTGTTAGATTTTGTACAGTACAAAAGTAGCCTAAAAAGGATGATTGAAGGAGCTAACACCATTTAACACATCCATTACCCCACTTGCATAAGTATTTTGTTTGTGCATTGCAAATAACATCTAAATTGTTAATAACAGTGAAATGTCATTAGTACGAACACCAGTGTCAAAGTGAACAAAATTTTGGTCCATTCCCCTTGCTTATATAACAAATTTCTTATTTCAGTATGAAGGTGGGGAAATTTCTTGCATTGTCAAAACCACTCAATGGGAATTAAACTAAAAAAATTTCACTGTACTGAAAAATTCGTTACACTAACGCCATGAAACTGGATTAGATACTAGCAGCCAGTTAAAATGTGATTTTTTTCCATGGAATAATTAATCTAGTAAGTAAAATAAAAACAAAACTAAAATTAAACATTCATGAGCAAAAGATTCTTTTTAATGTACCTTAACAATTTCTTCTCCCTCCTCTTTCATAAGATGCTCCAAATAGGTTTTTAAAGCTTTTGTATCATTTAAAACTTCATGCCATTTTAGTAGGCCCAGCAAATCAACTGAAAATATAAAAATCACAAAACTTTACAACTATCAATTATTAAAAAGAGGTAAAGCGAGAACTCGGTACATTCTAAAGTAAAATGTTCGAAACATTTGCTCTAGCATTTGAATATGCAGGTACCCAAAAAAAAAAAAGCATAAAGTTAAAAATAAAAATCTAAAATTACCATTGTGTGTTAATTTTGTTGAACAAACATAAGAATATACAAAGAATGAATCTTTATGGCTGAGTGTTAGCCCCCCAGACTGTTTATGATTGGTGGCTGATCCAAATGTTTCCAGTTCCTGTCTACTGCAGGGTAATTTCAAATACAAAGCTGCATCATCATGTTTTTTGCTCTCAATCTAAAATAGTACAAATACAAAAAATAAAAATAAAAAAATGGCTATAATAAGAACAGACAACTGGCTAATACAGCTGACCAAATGGATGAAATTTTAATAATAAATGTATAATAAAACACAAGTAAAAGTCTATATTGAAAATGAGAGTGTTAACTCTTCAATCAATATTTCACAAAATTGTAAATGAAGTAATTAAAGTTTTACTGTAATTAAGAATTAGAATATTCCATCAGTACATGGTAGAGCTTTCTTGAAATCAATGAAGTGATGACCCAAATCTCGTACATGGACTACATGATCAATACCTATGTCAAGGAATAATTTCCCAGTGGGCTCTAAAGAACCAATCAGTAAAAAGTCAAAAGTAAACTTGGTTTAGGCATGTCTCTAGACACAATACCCTTAAGCAATACTATAATGCAGGGTCCCTTGAGGGAGCACTGAGGAGACGCTGCCCTTAAAAGAAATAGATAGCAAGCATATAATGTAGCAACTACTGAAAATCACTTGACAGAGTGGAATGGAGAGACCTTTCCATGACAAACTGCAGAAATGTTATTTTTAAAAATACAGTACACTGTACTATGTTTTTTGATGTTTTATAACTTCCAAGTAATTCAAAAATATGTAACTCCAATAACTTGGTTTTACACCCAACATACAATTTTCAGTCTAAACGTAATTTTAAAATAAAATCCCAAATGACAATCTTGGAAGAAACTAGCCATTTCAGTTATATAGAATAAAACAAAATTATTCTAAATACCTTGTATACTAAAAGTTCATGAATTTTATCCTCCAGAGTTGTTCCATTATCATTTAGTAATCGAACAAATGACATTGCAAAAGGTTTCTCTGAACGATCTTTAGCTGCATTGAAAATGTTAGACCAAATTCAAAAAAAAAAAATTGTGTATGATGAAACATACATTTTCATATTTACAGACTTAATGGTTTTATAAAAGAAAAATTGTTTTAGATTATCAAAATCATAAAAATAGTAAAGATAAAAATGTAAGAAGAAAAATTAAGAGCATTTTCTCCAAAAATAAATCCATGCTTTTAGAAAATATATAGAATAAACAATAGGTTATTTCTTGACAATAAAAAAAACAACTTTCCTCATTCACTAAGTCACATCACTGAAACAATTTTTTCGACAATTTTGTATGAATAATTTAAGTTAAAAAAATGATATTAAAAAATAAAATAAATGGAATAATTGCTTTACAGCTTAATATGTATAATATAATTATAACATAGAGGCCTATTTTGCATTTTATTGCACATATCTTAATTTTTCACAATATTTTTGCCATGTTAAGTGTTATTTCATTTAGCACTGCCATCTGTTAGAACATAAACCTCAACCTTAAGTGGGGTATAACTGTACAATAAGGAAATTAAGTTACTCAACCTTCTGTTGAAGATCTGTGTCTAAAGAGAAACTTTAAATGCAAGCCACTAAATTCGACATCTGTTGATATAGCTACCTGTTAAATTCATTTTAAGAAATTAATGTGTAATCAACACTAAAACTAGTTAAACAATAAAGAATAGTTCAAGCTAAAAAAAAAATGTTTATTTAGAGAAATATATTTGCCTTGACAGTTTCAAACCATTTTGGTTTATCTTGGTGATAGTAGACCATAGATCGAAACTCTGACATCATCATTTCTATACAACCATGGCTAATAACATTCTGTACAGAAACAAAAATATTTAAAGTGTTAAAAAAAAAAATTGTAATCACAGATAAAAGTATACTTTAAATATCCCGCTACTAACAATGAAAATTTAAAAGATGCAATTATGATCATTTCAATTATATTATCAATACAAGTTTTATTTGGCATATAATAAAAAAAAAAGAGATGAAAAGAATCATATCTTTATTGCATCATTAAAATAGTTAACAGAAAAAAATCGCCTCTACTTCTTGGATGCCATACATGTAAAAGTCAAAACTTTTTGTACTAAAAATATAACAAAAATACATCTTTTAAATAACTGATATTTAAAAAAAAATATTTTACCTGCATAACTTCTCCATGCCCATCACAAACAGTCATTGTAACTTCAACATTTTTATCCGTAGACTTAGTTGGCCCTTTTGTAAATTCCCCATGCATGACAGATAAATAAATATCATTTCGGACATCTCCTACAATTTAAAAAAAAGTTTCTTATATGTCAAATAATTCTAATTTGATTGAAGTGGCCAAATATAATCTTAAATTACATAATCAATTTGATCTATTATTAAAAGGATAATGAAATATAAACAAGTGATTTTTATGCCCTACCACTTTCATAATAATAAATTCAGATACAATCATACTTATCAAATAAAAAAAAAACTATCTTTAAATGAAGATTTATAAAAAAAGCTAATAAGGATGAGAGCACTTTTAACATTAGTTCCAATAAAACATAACACTGATGATGTTTAATCTACACAAATATTTTTAAATGAGACTTGAATACTTAGGTCATTATAACAAATTCTTAACACCTTTTCACAGTAGTATTTTTTCCCATAAGAAAATAAACGATGTTCCAATATTTAAATAAAAAATTTACAATTTCCATCAGAAAGGCATAAATTATGACAGTGAAAGGCTGACTTATGTTTTATCCAACTTCATAATGTCATAATATAAAGAAAAAATTAGTAAAGCAAAAAAAAAAAAAAATGAAAGAAAGAAAAAAGAATGCATATTTTAACAAAACTAAAAAAAAAAACTTTAAAAAATTCAGTTTATATTGTAATTATGTTTCCCTATATCACAAAATTAACATAAAAACGAATAACAGAAGAAATAGTTGAATGAAAAAAGCATTAAAACTTATCCTTTATAATGATTTACTTGAATCATGTTTTAATCAATGGAAAAGATTAACAAATAATATTTCAATATCTTTGATAAATTGTGGTGATTTTCACATTATAAGAAAAGTTTAACTGAAAGAAAACAAAACAAAAACAAAGCTAAATATTTCAATCTCTCCTTAAATCCCAATTTGAAAAATATTTCCGCCGCTAACCTAAAGGTGAAAAAATAAACCACATTGACTGCAAAATGAAACTTAATAATCACACACAAAAAAAAACAACTAACAAAACAAAATATTTGTGTAAGAAATTTAGCCAAGTCAAAGTGACATTAAAAGCAACAATCAAAGCAAATGTGACCTTACCCTCATCTATACAGAACAAATCCCATGATAAATGAAAATGCCAATAAAGAGTAATGACACATGAATAAAAAACTGTAAGCTAAGCTAAATTACCAATAATAGTTAATTTATTTTACATATTTAAAAACTTAAAAATAGATTTGATAACTATGCACTGCCTATCAGAATCTTCTCATCCTTGGGGGTCACGTCATGAATAGGTTTAGAGCTATAAAAAACCAAAACTCTAAGCTAAATAGTGGACAAATATTATTTTTCATCATTAACTATATACACAATTGTGCATTTTTTTTCCAATTATTTGACTTCAATTAATATCCCTCATTGATAATGAAAAATTGCCTCAAAAGCATGTTTTATTTTGAAGCAATACATGATTATTATATCATAAATCTCAATATGGGTTAAAATACTTACATTTAAAATTTCTGAGCATACATTGTTCATAATTTTTGGAAAAAGAAATGATAGTTTAAATTTTCAACTATTCACTTAAGAAAATTACCAGGCATTATGACATCAGGAAAACCCATTTTTCTTGCTATTGCAGTTCCTGGCTGAACAAGATGAGGATAGTTCTCTTTTACCTAAAGAAATGTGAACAATCATGAGATCAGTAATACTGATTATAACACATTCAAAAGTATCAAATATTTCTTTTAAATAAGGAAAGTTTACCAATGAATAATTTTTTTAAGTACGAGAATACCTGTTTCATGTCACCATGTAAAACTTTAAGTGACACCCATAGACCTTGTCCTCTGTGGTTGATGTCTTTGGCAGTGATTACTTTTTTAATTATGTTGTACATAAAATCATCATTGCAGCTGAAAAAAAAATATGTTGATAAAAAAAAAAAGAAATCAAAATTCATATAAAAATAGATGAAATAATTTGATATTTTAGACCCTTTAGATTATGCCTTCAAAATTGATATTTCTAATATTGTTGTGTTTACACAGACATTATTTCAGTGATTAATAAATTATGGCCTTCCTATTTGCAGTAAAGAATAAAATTAACTGAAAGTTTGCAAATCAAACTAAATTTGTTATCTGATGTTTAAGAAAAATAAAAATAAAAACATTTTTAAAAATTTGTTAAGAAGTTATAAATGAAATATATTAAATGAAGAACATACTGAAAATGAATACTAAGATGTACAAATGTACATATTTATCTTAGTACTTACTGTTGAAACGGAACAAAATATTGACTGTCTTCAGGACTAGTTTTCGTTCCTTGCATTAGGTAAGTTATATCCATGGCTGAAAATAATAACTTTCAATTTACAAAAGCTAATAAAGATAGTTTTTTTAATCAAACAGAGCAAAGAATAAGTATGTTTAAAAGCATAAAACAATATGTATCTACCTGCAACACCAAATGGCCTTCTAACACCTTGAGTTTGCTTTTTATTGTCTACATATTTAGGATCCATAACACCTGCACAAGATGAAATATCAAAAATATTAACAACAAAGGATATAAGATTCACTGGCCTTATGAATACATTCCAAACCAATTTAAGAATAAATAATTTACCTATTCTAACAACCTGGAAAACTAGATAAACCTTTTCACGCATTCTGTCTTTGCTACCAAGGTCCTGAAAAAATCATAAAAAAATGAAAAAAAAATGTACATTATTAAATTTCATTGGTTTTGTAAATGATTTAATGTGGTTTTTTGTTTTAATTGGACATTATTTAAAAACTTACAGTAAAAACCACTCTAAAGTTATTGATCATATCAATATCTTTAGGCACTCCTTGCTTGCCCCATTTTACTAAATAGTTTTCACTGTGAAAAAAAAATTATGATTTCAATGGCAGCTTGAAAAAATTAGTTGCTTTTGCTTACTTTTATTGTGCCAGTTAATACATTTTTAACTAACCTAATGAATTTTTCCTCTTTGGCATCAAAAAGATTCATCATAATATCAGAGTCTTCACCGATTTTACAAACAAAGTTCCTAAGCATGACAAATAAATTAAATGATGATGGCCAATTTGGACGTGTTTCTATATCACTATCTCTTTTGTGCTGAAAATGCAAAATAATTTTTAAATGAATCATATTAAGCTATTCATTATATTTCTCTAATCAGAAAAATGAAAAACAGAATTCAAAATTTTCTTTTATTATTTGCTTCTTTAGGCACTTACAGTTTCTTTATGAATTCTTTCTGCAGCCTCCACATGCTAAAATCAGAGAATTTATTTTTTAAACTATCACTTTTTAAATAAATAATATGCTATAGTCATAAAATGAAAAAGATTTACTAAAAAAAAATTTTTTTAAACTAAAAAATTCCTAAAAAATAAATACTAAGTAATTAAATGCTAGAATATTTCCATTTTTAATTTCAAATAATATAAAAATGCATATTAAAGCTTATAATGGAAAATGCACAGATATTTCAAAATTAACTCTTAAACGACGGCAGGTTTTTGGCCATTTTTCATTACCAAACAGGTGTCCTTATATTTTGGACTATATTGTCTGTTTCCTTTATAGCCCATATATGAGTTATATATCATTTTTTTCTACTTTGAATAAGCTTTAAAACTATGCAGTTTATTTTTGTGAAAATGAGACTTGATAATTTGATCACTTTTTTAAAAGTGTACAAACACCAATAAGACAAAAAACAAGTATTAAAAACGAACACATTTTTCCAGACATTTTATTAATCTATATTTATTTCTGCAAGGAAATATTCAGTTTTCAATCAATTTCTTCAACAAATAAATGTTTGGTGACTTTTTTTCAACTATGCATATTTTCCGTATATTTCAATTTTTTTCTTTCCCTAAATATTTTTTTTCTCAGTATATATTACATATATCATTTTTTTGATAATTAAATGGTAGTATAATTAAATCTATATTTTACTATAATACTTAGCTATTTTATTAGAATTATCAATAAATTAAAATCAATAAGACAAAGTAATTATCAGGTTTGAATGCAAAAAAGAAAAAGATATATAATTAGTTAAAATGTTTGGCTTACATAAACTACTATCAATTCTGGATCAAAAATCTAAATGTGAAAACAAAGCATTTAGAAATGATTTATTTAAAAGTAAATTTTATTAAGTAATTTTCATTAGAAAGATAATTCCAAACTAAATCCACACAGCATTCTTTTCCACTCTTCTTGATACATGGACTCTTTCCTCTGCACTTGTAGCTTTCAGATCTTTCTCTACATCAATGACCCAACTGTTTCTTGATATGACAAATTGTTTCTTGGTATCCTGAATATGTATAGGGAGAAAAAAAAAATTAATTTAAATTAGCTTGTGATACTGAGATAAACAATTTCTATCTTTCATAACGCACAAAAACATATCACACACTACACTTGACATTTTTTTCTTCTCAAAACCTTGTCATTTGAATAGCACAATCTACATTTACTACATTTATTTACTATTATTGGGTCTATTGCATGTTTAAAAAAAAGGGTGGCTTAGTCGCAAGACATACTGGAGCACTTTCTAAATTATTACCAAAGTCTCCAATGAGTTCTTCAGAAAAATGTAATTGTCCATAATTATTAGGTCTGTGTAACTCTAAGATTCATCTATAGAAATATTTTCATATGGTTGAAACAATGTCATGCATTTCATTTTTATGTATGTCAGTAGTGTTCTTACTTTACATAATTTGTCATTAGGGTCTTCATTTTCAGGATTTGTAATTTTTAAGAAACTCAGAATAGCTTTAAATCTGTCACAAGACATAAATGTACAAGCCCAGAATCCATTATAAAGAGGCTTTTTACTCCAAAATCTGTCAAATCTAGAGGTTTTAACTATTCCTGCATACATTATCAGCCCACTAAAAGAAATAAAATTCCTCTGGTGTAATACCAAACCAACCCTTGTAAATACTTACTTTTGTGGTCCATGAATCTTTGCATAATCATTAGTATACTGGCTTATGTGAGTAACTATATCCAGTGTGAAGTATAGTTTGAAGAAATCCATGGCATGGAAGAACCTCTTTGCACCTTCTCTTGTTCTAACTTCTTTCAAGTGAATTCCTGGAACCTTTTCTGGTAGAATTGAAGGAGGTGACTTTCTCACCTTAGCCATTGAAGCTGTGTCAAATAAAAATAATGTAATTAATTATAATAAAGAGGCTTTTTACTCCAAAATCTGTCAATACTAGAGGTTTTAACTATTCCTGCATACATTATCAGCCAACAAAAGCAATAAAATTCATCTGGTGTAATACCACACCAACCTTTGTAAATACTTACTTTTTGTGGTCCATGAATCTTTGCGTAATCATTAGTATACTGGCTTATGCGAGTTGTTATATCCTGTGAAGTATAGTTTGAAGAAATCCATGGCATGGATGAACCTCTTTGCACCTTCTCTTGTTCTAACTTCTTTCAAGTGAATTCCTGGAACCCTTTCTGGTAGAAATGAAGGAGGTGACTTTCTCACCTAAGCCACTGAAGCTGTATCAAATAAAAATAATGTAATTAATTATAAATTAAGTATTTTTATTTTTTTTAATATAAAATGATGTTTTAAATGTAATAATAAAATATATAAACTAAATATAAAATAAAACAGAAGACTTTACTAAAGACTTTAGTACATATATTTGTGTGCTCTCCTATCAGCTGATTTTTGTTTATCAATCAGCTGAGAGCTAAAGATTTATATAGTACCATGCTTTAAATGGAAAAACAAAATATTTAACATGTATTTCTACGTTTTTTTTAATTATTAATACACTTACAATATTTTTCTGCTAAAATGTTATAACTAGCGTGATATTTGGTGATTATTTAGCATACAACAGATCATAAATCGTAAAAAATAAAACGAAAAAAAATACAGCATGTTGTTGCGAGCATTGGTATACTTACACATGAGTATTAGATGCATTCAAACTTCCATTTAACGAAACATTTTCATCATCTGAAACATCAGAAACGTCGGTTAGATCCCAGACTTCATCATCACTTGATACTAACTCGGAATCAGGCTGAAAATCTGAGTCAGAACCCATTATAATGAGCAAGACGAAGTGAGCCTTGACTCTGTTGGCTTTCAAAATGGCGTTCGGAGAAAGTGTCGTTATCGGCTTTGTTTACGTTTTTAAAGTCGCAAAAATTTATATTTATTATAAAATTTCGTAAATATTTTTTTAATTTTAATGTACTAAGTCCATTTTATTACAATAAAATAACAATTAAATTTGTAAAAATAATAACTAATATTATTTGTATTAAGTTATAAAAATTGCCAAAAATGATGCATTTCTTTATATGCCGTCGTTTAAGATTTAATTTAATATATGAATGTAATTATTTTCTGAAGATATGACAGTTCTTACCCTTCTATAAATTTCAATGATACTTGACTGTTCAGGATTAAGTATATTGCCTTGATCATCTCTGACTACCAGGTCTAGCTTTAATAATGCATTTCCTTGGTCTATAAGAGATGTAACTTTCTGCTGCACTTCTTTTAATTCATCCTAACAAATAATTTTTCATGACAATAAAGTATGTTTAAGATTATTATAAAGCTTTGGATTCTGTAATAAATCATGCTCTGTGGATGAATTTGTTTCAATTTATTTTCCTTAAAGTACAACTAAAAATTAACTGACAACTACATATTACAACAAACATCACAGGTATTAGCCTTAATAAAACTATGTAATAAAAATGTATGCATAATATGCTTTTCTGCATCTATTGAACATTAATGTGGCTTTAACATAAACAGAATGTTTAAAAGACTTAATTTTGTTTTAGTTGTTTTTTTTTTAAAGCATACCACAGTGAATATTCTGGCCAATATTTTGTTCCTCCAATCCACTAATTCTCCAATCATTTCTTGAACGTAATCAATTTGCTCATTGCGTTCCTACATTATACATCAGTAAAGGAATTTTACAATATCATTATGTGTATTATTCATTACAAATGAATACATTTATTTCTTAAAAATCAACATTAGAATAATATAAATTAATATATGGATATAAACTGACTAACCACAAACATCTGCCTCCATATTGCATGCCATTCTCTCAAAACATTTGTTAATTCAATCACTAGTGGGTGCTCTTTACTTGTTACTGTTTCTTGAGCACTGAGTAAAAAAAATGAGTTTAAAATGACACAAAAATCCAAAGTAACAAATACTGTAGTACATTAGCTATAATTAAGTTTCATAAATATAAAGAGAATGAATATATATCTTGCCCAAAAAAGAGTGACAAAACATAAATATTAAAAAAAACTTGTGACTTACCCACTAATAAAAACAGAAGCCTCTTTCAAGAAAATATAGTTTCGAGGAAATATCCCTTTCTTTGTCTTGTTTTTAATGGCAAAACCCCGAAACCAATCTGAAAAAAATTTTAATTGGATTATTTTATTTTAAGAAAAAGAGTAATTAATAATTATTTATTAAATAAAAAATATTTTTTTTTGCTAAACTTTTCAAAAATTACTGTCATCATCTAAATTTAAATGTTATGTCAATATGGTTTCAAGGGATCAGGTTGGCCTAGTTTGAGAAAAACCATGACTGCTGACCCCAGTGAAAGCTGGGACTTTTCTATGATATAATTAATGTCACTGAGTTGTCCCATCGTAAAGATAGGTACCTGACATTTTTAAGGGAAAGTAAATGCATATGAACATCGTTCCTGTTTTAGTTAAACAATATCTTAGAATACTGTAGCTATAGAATAGATTAGCGCTTTTTTATGGTCTTTACAGGCTCAATAAAGTAATCTTTTTTAAAAGAGTAACAATTTATTTGATGCAATTTGTGTCATAATACATAAAAATTACTAAGCTCAACAGAAAATAATAAAAGTTGTTTTTAAATTTTATCAAATTCTTTTTAACTAATAATTAAAATCTAAAATATATAGGTCAATTATTAAATGGGAAATTTAAATAAACATTTTGTATTTCTTTAGATAAATAAATGAAAAAAGAAGCTTAGCCTAAATTGTTAATAACAAAATCATAATGAAAATTAATGTTTAAAGCTCAAGAATAGTGACCTTCTGTTTCTTCCAGAATCTGCACTGTGTCCCCAATATCCAAAGAAAGTCTGTGCTCTCCATCATCATGAAAGTTATATATTGCTGAGAAAATATATCAGAGAAATATTTATTCATTGCAGCCAAACTAACAAAAATTTGATTTAAAAAAAAATGAGATAAATGTTCAATTTTCTTTTTTCTTTTAAAGAAAAATTATGACCACAAATATTTTTACAATAAAAGAAACAAATATTCAAAACAATCTTGTCAACTTTTTTCGCAAGCATTTTTTGTTTAACAACACAATGTGAAAATAAAAGACTCAAATAAATGTTGACAATATAGCATTTTGCTATCAATTCATATTTTTAATACATTGCTTAAAGATAAACACTTTGTTCAAAACACACATATATTTCTGTATTTTTAAAACCATATTACATTTTTTTTTATTGTAAGAAATGATTAACTGTTTAAAAAAAGATGAAGAAAAGTTATTTACTAGAACTGAGATAACATAAAGTGGACTGGTTAATGACATCTAAAAATGATACATTTACAGTACTATAACCACTTCAGAAACATTTTAGAGTAGACCAAATATTAAGCATTTATGTTGACCTCATCTAAATATAACTTCTATAAGTGTCTATCTATCAAACATGGCAGAACTACAACTGCAAAAGCTCAAATGCTGACCTACATAAATGATAGACAATATAATTCAAATGTATCCGTTCCATAGCCTTTAAATAAAATAACCATCAAAGGTTCTATATATAGAAAAATGAAGATATTATTACCTTCATTTATTAGATTAATAACACTAAACTGATAATTTATTTAAAATCCTGCTATTTGTATTTTTAAATTCAAATTGGCAGTTTTACTCTATACCAGCAGGCCTGTAGCCAGGTCAAAGTAAGCAGGGGGGCACCTATACCCAGCAAGGGGGTACCTTCTCAGTTTAGTTACTTTTTCTTTATTTTTTCCTCTTTTTCTTCTTTTTAAGCGGGGGGGGGGGGGGGGATGCCCCCCCAGTGCCCCCCTTTGGCTACGGGGCTGTATACCTGCATTCCTACCAATGAGATTTCAGTATTAAATGCCAAAGTTGTATTAACTTATCATTTCACTGTGATAATTAGAAATGATGCAATGAATTATTAAATAAATTTACAAAGTAATTGATTAGATAACCTGACCAGGCAGAAATGAATTTTCTTTTAAAATGGCAATGCATTTTTTATATGAATTTTATGTTGTAAGTATTTAAGTGAAGCAGAAAAATAAATGATACTAAGTTTGAAACTTAGTAAAAATGTACATAAATTAACTGGGTGGCGCAAGAAAAAGTAGCGAGTTCATTGGAGACAAGCTACTTTCTTAAGCACCACCCTTTATTTGTCAGAAAACTAAAGATTTAGACTTTAATTGAGGGATTATTGAACCAAAGTTGGGTCTATAAAGAACTTTTAAAATGCATATGATAATATAAAAAACCATTGATCATACAAATATTTATATAAATTATCATTACTAGAATTGTATGTGTGGGTGCCATCTATATATATATATAGATTAATTTATTTGTTGCTACTAATTAACTAATGTAAAGATATATTTAGTATGGTATATTGTATTCAAACAGCTCATAATTCAAGAAATATATATAAAATGTATGATCTAAGACATTTTTTTATATTTTTTTAGAGCATTTTAATAAAAGCTTTTAAAAGAGTTTTTATATATTTTTTTTTTATTTTACACTTTTTAGTTATAATAGAATTAATTTGCCATTGTTTGTTATACAGTTTAGCCTTTTTTGGCTAGTCTACACAAGACTTTAAAATTTGTTCCTTGTTTTGCACACTTAAGGTTAGCGTCAACCTATTTGAAAACTTTCATTAACTTGCAGCATGGATGTTTCCGTAGCACAAAAAAAGATAATTCCTAAATTTTTTCGTTTGGCGTACAATTAATTGAGCTTAAGATGTAGGCATGTGACTTGTCCTAATCAAAAGGACGGTGAACGTCTAACTTTATGCAGTGGTGCTGTACTTCGGTAATTATTTTGACATAGTAATCTCTAATAATTAGCTGGGTAGTTCTACAAGAAGTTAATACATGAACATGAAATTATTAAAAAAGTGTATTGTATTGTCATATAGTATCTGCATGTGCGCCTAATTTGATCTTTTTCACTAAGTGAGAACAGGTGAAAAATTGACTTACAAGATTAACAGACAAAAATACCCACCAACAGAAAGTGAAGCTAATTAAAAGCTTTTTAAAAAATGTGTTTGTCCAAACAATGCTCTTTGAGATGAAGAACAATTACTGATGGACCTAATAATTCTCTGATAAGGACCAATAATATAAAAAATTGATGCTGAGCCTGAAAAATATCTAATTTGATCTGCACAAAACATTTCTGATCAGAGTGTCAAGATGCATTTATCCTGGTGGGGGTATAGCTGGGTTGTGTTCACCTTGCAGTGCTAAGAATTATGTTATTGTTGACCGAACCGAGGTATGTGAATTTAATAATTGTTAAATATCTGTGGTAGTTTTTTTAATTTTAAATTGTTAATGTATAATTTAATTAATATATCATTATGTTTAAATTTTCGGAAAAATGTATGAGCAAATGTTCTTTTGTTTATAGGTATACAATATAATTTAGTGTCAATGAAAGCAACTTTGATCTAGATTTATTGCCAACCAAAGCATGTATTGAAGTAATATTGAAGACAGAAGCCTCAATTTCTATTAATTATTTTTGCAATGATACAAAATTATTATATTTTAAGCAGACTAGCAACAACAAAAATTATGGTGAAAAATATCTAAGCCCAAACAAAAATCGATCAGCAGCCAGGAATATAGAACTTTTAAAAAAAAAATTTTCCTGTAGATGTAGAATATTTAAAAGTGTAAAGGATGCTATTTATATGAACTGGTTTATAATGAGAAACTCAATTTTGGTTTTAAAATATTTTTTCTGCCATTTGACTTAATAAATCAAAATTAATAGCTAATAAATAATTAGGAAAAAATAATCACAAAGTCAAACAATGAAACGATTTCCCACTTATACTCAGTATTTATATTGACTCTAATTTGATAACAATTAACATTAATGACAATTCAATAAAAAAAATCAGACATATTGCATAAATACTCTTTTATATTTATTGCCAAATTCAGCTCTAGTCAAATAAAGATGATAAAACCAAAACATAATGATGAAATATACCGGAAAAAAAAATATTTTAGACATTTTTTTTTTAAATTAAAGGAAGCATTTTCAAATGTTAAGCATTGATTACATACTTGTAATTAATTGTAATTTTATTGAGGTTAAGGACTGTTTGTTAGTGTTACACTCTTAAATTTGGTCAATTTTTTTTATTTTCATTATCAAGTTTAAGATAACTAATGATAAAACAAAATCTTTGAACTAATTTCATAAAGGAAGTTCAAACTAATTATTAAACGAAATTAATTAAACTCTAAAAAAAAACGCTAGTCTGGATCTGACTGGGGGATGTTTCTATTTTTAATCAATCAATAAATTCTATATCATCAACAGGAAATAAAATAATCATTTAGACATTTAATAGCCTAAAATCATAAAGAACTTAATAAGTATTTGTTAGAAAAACATTAAATACTAATTCAAGTAATGTTTTTAAACCATGATTAAATTTTTTGAGAAAATATAAACATTTTCCAATTTATTATTTTAATTTTTGTATTTATTGTGATAATTTGTGTCCGATTACTTCCTTGTTTTTTTTTTACGAATGCCGCTTCAAATAAAAGATTTTTTTTTACTTTTTACATAGGAATTAATTTGTAACTTACCAACGCCAAGTTTTGCACGACTGTCTGTTTTTTTCCAAATTCTCATTTTAATCCAAAAAAAATGTTTCATAAGTTAATCAAATTATCTACATGAGTGTGACTTCAACAATAGTTGTTTTGTAGTCTGTGAGTTGCCATAATTGCAAAAGTGACCTACATTTAACTTCCCACTCTGCGCACGCATCCGTTGTTAGGGATAATATAAAATGGAGACAAAAAAATGTTTAATTCTGTATCATTTTTCTAAAACTACATAGATATATTTGGCGGTTAATCCCACAATTCTACCAAGGATTTAAGTACAGAGAAAGTACTTTCTGATTGTTGTTTTTTAGGTTTCAGATTATAGGTTTGTTAACACTTAAATGATTAATCAATGATTATGAAGTCAATGATAATATTGACATTGTCAATATTCTCAATATTGTCAATTATTCAATTTATTGAATATTAATTAGTATTTCAAATGACAAATATTAATATTCAATAATTGTCATTGACTTCATAATCATTGATTAATCATTGAAATTATATGTCAAATAAAATAAGAATAATTTTACTTTATTATTTTAATTAAATTGTTATTTGTATCTAGGGAAATGCTCCTGATGTATTTTTTTTTACCTCCTACGTCAATTTTTACTAATTATACATTAAAATAAGTGGTTAGTTTGTGTGGCGCGCTAGTGATGTTGGCTGTTTGTTTGGCCGTGACCCAGTTTGGCAAGCTATGTGTGGGTTCGATTCCTATGAGAGACATAAAATTTTTTGTTCAGATTTTATTTTTCAGGATCAGGGATAGGGGGTTAGGGATAGGGTTAGGGTGTGGAGCAATATCTATTGATGGTCATTTTTAAATAAATCAGAAATTATTTTTTTCAGATTTTTTTTTTCAGGATTAGGGTTAGGGATAGGGACAGGGTTAGGGTTAGGGATAGGAATAGGGTTAGGGATAGGATTAGGGATAGGGTTAGGGTGTGGAGCAATGTCTACTGCATTTATAACTTTACATCATAAGAGTTCCTTAAAGTTTTGCTTGACGTACGAGGTAAAAAAAAAAATACATCGTACGTCTTTGACGTACGAGGAGCCAGTGCCTTGTATCTAATTCCCTATTCAACTATTGTGTGACTGTGTTTTCATGAATATTTAATTATGCTGTAACTGTAAGTCCACAGTAACTGAATAAGTGTAGATATTAAATACTGAAATTTTAATGTATTGTTTTATTATCAATAATTCAACACATCATTAGATGATTAGACTAGTCATATATATTATAGACAACGTCAACATGCATGAGATGACATAGACATAGTCACAATAGTGGCGAAAAGAAAGCACTTATAATTTATACAGAAATTAGATAATTAGTACTGTCAAGAGGGGCGGTATAATAAAATTTCTCTTATCACTTACATAAGAAAAAACTCACTTTTTTTTCCACATGTGAATTTTTCCTATGACTGCTAAATTCACTTAAAGAATAATCAATGTACTTAATATGGAAATATTATTAACATTGTCTCACACTTTGAATGCTTAGGTGAATAAGAAATTTTTTTACACAATTGCTGTCAATTATTCATTTCACTGACCATTGTTGCAAAGTAAGAAAAGACAAATGCAAATACAGTCAAACCTCAGCATACGAGTAACTAGAATTATTAGTGCTTCACAAGATGAGCAAAATTTTAAAAAATTTGTCTTGATATATGAGCAATGACTTGAATACAAAATTTTAAAAAAAAAACAAGTTTTTGCAGTAAGATCACAAATTTTCTGTAGAGATTTGTGTGCTAACTACTGATTGATGGTTCTTCTCTCATGTTCTTGGTTTCATTCGGTGCTCCTCACTTGTATAGCCTTAATTTCTGTGAGTGTATATTGTCTGCTTCAGTGTTGTGACGGGGACGGGTGGTCGTGCGGTGTAGAGCGCTCGACTGTCGACCAGAGGGTCCCGTGTTCGAATCTCAATGAGAACCTTGGGATTTTTTCAGGTCCTGGTGAAAGTCCCCAAGTCCACCCAGCTTTAAATGGGTACCTGACTTTAAGTTGGGGGGGTAAAGACGGCACAATCCCTTCATATGCCGAGGTTATAGAAACAGACAAATTCTACACTTCATCTGCCCCGATGGCCCTTTAGGGTTAAGGGAACTTTACTTACTTACTACTTACTTAAGTGTTGTGACAGTGTAATAAATCCCTCACTTTAAAAAACATTTAGGTAGATGTGTACAATTATGGAAACATTATATGAGTAAAGCCTAACAGTGTGAAGGATGACTCTGTTTAAGGTGATCCATACACCGATGCAGGTTTTCTGCAAGTTTTTTTGCTATTTTTTTTTATTTTTTAAGCTACACTTGCCATTTTTGGCACATGCATACAACATACCAATTAATGAACAAAGAAATAAAAAGAATCATTTAAAAATTTATTAAAAAATGTATTATGTGACTTTTTGGGGTGAAAAGTTGTAATTTTAAGACATATTTTCAAAGAACCAATTTTTAAAATCTATTGTAGATATCATAAAATAACTTTGCACAAATGTTAATGAGTGTGTTTCAAACATACGTCCAACTTTTTTTTCAGGAAAAAATGAAAAATAAATAAACTGTGAATGTTTTATTTCAGTTACATTTGGGGGGGTAGGTAAGAAAAAAAATATAAAAAAAATTCTATTAAATATTTCCAAAACAAAAATTGGAGAACTGTCAACAATAGATATTTAAATAAGCATGCAAAATTGTAAGCTTATATCTTAAGTAGTTATTGTGAAAGTGTCGAAAAGGTACAAGATTTTTTTAAAATTGCGATTTTGAGAAAAACGCAAAAAAAAAACTGTCAAAAACCTTTATCAAACAAAATACATGGCCTAAAAAAGATAGTTAATGATTGGACCGTGAAAGTAAGCCATATTGCAATATGAATAAACAATATTAACACTATAAAAATCAGCAGAAAAAAAAATGACTTTTTTTTTATCGGGACTTTTCTGTTCTATTTATAAACACCTGGGTCACCTTAACTGTGCAGTTTAAAATTACATTGAATATGATAAAGAAGTTTAAAGCAAGTGTCACTGAAAATTTGTTTATGCGCCGCCACTGCCAGCATGACAGGGTGTGTGCCTGCCACACTAACTGTCAGCGGCTCCAACGCATGCCTGCCATGCCTACAGAGCAGCTGGGTGTCATAGCACAGGTTCCTTGAAAGCATCACACAAAAAGAGACAGATTGTGATTAGCAAACAGCATTAATTTCATTAGTAACAGTAAGAGAGGTCCTGCATAATAATTACCTTGGATCACTTCAAATAAAAATTATAAAAAATGTATTTATTACTTTACAGCAGAGTAATTTTGATTTTCTATAACTTATCATAAGAGTTCCATTAATCCTTAAGTGGAAATCTGTGTTGATATACAAGTGTTTTGAATTATGAGCATCTGTCTGGAATGAATGAATGCTCATAAACTGAGGTTTGACTTCAAGGCAAACTAGCTGTTGAGGCTAAAAGTATGGACAAGTCAGAGAATGTACAAGTTAAAATTAGTATAGACAAGGGGGTTCAAAAATAGAAACTGACTGTCCAAAATATGGATGTTTTATAACCCTTTACTAGTTGAGATGCATGAACAGTGTGCTAGACAGTCAAATAGCATTCTAAAACAAAAATATGTAGTCGTTTTTTTTTGGGCTTTGTTTTTGGAGATATGACTGTATTTATATGGAATTTATTTTAAGTAAGTAAAATGTAATTGGTAACTTTTATGTCTTTTTTTTTAGGTACTTTTATCATCATGTCAAGAGCTCAAGCAGAAAGTGTAATAAAGAATATAATTAGAGAAATAGCACAAGAATGTGCCAGCAAAGGCCAAGCTGTTTCGGAAACTCTAGTTGCTTTTATGGTTTGTTATTAGCTACTGTAAGATTTTTGTGTATGTGGATGTGTTCCACAAAAATGCTGTATAAAATAAATTTCACAAAATAGTTTATATGTCCTTGTAAATCTGGGAATACTTTCACAAATTTTCTCATTTCCCATAGCTTCAAAAAATTTGCATTAAAAAACATTTTTTTCTTAACAAATTTCTTAAAAATTTCATAGAAAAGCTTCAAAGTTGTATTTAGCCACAGTACATTAAATTAAAAACAATGCTATTCTATGAATCATAATGTAAAATATAAAATGAATTGTAAATGCTAAAAACATTTTGTGCTACAGATTTGGGAAAGGTAGCTCCCCAAATTTTATTTTAAAGAATTAGGTTTTCTCCCCGTACTAATTTTCTCTGTAAAACAGTATAATTTTGTTGTATCCTATAAATAATAAGTTTTTATTTTCAAAAAACAATTATTAATGTTTTTTGAAATTCTCATCAAACCCAAATCATATCTTTAAATACTCAATATCTGTAAAATATATGTAAACTATAAGGACCTTTTTTAACTAAAAGTACTCCGGAACACACCAGCAATCCACTAATCTTAGTGCTGTCTCTATCATATCATGAAACTATATGTGTTCAGTTGAGTGTGTTACCTGTCTTTGGTGACAGGAAAAACCCCAGCCTTGTCACTCTGGCTAATCAGCGGTACACACCTTGCTGATCTGGCTAGGCTGGGTGAAAGCTAAAAATCTTATTTTTCTGTTATGTAGGCATATGTATCCGGCACACTCACCATGACACACATCATAAATCACCAATAAAACTGGCATAGCAGGCAATAATACCCTGTCGTGCTAGCAGTGATGCCGCAAAAAAAAAGTGTTACTTGAATTTCTATGACTGCTTTTTCATGATCTTCTACAAAAAAGTTTACAAATACTTTTTTCCAAAGAAAATGTTTTCTACCAAAAACCTCATAATTTTAAATTTATATTAAAAAACCTACATAAAAAAAGACTTTACAGTAAATGTATACATTTTCAACCTTTTGACTGCCTTTCTTTAACATTTTAATCTAACATTAAGCCAATTTAATCTCACTTTGTTTAATTTTTATCTCTATTTTAGGTAAAAGCAGTTGTATTAGATCCAGCTAATGAATTCAATGTTGATCGAACATTAACAAAAGACGATGTACAAAAGCTTATTAGGGTATGTCTCACTTCATTCTTACTACATTTGTTAATTACTTATTTGCAGATTAGAACATTCATAATTAGAATTATTTAGGACTTTTTTTGTATGCTGTCAGTTATGTGTGGACCGACTTATGGATGCTCGATCTCCTGCTTTAGATACAATAAAAATGCAAGTCTACTTTGATATGAATTATACAACCAGAGGTAAAAAATACTCTTGTATTTTCAACAAATATGTGTCTTGAAAATATTTTCATAAAGAAATACTTTTATATACATTTTTTTAAGAATAGTTGAATTTGCCTTGTTAGAAAGCATAATTACATAATATTTAAATAACACACTTAAAATTGACACTCAAAACTTTTTTATGAGTATTTGTGAGTAAAAATTGATTCATTTACCCATGATTTATCCAAATAATTTCCTTTTTTCAAGTTTAAAGTAATTTTTACTGTTTTAAAGGTGATTTCCTGGATGAACATAGAAGAGTTCTTGAAACAAGACTTCTACCTGTCATTCGAGAAATAACAAGTAGCAGAGCTCGTACTCGTGAAGAATTGGAAAGCTTATACAGGAAAATAGTTTCTGCGGTTCTTCTGAGATCTGGTTTAGGTAGCCCAACAGATCTAGCTGTTGTGAGGGAAGCCACTGGTTAGTCTTTTACTTTTAAGTTTTTCTACTTTTATTAAAAATTAAACTTTTAAAATAAAAGCTGTTTGATACCATGAATTGTAGGAAAGATCATTGGAATCTCCTGGCCAGGAAAAAAAACTTTATTTGCAACAGTGATGGTACTGTGGGCAATAAAGAAAAACTCTGAGACCATGCTGGCGGTGGTGATGGATGTGGTCGGCACACATCACCCTTCCACTCGGTCCCACTCTAGCACACTGTCGCAGCATGTCATTTCTGGCAGGGAGGTTAGGCACAATACACCCTCCTTTTCTGTTCGCATTCACAGAAAAAACCCTCGCCTAGCCATTCTGGCCGATCAGCACTACACACCTCGCTGGTCTGGTCAGTCTGGACAATTGCTTAATTTCTTTTATTCTGTCATGCCAGCAGAATTAACTGGCACATTCACCCCACCACTCTGTAGGCATGGCAGACAGGCATCAGTGCTGCCAATTAAGCTGGCATGGCAGGCACACAACTTCCAGTCTTAGTAGCAGTGGCAGTGCAAAAAAAAAGTCACACAAATAAAATGGGATAATCTTAATGTGAATATGATATATGGACCTAGATCTTGGTTTCTATGCAACATTTTGTTGATTATAAGTACAGTTCCCTTAGCCCTATCGGGCCATCGGGGCAGATGAAGTGTAGAATTACTTCCCCAACTTATGTCAGGTACCCATTTAAAGCTGGGAGGACTTGTGGGACGACTTTGCACCAAATTTCACCTGGAAAAATTCCATGGGCCTCAACGAGGATCGAACCCAGGACTCTCAGGTCGACAGTCGAGTATCTACACCACTCGGCCATCCGTCCCGCTTTGTTGATTATGATTAATATTATTAATTTTAATTGTTGGTTATGTAAAAGAACTTTGTTGAGGTGTATATTAAAACTAATGCCATTATATTTGTTTTAACATTGAATAATTTGTGTTTTTGATGTGAAAAAAATCTAGGGTTTATTTATGTTATAGTTATTCTGTTGCACTTTCATTTCTGAATGGAACTTAATATACCAATACCCCCTTGTTGTTTATTGTGATGTTTGGGAGGCTGCTGGTAACTTGGGATATTGGTGGTCCATGTAGATAATTAAATTACAACATTCACTAAATTTTTTCATACATTTTGATTTTTCAATTTAGTCTTTCCTATAATCATTCTTAATTTTAAAGTTTAATGAATCATTTTAAAAATACATTGACCTGATTATTAGTTTTATTGCTAAATTTTTCTGATTATAATTCATATCGTTATTAATTTAAACAGTTGTTTATGTAAAAGAACTTTGTGTATGTATATTATTGTGTGCATATATATATGTATTTATATTATATACACACTTATTTGTTTACATGTATTTATAATATCAAAATATTGAATAATTTGTAATTTAAAATAGTGTAATAAAATTGTACTAGTTAATAGGATACAATAATACAAAATGTATTAACTTTGTGATAAAAATAACCCTGAAAGGAAAAACAAATATTTTGCCATTTTAATTTAATGAATTGAATTGAATTTAAAATAGTATATTTATCAATGACTTGTTGCTTATGTTTGCTATTTTAGCTAATTCTAATGCACATTTTTCTTCACAACAAATAATTGAATTATAATTGAAGTAAAAAATGCATTCCCAAATTATACTATTATATAGACATAGTTTGAAGCGCATTACCAGTTCCTGGGGAGATATATACCGTGATCTATTTTGGGGAAGATCATTGTTGTCTCCTGGCCAAACCCAAAAAAACAACTCTTTTTGAGACAGTGGTGGTATCATGGTCAATGAGGATAAGCTGAGACCCTGGTATTTGCAGCTGGCAGTAATGACAAATTAGGTTGGCACATAACACCCGTTCACTCTTTCACACCTAAGCACTCTCTCGGAGCCTGTATTTTCTGGCAGATGGGATTGGCACACGAAACCCCCCCCCCCTCCGCCTCAGTCCATGGTGGCAGGAAATCCTTTGCCTTGCCATTCTGGCAGATCTGCATTACACACACCCTCCTGTGCTGGCCAGTCTGGACAAGTGCTTATTATCTTTTTTTCATCCATAATGGCAGATGTAGTGGGCTCATTTACCCTGACACACTGTAGGCATGTGTGACGCACATTCAATCAACACCAATCAGGCTGTTGTGACATGCACACAACACCCTGTAATGCTATTAGTGGTGGCAAAAGAAAATGTCACACACATTTATTTTCATATTTATAGTAATAGAATAATTTTAAAAAGAATACCTTCACTTTATTACTAAATAGCTGCCTTACAGTCTGTTTTTCCTCAAACGGAACTTGGAACATTCTTGACATTAACCAAACGAGAAAAAGAAAGACAGCTTGCTGAGTTAACCATGATTGTTACAGGAATTCGCCTTTTCAACAAAGAATGTGGTAAAGGAGGAGAAGGAATTGATGACTGTAAGTTCATATTTATTGGAAAATCTATATTTTTTAAAAAATATAGTTATAAAGATAGAAAAAAACATACTAAAACAAAATAAAACATTTTATTAATTAAACCCTTTTTCTATCAATTTATAATTTTCAGTACCAGCTATTTTAAATGAAGCAATCCCTGCTACTATGCAGAGTGTTGATGAGGAAATTCAAAGCACACTCAATAATGCCTACAGATATACTACATTAATAGAAGAAATGCACAAAAGGCAGATCAAAGAAGGGCCATCTGTTCAGTTGTTAAAAGAAGCTCTGATTAATTCTAGACAACATGAAACATTTCTAAGAATTATTTTGGTAAAAAAATGTGTAGACATATACATAGACATACATTATCATGTATTCATCAATTTTTATGTATCCATTTTCGATTATTAATTATAACTGTTATTTTATTTGTAAGCATTTTCTATTAACACAAATAAATGTTTGCCGACATATTAACACAAATAAATGTTTGCCGGCAGGACCACAGCAAGGAGAAGGCAACCTCAACACTTTTCAAGGGCCCTCAAGCCTCACTTTAATTTTTTTCTGCAAATCTAGAGCAAAGGGGCCCCATCTGTCATAATCCATCAGAGGCTAATATCTCTGGCTGCATCCCTGCTTTAGGAATAGCAATAGTTTAGTTTCTATAATAAAACATTATTTTCCTTACATTTTCAAATCTATTTCTGGGTCATTTGCTGCATATTATTTTTTTTTTCCTGTGGTAATTTTTTTTAAGCTAATAAAACGATTTGAAAATATCATTTTAAGCTCTTTTTTTATGTATATACATAATGGTAGTGGAAAAGCTCAATTTTTAAAAAAAAAAATTAGCTGATTTTTAAATTTTAATGAAAATTTATTGCACATTCTTTTCACAGACTGACATCATTCATTGTGCTCACCAAGTAGAATCATTGGAAAATCAGTTAGGGACTCGAATGGAGCAACTACAAGCAACAGTACAGTCTAAAACTGCTGTACCAACTGCTCAAGTTTATGTATGATAAAAATAATTAGCAAAATGTAACATTCATTTATGAATAAAAAAAATTCCTTCCTTATTTTATAGCTTTTAATTAATTTATTTTTTATGTACTAATTTTCTATAAATTACCAAAATGGTGTTTAGAAGGCTGATCCTTAAATTTTAAACATCTTGAAACCATAATTGAAACCTTTTTTTAATATTACATTGAACTTATTCAAATTTCAGTAATGTTAAAATTACTAATAACATTTTAAATTATCTCCATAATATATGGAGAAAGATTTCATCAAGAAGTATATAGAAATTTCTTACAAAGGCCATCTAATTTATCATTTCAGCCTCAGTTTATTCATTTAGCTCAACTTTGGAGTGGATTTCAGGATGAGATGGTGCTACTTAGTGTACTTAGTAACATTTTAGCCAGCTTGGAACCTTTCACCAGGGTATAAGATTTATATTATTCATTAGTCAATAGATTAAAATGGTCATCTATTACAGAGGTTTTCAACCTGTGGTCCGCGGACCCCCAGGGGTCCGCTGGGAGCTTCAAAGGGGTCCGTGGGCAAGTCAATGAAATTAGGGATTTTCTCGTATAAAATATCGCTTGGTTTGGTTGATTGGTTAGCTTTTTAGCTAAACAAAAAAATGCAAGCTATACCAATGTTTCAGGTACAGACAACAATGTGCAGAATTGAAAACTCTGCTAGTACTTGCTTATGCTACGTCTGATATATGAACTAGAGTGCATACTACATGTCCTTGTTTAGTGAGTTTTTGAGTCATGTCATCTTGGCAATATTTCTTACTTGCTGAGCTCTGGCGTCACTGTTAAAACATCCGCAAGTGCGACAACGTGTGTATTGTTGATAAATAGTCTGGTTGATCGTACTGTAATGTTTTTATAACATACTTTGGAAAGGCGAAAATGCGCCATAGGTACTATGAGATTACAATGACTGTCATGTTTAGAGAGAGTTTGTATAAATAGGTGACACATACCTGGGAAAAAGATGACCTAGTAGGCTGGAATTAAAAGCAAGGCTTAGCGCCCTATTGTTTTCAAGAGATAAATGTTGTGATGAGCTAATTATCTAGTCTGGTATCGTATGTATGACGCCGAACTTCCACATGGGTTTGATTAATGTGACAAAGAATCAGTGTCCGAAAGTTTCTAGGTTGAGCATTGTATTTACAAGAATATAGGTTAAAGGTTGTATTTTAAAGAATATGGATCATTGGGTCTGGGATGAGAGTTAATTAGTTTGTCACTAAATTACAAAGGTTCAGGGTTACTGCTGTTTTGATTGAAATAACAGAATATCCCCAATGAGGCACGGACCAATCAGAGACAACAACATAGGTGAGAAGTCGCAGTAATTAGGGTCTTATAAAAGAAGTTAGCAGATCTTTTGATAGGTATAGAGATTGGAAGAGAGAAAGAGAGGGGAGGAGGAGAACAGAGTGTTACAGACATACAATTCGACAAAAATAGGCAACCCACAGGATAGACTAGTGATGTTTCATTGAATATGTATCTTGGAGTGTATAGTTTCATGCTACTTATATTTTGAAATTATATTTTGTGTAATCGTCACATAAAGTACAAAAATAGGACTTGGCAGTTGAAATCATTTTTTTTCTGATGTCTGTGAATAAGTACACGCTTAGAAAAAGTGTCAATCACTACCAGAGAAGTGAAGACAGACACTTATCATCACAGTAATGCTCAATGTATAACTAATAATACGAATATTTATGACACCTAGTAGCATGAATAAATTTGTGAAGAGGAAAACTGACCAGAACCTGGAAGATTCTGATGATCAAGCAGCCAAAGATGAACGAAAAAGAAAGCGACGCAAGTATAATCCAGAATAAAACCTATTTAACTGGCTGTGAACAAGAACAATTGGTCGAATTGTCGTCCGACACTGCACTTGCAGTTCAGCAGACTGCCACTGTTGTCGTTCTGGCTAACATGTTTCCAGGAGTACTCGCTGCTGTCAGATAAAGCCATCAATGTCCTGCTACCATTTTCTACGACGTACTTGTGCAAAACTGCATTCTCTGCTGTTACTGCAATGAAGACCAAGTACGGGTCCAGACTGAACATTGAACATGAAATACGCAGATGTTTATCACGCATACCACCATGTTTGGACAAACTCTGTAGTGCAAAACAGGCACAGCCTTCCCACTGAACAGAAAACTGTAACAGACATACCAAGGGGCCAACCTGAGGTATGAAACGTCGAAGCCAGGGTGCCTTGGGCTCTGGGGGTCCATCACCCGAACTTGGTATGTCTGTGGGGTCCGCAGGGTAAAAAAGGTTGAAAACCTCTGATCTATTACACTAAGTAATTTTAATTATAATGTTACTTTTTTAACTTACATATATATCTTTTTCATGATCTGGTATTTTCAATTAGGGACATAAGGAACAGCTTAATGATGAACTCATTAATCCTTATCTTGAAGGACTTGTTGTAAAAACAGATGAGATGAGAATCCAAGAGGTATTGAACATATAAACTTTTTAAATTGAATATACTTTGCATCATTTATTCAGTTCAATGCTATTGATTGAAATCAAATAACAGAAAACAGTCAAAATTTAAATTCTTTGGAGTAATTTTTTTAAATATTATTTTTCAGACAAATGACCAACGTGTTAACCCAAAAGATTATAGATCTGAAAAGTGGGAGTGGTTATTTCCAGATACAACAAAAAATTTCTCTAGGCTTCAAATTCAGTACAGGGTAAGGATCATTTTTTTTACTTTTGCTTACAGCCAGGGAGTGAACGTGGGTGATGCTTAGGAGCAGGATAGCATAATTAATGATGGGACAAAAGAGGACAGAGGTAGAATTTGTTATTTTAGTAGAAGATAGTTAGAACAATTGAGAGAAGAGATATTTGTTTAGACTTAGCAAGTAAAGATGTGTCTTTTTTTTTTAAAAAAGATTTTATAAAGTGAATTGAATGGGAAACATATTCCTGTGTAAAGATTTTGTGAATAACTTAAGTATATCAAGAGAAGTGTTTTGAAGAGGTTAGAGCCATGAAGTTATTAAACAAGCTTATAATAAGGTGGAGCATAATTGTTCTATGGATTTTTAATTTGCCTTTATAATTGCATTTGGAGAATCTGACTGTTGGCTCTTTCATAATATTTTGTGATACAGATCTCAGATATATATTCCACTTATCAGCCACTGACTTTTAATTTCCCAGTTTAATTTTTTCTATTTACCATTTAAGTTTCCACCTTCTTTTTTTAAGGGATATTGTGCATACACTCTTGGCACATGTGACAGACTACTTGTGCCAGGAAATCCTGAAATCGGAATTATGAGATTTAGGGAACACTATTATGCTTTCTCATCTAAAGAGGCTGCCTATAAGTTTGCTGAGAGTCCTCAAGAGTAAGATTTCATGTTTTTTTCTTGAGTAAAAATGACTCAATTGTTATATTATAATGATATAAGCCTAATATTTTTTTTTCAATTTTTTAGCTACATGTATTAATTTTAATGCACTGCGTGTGACAACATTAGGTAAATGCATTGCAGATAAATCCTCTTGCTCAGAACTACAGATTACATGCATAAGTTTGAAAAGCATCTAATACATAGACTATGATGTACTATTATTATGTTTTTTATAAACTGATAACGGGTTTCACTTTCTGTTCTCAAATCTTGTATCTCACTTTTAAACCTGTACAAGTTTAGTGAGAAGGATCAAATTAGGTGCACATGAACATGATTTAAATAATTTCGATTCTATGAATTAACATCTTGTAGAATTACTTTTTAGTTCTATATCAAATAATTCACTGCAGTTTACATAATTAGAAAAAGAGATTATTCTTCAATTAACTCTCAACCATCGTAGCAATGAATTTTCGACCACCGGTGAGCGACATTTTTTTGGACGTTATAATTCTTAATATTTTTACTTTTGGTCAATTTTTTTTTATGCTTTATTATATATGTGCAACGCCGACCCTGGGATACAGTGGCAAAGAAAAATAGATTTTTTATTGTTGTAAAAATTTGGTACTTGGTAAAATATTCCAAGTTTTATTTTGAAAAAAGACATAATGCACTAGGAAATTTTGTCGCTGTGGCTCCCTTTTTTGACAAAATGTCAAAAAAGGGAGTGCTTCACGCGTATTTGAGGCCGGGCTGTTTTGTGACTAAGCATGATTTCTTGGGAAAAGTGAAATTTGGTGATTTTTTTAATATGGAAGGTGATATGGAAGGTGGAAAGTGATCAACTTTTAAATAAGTATAATATCCTTAGAAAAACAAATAAATGGTGGAAAACTTTATTTTTTTATTCATTTAAATGTGTTTCCTGTCACTTATAATAATATAGAAATTTTAATGATCAATTTTGTCTTGTCTAACATTGTGTGAAAATTAGTTGTCTTTTTTCACTCTAGAGGCATGAGTCCTTATTTTTTTTCCAATTTCTATAGTATCATTTAAAGTTAAATAAAAAAACATTATCATAATTTTACTTCCAAATTTATTTAAGTGTTGTACAAATGAATAATGTTTATGTAAATAATAAAGATTTTGTTTAAATTCTTCATACCTTTTTTTTTATTCTTACCGTTTGTGATGTATTTGTATTTTTAGTTAAAAAAAATAATTAAAAAAATCATTTACACTCTAATTTTACAAAATTAAAAATTTCTATTATATCAAAAGTTTTATATCATTAAATAGCTTATTCATTTCCAAATTTAACGACGTATAACTTCACTAGGTAGCTTATAGCATAATGAAAAATGCCTAGTTTTACAAAACACCCTGAAATCAGCTTAAAAAAATGGCCGAAAATGAACAACAGTTGAGAGTTAACCTTTATATTTAACCAATCAGGTGCAAGATTTTGATAAAACTTTTAAGATAGTTTAGTATTCTGAGTGTTTCACATCAGATAATATACCTTATTGTAAAACACCTTGTTCAAATATATTTTTTTCTTGGACGATGTATTGACAATATTACTTTTTTTCTACTTTCTATTTTAGGTTCATTGCACTAGTTGCTGAGGCAGCCAAAAAAAGCCCAGAATTAATTCAACTTTTAGAACTTCATACTCAGTTCTCCACTATTACACCTTATTCACAAGTAATTTCAGGTTGTTTAAGTTAAATTTTTTTCTTTATTTTAAAAACTTTCATTGTATTCTTATGCCTGTAATGGATACTTTTTCAGAATCGAGATGCTGGGAAAATGATAGAAAAACCTATAACAAAATGTGACAGTGGCTCTCAGACAGATACTCACATTCTGGAATCCAATATTGTTAAAACTTATGCTTGGAACGAATGGGAGTTAAGAAGAAAAGCAATCAAGCTGGTAGGGGGTTTAAAGCTAACTTTTTTTAATCATTGATACTAAATCAAAAGGCTGTCTTAAATTATTTAGTCAACAATCAACAGTTAACATTATTGATTGAAATATTTTTTCGGCATCCTAGAATTTTCTTAACTCATTTTAAGAAACTACATAACAAGATATTATTACATAAAAGATAAAATTAAATTTATTTATGCTAAGCCATCAAATGGGATTTATACAATGATTCACCCCCATAAGACTGTTTAAATAATAAATGGCTTCAATTTTAGCTCATAGATACTTTCTTTGGTCAAATTTCACAATTTTAGTTAAATTATTAGTTAGGCCAAAATTACTTAAGATACTGGACACTAAAATGTGATTTCCATTAATTTATTTAAAAACATTTATTTTTATATAGTATTCAAAATCTTCTTTGCTAACTTAGTAATTTTTTTTTTAGTTGTATAGTAGTAAATTGATATAAAACAGATATTATAAGCTATATTTTTTTTTAAATCTTTTAAAAAATACTTATATCAAACTACATTGAAAACTAATTCCTTAGTGAGGACAAACATTGAAGCAGCACAAAATAGTGAAAATTACAGTTTTTTAATAATTATATATGTATATTGTGAAAGCATTGTCCCTTTATTAAATAAACAAGCTTTTAGTGAAAAAGGATAAAATGTAAAAAAAAATTGTCAGCAGTTACTGCTATCATTTTTATTAATAATCAATCATATTAACAATCATATGTTACTGAATATTGTGATATAATTTCTTAGTGCAATATTGATTAATTCTGATGAGCCCATACTTTCTTGAAATGTATATCTGTTGATTTTAGTGACTTTTACTCTTTTAACTTAGGCAAATTTAAGAACTAAAGTAACACATGCTATGCAGACCAATGGCAGCAATATGAGAAGAGACAATGAAACACAGGTGTATTTACCTAAGTAAGTAGCCAACATGAAATTTAATGCACAATAGTAAACAGGCAAAAAAATATCTCAGATTTTACCATCTTCCTTTATAAAATCATTTAATCTGTCTTTTTTTTTAATTACAAAATTTGTTTTTTACTTCTGTCAATAACATAAAGTACAGTTATCATTCAAACTGTAATGTAACAAAAAAATATATTATTTATAATTTAGCCCGGAAAATATTGGCTATTTTCATTCATTAAAAGTTTAAGTTTAGAAAATTTATAAAATTCTTGATTATAAACTTTTACTTCTAGGTATAATTTTTTTTAATACTCATAGTCTGTTTTTTTTAAGGGAACAGGATACACAAACCAAACAAGATAATTACAGTAATGTGTCTAAACCACAAACATTTCTTCATGGTTTGCGTGGTGGTGGTACAGGAATTCCAACAGTTATGCATAAAGTGGATCTTACAGTGGATGTTTCAGAACCACCTATAGTGAAAGAATTTTTAGTGTCAAAAAAAAAATAAACTTTTTACTTTTCAAGAAAAAAATCTGAAGGAAGGGTTAATATTTTAATTGGATTGAGTCTTGTTATCTATTTTATCATGCACATTTTTATCAAATAAAAAAAATGTTCCTTTAATTAAAAAGAAATGTACACATTTTCTTATTTTCAATATTATTCCTCTATGTGGATTACATATAAGCTATGAATTGACATGATTGAATACAATATTTTTTTTATTAATAAACTGTTTTGTTTTAATATTTTTTGAGCAGTTAGATTAACAGAACAGAAAATGCTTGCATTAAAATTTCATCCTTTTATTGTTGATGACTAATAAAAAATAATAATTTGACTTTAATTATGTGTTTATACTTTTTTTTTCTGTTGGCTTGCTTAAAAAAATTAGATTTGTAATTCCATAAACTAATTACTGATGTAGGTGTTATACCATTTTTTTTTTAATTCCCTTCTTGGCTCTAACGGGCCAAATAAAGTGTAGAATCCATCTGTTTCCATAACCTTGGCATATGAAGGGATTGTGTGGTCAGCACAATGCCCAGCCGCCTTTACTTCCCCAACTAAAGTCAGGTACCCATTTAAAGCTGGGTGGACTTGTGGGACGACTTTGCACTGTATTTCACCTGGAAAAAGTTTGGGCCTCACCGAGAATCGAACCCAGGACTCTGTATCTACACCACTCGGTCATCCGTCCCACCTTTATACCATAGTGCCATATAAAAAAAAAGAATAAAGCACACCTTTTTACATCATATGTTTATTTACTAACTCTACTTTTCTTTGGTATCTTTCAAGTGACAGCTTCCATTACCAAAGATTATCCCTATTTACCTTAATAGTTTTGTCGTTGACTCAGGACTTCAGCGACACAGCACAGGATAGATCTTTACACTCCTCTTTTTGCACCACAGATTACAGTAGGGTGGGTATATTTGGGCCTGTCTATTCCTTAATTGTTATGTTAAAGTGTCATTTAACTAAAATAATAGCAGAAAAGATTTTTAACCATTTTTAAAAAATTCAAATAAATTAACAAATTATTAGTTAAAAAATGATGCACCTCTTTATTGATTACATTTATCAATAAATTTAACCCATTAAGGTTTAAATACCATACAACTGTAATACATTTTATTTTAATTACAGGAATTACTAATCAAATTTAAAGACTTAAAACAATATGAATATTAAATATCAGAATTTAAAACACATTTTTAATTAAAATAGAATCATTTGATAATTTAAATGAACAAAGAAAATTATTTAAACCTAGGGTAACACAAATAAAACAGCAAATGATTCACAGTCCACAAAGCTATTGAATGCTTTTTTTTTTTTGACAATTTTTTCCTAACCACAACCAATTAGATTTATTACTCCACTGTGTTGCTCTTGCAAGTGATTTTGTAACTTTTCTTGACTGACCTGACTTTGCTATGCAGAAAAATGAATGAAACATCCTTAATGGTAATAAGATGACGTAGTGTATTAAATTACTGACGTAATTAATAGTATATAACCCAGTGCTAATTAATTAGTCATCATCTTCATCATAGCTGGGGCATTCATTGCTATAAAAAAAAGCCCTTATAAATTGAAATAATAATATACACCATTACAAAAATAATAAAAATTATAAAATAGCAAAGTACTCCCCCAAAAAGGAATGAATGCAGGAAATTAGCCAAGTATTAAAAATTAACATTTATGTTGTGATATTTGATTAGGCAATATATCACAGCAATAATATTTACACAAATAATACAAAGTTATCAACCCTTATCAATCTAAATGTGTCTAACTCAATAAGTACTATTCCACAGCAAAAATTACATTAAATAGCTGAGCAGAATACCAATTTATAGCTATAATAAAACAAATTGATATTCAGTGGAAAAAATACAAATGAGAGTAACGTTTAATTTACATGTCTTGATAACTGCCATAGTCTCATAAAGAGACTTTTTAATATGAACTAAATGTAGGCCTGCATTGCATGAAACAATCAGAAACATGCCCTCTAAAATGTTATAGCTGAAAATGTACATGAAACAAAAAATTAAAATTACCAATTATAGTTAAGAGTAAAATTCATAATTATTAGCAATATACCACAGTACAGGGTTTATTTATTTCTATACACATTATATCACATATAAAATTTATAACAGCTTTGAAAGTGAAAAAACAAATGGTCAATTAAACCTTCATATTTTGTTAATAAATCTTGAAGTGGAGAATGTTTGACAAGAAAATAGAATATCATTAAAACAAACAGTAGATATTACAAAGTACAACCGCTAACTTAATGACAAGTGTTGGAATTAAATCAAAATACAGGTAGTAAACTTTGAATTAAAAATTTTTTTTTTTAAATCATCTTTGATAAAAAATGCACTAAAAAGTAAAAAAAAAAACATTGTATCATATTTATATAAATTATTATTTCAAAATAATAATGCGTGGGTGCCTATCTAGAAACACTTGTATAAAGATTATATATTTATTTTTTGCTTCTGATCAATAAATTTTTTTTTACTTTTTAGTGTATGCTTATTATTTTTATCAATTTTTTTTATTTTATATTTTTTAACTTTTTAGTTTTGAAAGAAGTGAACTTTCTACTGTTGCACACATTAATATATTTTAATTAATTTGGCTAGTCTATAATGACTATAAAAAAAGTTTCACTTCTTCTTCTTTGTTATCGATATATGATTATGGAGGATTTCAAACGACCAGGCCTATAGTTATGATGAACTGCACGGTGGCATCCAGGTCCGTCTCGCTCCCATAAAGTTTTTGATTGAAGTGCTATGCAACATATTTATTTCTGCATGATAATCTCAAGGCTAATTTGTTTCCATAATAAACATTACTAAAATGTTATTAGCTTTGTAATGCTACAAGATTTTAATTCATGGACTTGAATTTATTATAATTATGTATTCTTATGTAGAATCTACATGTCTGCAAAATGGGAGCATTCTTACTAAAATAGAAAAGGTCCAAAAGTGAGTTACAAGACTTGAAGACAAATCTACAGAAAGTGAAACTAGTAAAAGCTTACGAAAATTAAAAGGCTAATATTCATTTTGCGAGCTTCAAAGTTCGAAACGTTACATTATCTACCAAGACAAGCACGTGATAACTTGATAACATGTTACACAGGGTTGAACACTGAAAAAGTTGCAATTCTGTTTTTATATAGTAAAAAATACTAAACAGAGCCACACCATAGTCAATTTAACAAGATTTATAGGGTAAAAAATATAATGAAATAATAGACAAAAAAAAATACTTTGAGTGCCACACTGAACTCAAAGATAGCTGCATGCTGTTACCATTTACCAGGGAAGAGGCGTAAGTGTTGCCGGTCTAACTCTTAGTCTTAGAGAAAAATGTATTGTTTTTATGCTATATACAAAGCACAAATGAACAAAGATCTATATATTTGTACAAAGTAACAACATATACAATTTATATATAACTGATGTTATATAATTTTAAAATTGTAGTAATTTATTATGAATGATTATGCTAAATATATTCAATAAACAAAGGACCATTTTATTGCTATATAGTTTGTGCTTTGTATATAGCATTAAAACATCAATAGATTTTTCTCTAAGAGTTAAGACCGGAAACACTCATGCCTCGTCCCTGCCATTTACATATTCCAATAGAGCATAAACCCATGCATTTTAATTACATGAAAAATACATACATATTCATGAGCCTATAGAGATGGCATTGATAACCTTAAATAATCCACTGTAAAAGTATAAACAAAAGCTATTTAATGTATATCACTTTAAATTGTTAGAATTAACTTTAATATATATGTTTAAAGTTAACATATTCTATTATAGAAAAAAAACAATATTGTACATTTTATTTTCATAAAATTACATTTATATTAAGAACCCTTAAAAGCAATAGTGATAGCCTTAAGTAAAATAATGAAAAGTAAAAGGATAAACAATACCTGTTAAAAGCTTCTTACATTTTATTGTTAAGAATAGCTTCTATGTTAAATGTGGGCATGTAAAAAAAAATTCTGCTTATACATTTGTAATAAAAAAATACAATATCTCCAATTAAAAATAAATACAGATCTATTCCATTATATTCTACTCATACAATAATTTCAACTTAAAGTTCTATCTAGTTTGCTGAACAAGACACTGTAAAAGTGTTTTAAAAAACTAGTTTTCCGGAACAATCCATAGAAGAGAAACTGCTTGATGAATAGGTTAAAATTTATATATAAACTTTTTTGTTCATTATCTATAATTTTATAATTTTTATAATAATAAATTTCCCATTTGGCATTTAAAATGATGCTACTTCATTTATTTTTTTACCAAATTTACTGAAATATTTGTATGAATAAAAAAAATATTAAATCTATAATTATGATTATAATATCAATAAAAATAAAACAAGCTAACAAACCTTATGAACCATATACAAATCAGTATTATTAATAATCCCACTAAAACAATTTAAGAACTGTACATTTTCAGTATTTACACAAGGAGTGGTTATTTTTTAGCAAAAGTCATTTCTATGTCTTCCAATGACTTTCCTTTGGTTTCAGGCACATATTTTGCTACAAACCAAATACTTATGATACAACAAGCACTATAAAGATAAAATACGCCAGAAATATCCAAAAGTTCTTGCATGAATGAGAACTGGCTTGTCACAATGAATGCTGATCCCCATGATGCAACCACTGCTACTGAGCTAGCCACACCTTTGCACCGAGTTGGAATGATTTCTGACATTATCAGCATTGGTACTGGGCCCCAACCAAGGGAAAAGCCAATAATAAAAAATGTTAGACAAAGTACCGGAAACCATGTTTTTAGAAAACCGCCAATTATTCCACTAGACGAAAGTTTGTAAAATAGTCCAAAACAAAACAAAGTAAAAGCCATAATAATAGCACCAAGCTGAAGAAGCTTGCGTCTTCCGGCTTTGTCCATTAAATATACAGCTATAAGTGTAGCTAAAATTTGAACGATGCCAACAATCACTGTTGCTGTGTAAGCAAAATCTCCCACTGCTGATTCAAATATGGAAACTGTAAAGAACATGACAACATTTATGCCTGTTAACTGTTGAAAAATCATGATGAAAACTCCTATTATCAATGGATAAAAGAGTTCCTGCTTTTGAATTATCTCACTGAATGAGACCAGTTCCTCAGGGTCAGCTCCATCTTCCATTTCGCGGCACTCTTCTAGAACATTAGTGTGATGATCACGCAATGCATGCAAAGAAGCAATAGCTTCTGTTTTTCGATTCTTCATTAACAGCCATCTGGGAGTTTCAGGGATAAAATATGTTAGAATGCCACCAACGACACATGGTACTATGCACAGATTAGCCAGCCATCGCCATTCAAAAAACACTCCAAGTATATAGGCAGCTGCAATGCCGATAGTGACCAAAAGCTGAACGCATGACCCAAGGATTCCTCTCATTGAAGCAGTGGATATTTCTGCAATGTATATTGGCACACAAACTGTTACCATCCCACTTCCTACACCAGTTAAAAAACGTCCAAAATAGCATTGATAGCTCTCAGAAGCAGATGCTATTATGAAAAATCCAGAAGCAAAAGGTACTGATAAAACTGAAAGAGATAATTTTCTGCCAATCTTTTCGATCAACCATCCCCCTAGCGGTCCCCCAAATAAAGCACCAATGGTTAATAGAGAACCAAACCAGCTACTTTCGTCCTTATTAAGAACACCTCTTTTTATCATGCTGGGAATCGAAGGTGAACTGTATCCGATTGCAATTCCAAAATTAAGTGCTCCTATCAAAGCACAAATGCTTATGCAAATCAACTTCTTGTGAGATCCTTCATATTTAGAATAAACTATTCGGCCTGAACCGACTTCGATTTGTTTTTCCGCCATTTTGAAGCAATGCTACGTTGCTCCCCTCAGTCTCACACAGTGTCAAGGTCGACTTTTCCTTTAGTCACATGACTTCAAATAATAACTGTAAACAACAACTTCGTCATAGATCGTAACGTCGGGAAGTTAGCGAAATTTAAAATGCTCACCTTGCTAACCATTATTTGCTTTTTGCAGCCAGCTTACAGTTTTTTGTACCCGTTACATGCATCATGTCTCATAGATTGGTATGTTTCGTGATATACTTTTTATTTGCCATTTGTATTCATAACTCTCCCCGGTACTTGGTGGTAGTTTAAAACTACTAATTAGATAACTTATTTATATAACGGTTATATAACCCAAATAACTAATTTATATTATTTTTGGAATTACTTAAGGCACTGGCTACGCGACCAAACGTTTGGTCTCCTAATAGGTACTGGCTACGGTACCAGCCATTACTTAATGGTAGGATTTTAGTCATGGGCGTATTCAAGAGGGGGGCATCTGTCATAAAGTTGTTACAATAAAACTGAACTTAATTTACTGAAAGTTTATCACATAGAAGACAACGTGAATGTTCATACATCAAACATAATAAAGAATTATATCTGCAAGTATAACTGATTACATTATTGTCATTTTTAAAAGAATTTTCTTTAAATTTTTCCTTTTTTTGAGATATTCTTTTTCTGTGGATACTCATCATACAAAGACCAGATAAACGATCATCACCAGTTGTTGAGCGTAGCCACGTTTTTACTCGTCTTAGAGTGCTAAATGATCTCTCGATTGTGCCTGTTATTACTGGAAGAGCCAGTGCTGTAAAAAAAGCCATCTTAATTATGGGGAAAAATTGGTTTCATCTAAAACCTCACATAGAGTCATTGTTTCTTTTTTTCCCCCTTTACTAGTTTTACATTTCCATATATCATACCAGGTTTCACTCTCCTTGATTAAATTGTCAAATGCATAATATTCAGCAATTGACCCGGCTTGATCCTTAAATGCGAGTCATTCTTGTTTTGTCATCAAAAAGGGATGCAAAACTAAAAGGGAAAATGCTGGTTTATTTTCTACACAAAAAGAAGTTTCCAGTTGATATAACAGAATCAAGGTAGGGTGTAAAACGGTTATTCTAAAATAATCCTCAGGCAAATCAACTTTTGTATTTTCCCTGTTCATTTATCTTCCAGCTTTTCGTGAAGGTTTATGTTGACACAAATGTCATCTGCAACACCTTTTTGTAACTAAAAATTTCCTTATACCTCTAATCACAATTTTGTCGATCAACAGCCAATGTAGTCAACAATTCTTTAATGTATTTTTGTTCTGCCAGTAAATCTAAATGCACTGACTGCAATTTTTGGGTCCCAGCTTCTAGCTTTGATGAATATTTTTGTATAATAACTAAACAAACAACAAATGTACCCCAAACCTAACCTCTTACAGCACAACTGATGTGCAACTTGCTTGCTTTTTCCAGATTGTTCTAAATATTCTAGTTGTTTAACAATTTCTGTCACATTTTCAGCAAAAATCCGCAAGATTTTATATTTATGTGTCCATCTAGTTTCACATATCAAAGGAACATTTGGAATTAGTTTTCTTCGCGGAAAAACACTATAACTGACTTAATTGTTTCTATTGTGTTTCGTACAGCATTCACATTATTTAAATCGTTCATGACAAGATTTAGTTTTCATGAACTGCAATGTACAAAAGCTGCATTTGGGTTTTTTTTTCTTCGAATTATTGCTTCCTACTTCCTACTTTACATGCCATTGTAGAACATCCGTCATATTCTTGACCAACAAGACTTGTCATATCTAATCCAAATTCTAATGAATTTGTAATTATGGTGTTCTTTGACAAATCTAACACCAAGTGACATCTGCTCAATGCAGTGGCGTAGCTAAGGAGGGGCGAGGGGGGGGCGGTCCGCCCCAGGTGACAGCATATGAAGGGTGACACTATGTCACCTCCAACAAAATTTTTCAGCCAGGCTAAGGTGCGAAAATAGTCTGAAAATAGAATTGTAATAAAAACCCAACCAACACAGGAAATGTGACCAGACGTTTTGTATACAGATCACATGTCAGCCGTAATTAGATCAGCGTTGGTACAGTTGAATTGCGGGAAGCATTCCTTTGATTTTTTCATCTGAAAGGTAAAACAGCTACTGCATTGACTGGCGATATCCCCGAGAAACTAGAAAACGAAGGACTGGATATTCAGTTATGTCGCGTTCAAGGGTACGATAATGCAGCAAGCATGGCTGAAATCCACAGTGGTGTGCAGCAAAAGATCAAAGACACTAATCTGAAGGCAATTTTTCACCTTGTTCGAATCATTCTTTGAACCTTTGAGTAACGTTTTTTGGAAGTCTTGAGGTGCTTTACACATTTCTTGCTCTGTCGACTGATCTTTGGGATGTACTAGAGAAATACACAGGTCCACAACTCGCTGGATAAACAGGTCTAACAGTGAAGAGACTGTCCACAACTCGCTGGAGTGCATATGCCGATGCGGTTAAGTCAGTGATACAGAAGTTTAACCAGTTTGTGGAAGCCATTGAAGCTCTGTGTGACGTCGAAGAAAGTGTCAAGACAAGAGGCGCTGCGCACAATCTGTTGCCAGCTTATATGCGACTTTTCTTTCATTTCGTTCTTGTTTTTCTGAGGTGATGTTTTACAAGAAGTCGACTTAGCACAAAAGTACATGAAAACACCAGGTATTACTGTGGACATGGTTGCAACCAAACTAAGGGCTCTCAAGAACTTGATATCCCTACAGAGAAGAGAATCATAAGAAAGAGAAGATTACCAGAAAAGTAGGCAAGAGATGCTGGATTGTCATTGCAGCAGGAGACCAAGAGAGCAATGTTAGAGTGTCTAGACCATTTTCATATGGAGTTAGATACGAGAGAAAAGGCAGTGAATGACATTTTGCTGACTTCTTCTGCCGTTCAGCCAGACCATATGAGTTGTGCCAACACCCAAGAAATACAGTTGTCTGTTACCAAGCTCACAACTGTGTATGATGAGCTTAAGAAGACCTTTGTCTAGAAATTCCACGTTTAAGGCAACACGTACAAGCAGCCGAAATAAATTTGGAGGAAGCCAAGCACTGATTTGTACTGCAACTCCTACAGTTTATCATCAAGTGGGACTTTTTTGAATCATTGCCATATCTTACGCTGACTCTAAGATTCTTTCTGACAATATGTGTTTCTGTGGCATCGTGTGAAAGAAGTTTCTCGAAAATGAAACTTATAAAACATTACATCCGGTCAACCATGAGCCAGTCAAGATTGTGAGATTGTCGGATATGGCTGTTCTGTCCATTGTATTGTCGTGTTTTGCATTTAGATGTTCTGAAAGTGAACAGTTGCATTTTAAAAATATTTGGATTTAAACTATTTATTTTGTGGTATTGGATTCTGATTTTGTCTTGGATCATACATGTAAGCAGTAACTTACCGGTCAGTAGAGTAAAGTAGAGCCTAGAGGTAGAGTATTTATGAAAATTTAGCTACACCTAATCATTCAGCAAAGGGTCACTGGGGTGACATTTGAACCAACCGCCCCAGATGATGTTTACTCTAGCTACACCACTGACTCAATGCCTGAAATGTATGTTGTCTCGTCGGCAACTATAGAAAATGCAATTGAATTATTTGCTTCATGAACAATGTCTTCAGGCAAGAGAGACCCACAAATTTCAATCATAGTGTTTTGTGTAGTTGCCAAGATATACTTAGTACTACAAGGTCCAATTGACTATTGATTACCAAGAACTTCATCTCCAGATTCAACACAAACTCTAACAGGTCATAAAAATTACCAGAATTTGATTCTTTTCCACGAAGTGCAAAATCATGCATGCCACAAAATAGGATTGTAAAAATTATGGGACCCAGTTTGTTGCGATTTTCTTTAATCTGTCTTTTAAATGATGGTTCAACTGCTCATCTATAGAAACTGCTTTGGCTTCCAATAATGCAACAAAATAGCTTGCATCCTTAATGGGATCCTTTGTGCCATGTGCTTTGCATGTGGCTATGTGCATCTTCATTGAAATCTTTAATTGTTGTTCATGGTTTCATGACAAATGACCCCTGAACTCCTGGAATTACTTTCTGCGGAAACAACACGCAATATTTGCAACAGAACCTTTTAACATTTGCAAGTATACAACCCACAGTGAATAGTTTTGATAACCAAGCATATCTAAAACCTCTGTTTCCACCACTGTCAGCTCTGAAAATCATACTTTTTATCAGGGGGTCCAATAGGGTGGTGCTTAAAACGAACTTTCAAAAATCTCTGCTCTCACCCCCTATTTTTGTTCGTTTATATATAGAAACTCTTAAAATAAAATATTAAGGTATTCAGTTCATGTTTACTGGTAGCTCAATGGTGTCAAATTTAGGAGTATTGGACTGTGATGAAAATACAGTGTACTGTTGTTGTGTGTATAACACTGTATAATATTAATTCAAGTTATTTGGATTGTCCTACACTGCTGTACTAAGCATATAAAACATGTAAATAGGTCTGGAAGTGGTAATTTAATACACGGCAGGCCAAGTAGGCCTAGACAAAGAAACTATTAGCAACACAGTATAGGCCTACCTACACCACCTAGAAACTATTGGCAACGTGCCAGTTTGACAATTTGCCAGCAAACAAATAGTTAAGAGATAAATTTTATAGCATTACATATACCGTTGGACAGTTCGCTGTCAAAGAATACTACACAGATCCCAGTACGCAGAACATCTCAAAGCCGAGTTCCAAGCTGATTTGCCTATGGTTGTGCATTGGGATGGAAAGTTGATTCCGTATCTCACAAATAAAGAATGCATCGACAGACTTCCTGTAATTGTTTCTGGGAAAGGAGCATCACAGTTGTTAACTGTTGCGAAACTGCCTTCCGGAACTGGTGCTGCACAGGCCGGAGCTGTCTTTCAAACTCTGCAAGACTGGGGTGTTAGTGACAAGATCAGAGGCATGTGCTTTGATACTACTAGTTCCAACACTGGTCGGATTAGTGGTACCTGCATCCTGCTGGAGCAAAAACTTTAACAAGGTCTTCTATCACTTGCTTGCAGACATCACATTATGGAACTGATTCTGGGCCCAGTCTTCCAAGTCTGTCTAGGTGCCACTTCATCTCCTGATGTTCTGCTATTCAAACGCTTCCAGGATCATTGGCAGTTCATTGACAGAGCAAACTATGAAACATCACTGACAAATTCAGACGTGTCTACTTCGCTAGAAGATGTGCGCAACTCTCTGATTGAATTTGCTCAGAAGCATATTCAAGAGCAGCAGCCAAGAGTTCCTGGAACTTGCTATGCTATTTCTTGGGGTCGTTCCTGAAAGAGGAGTGCACTTCATTGCTCCTGGAGCAATGCACCATGCTCGCTGGATGTCGAAGCTGGATGTACAGCCTGAAGATATGAATGTTCAAAGGGCAATTTAGACTGACAACCAAGGAAGAGAGAGGTCTTCAAGAGCTGTGCATCTTTATTGTACGTGTCTACATGAGAGCCCGGTTCATGGCTAATCTGGCAGCCGCTGCTCTGTACAATGATATGCTGTTGCTCCAATCAATTCTCAGCTCCTCCGGAATCAACAGAGCTGTTTCCAGTGCTGCACCCAACAAGTTTCAAAGCACCTCTGGTACCTGTCCCCTGAATTGGTTGGGTTGGCATTCTTCGATGATCAGGTATCGGCGGAAACAAAAAGACGCATGGTAAATTCCATGAATGAAAGCGATAATGAGGAGCCAGAGGACATCAAGCTAATATCTGTTGATTTGGAATCCTTCAACAACAGGAGGCTCGAGGACTTCGTGTCGCCAAAGTCTAAGAGATTCTTTGACATGCTGACTCAGATGAGTGGACCAACCATGAAGATTATCGGCGATCTTTGGAGACCGTTCGGCAGATTCAGGTTGTCAACGACCATGCAGAGAGGGGTGTAGCATTGATTCAAGAGTACAGTGGAATCCTCACTAGAGATGAGGAGCAACTTCAGTTCCTGCTGCAGACTGTTCAACAGCATCGACAATCCTATCAAGACACTAAGAAACAGACATTGTCAAAATGACTTCTTATCGGACTGATAACATTGAATTATAATTACACGTAGAATATTGTAGATGCAGGATTGTTTGTGCTTGTTTAATAATTCATTCTACTGTTTAATGTTGTGTTTGAGAAACTATCTTTGATTTAAAAAGCCAAAAATTCCAAAAGCGTGATCTGTTTACTTGTTGAACGTGGCCTACCTAAACTTTGGCTTCATTGAGCTACCTCTAAATATTAAGATATTAGCACCAATTTTTTTCCTAGATGTTTCTACATCCAAAGGAACAATTTAAAGGGGTGAGACCTAAAGAAATCAAGGTTTTAATTTTTAATGGTTCCTAAGCATCACCCTAGGGTCCAACAATCACAATTCAGCAGCAATTTCAACTCATTTGAAAGGTTGTATGTCAAGACATACCTTCCAATATCCAATTTAGGAAATGAAGAAGTAACAGTGACAATCAAATTAAAAACAGTTGCTTCAGTTGAACTTGTACTGTTGTCCTCAATGCTTATGATAAGTCAGATGCTGCAGACGCCCTAAAATCTTCTAATAACGGCTTTTCAGAATCCTGCAATTGCTCTACTTTTCGTTTTATTGAGCCTGTAAAAAAATTCTGATATCCATCTTTTTATATTAATTTTTTAATGCCTGAATGAATTTAGGATAAATTAAAAAATTCACTCAGTAGCAGAGGATTATAAACTAATAAGAGTTGCCAGATAACAAATAAACCTGAATGCCAAAAACATTTTCGAATGTCAATTCAAGCTACAGAAGGTCAAATTAAAAAAAAAAAAAATTAAAGTCGGAACATGCTTGTGCTTGTAGTCAAAATGTTTGAGAAATAAACATCATGGCATTGCCCCCCCCCCAACCCCCTTGGAAAAATTCCTAGCAGACACCCATGATTTTAGTATTACTTTTGGATTGACTTAATGGATTTCATCACCTCTGATTAAAATAAAAAGAATCATTTGAATGCTACAAATAATTTAAATGCTAGCTACTAAGCTAGTGTTGAAATATTTGAAACAATAAAATAAAATAGTTTTAATCACAGCTAACCCTCTATAGTTAAAACGTATCATATCATTAAGTTCCCTTAGCCCTTGGGGGCCATTGGAAAGATAAAATTTTCTGTAGGTGCAGCTTAATAAGAAGTAGTGAGGCTGTATACACATACAAGTCAAACTAGTAACTAGTCTAATCCAAGATGTGGGATTGGCTAGTCTAGATTAAAATACTTCATCTATCTAATGTTCTTATTAAACTTGAATTGATACTTGAAATGTGAATAAAATGAGCAGCAACGTAATTCTCAGTCTCATCCAACAATTATGAAGTAACTTCTTGTTGTGACACAATTATAAACTTTATTTACAAATTCGGTTCATATGAATATTAATCACAATGTCCAAATGAATACAGCATGTACATATTTGAATGTAATATATGTTTGTTTATTTTTAAATTTGTCTATTATTTTTGTCGTTATTTAAATCAATTGTGTTCTAGATAAAATTTGGCACACGTGTAGATTCTACATAATGATACACAATTCTAATAATTTCAAGTCCATTAATTAATAATTTGTAGAAGTATAAGCTAATTACTTTTTAGTAATGCTTATAATGGTTAAAAATTCACCTTGAGATATCATGTCAAATTAAATCAAGTAAAGCACTGGTACATATGTGTGCAAAATAAGGAAGCTTTTTTAGTCAAGTATTGACATGCCAAATTAGACTAGATGTGCAACAAACAATAGAAAGTTAAACTCTTCTTCAACTAAAAATTATCTAGTAAAAAAAAATATATAAATAAACCTTTTTTAAAAAAAACTTTACTAATTGCATTAAAAATTTTCCTTATATCATACTATTTTTGATATAAATTAAATCATCACTAACATTAAAAGGGCGAGTGACAGTATACTTGACTAAATATCTCTTTACATTAGATAATAAATTGCAATAAATAAATAATCTGTATATCTAGATGGCCACCAACGCTTATATGTGAATGCTTGGAACATCTTTCTGCATCAGCATGACGGTTTCTAGGACTCACACTTATAAAGCCTTTTGTGGATACAGTGACTTAAAAAGATGTGTTTAGTGCTGAAGCTAGTCTTTCTTTTCCTTATCTTAAAATCCCCCCCCTTCACCTTATGTCCAGTTATATTTTGCTGTCACTGTGGTGTTGACCATAACTTTCATCTTCACAGTGCTTACTTCCTTGCCATCGTCACTTCTCTTGTTTGAAATTTTGGTGCTGAGCTCTTGGAGTCACGGTTGCAAACAAAATAAATTGAAGAGAAACTTTCATTTTCTATGACTTAAACTGCAGACAAAAAAGGTTGATCGTGGGCGATTCAGGAGAAAATATAATCAGACCAATAGGGCAGATTAGTAAATAACTGCATATAGAATAAAATTGGGCTACCAATTTCTATCAAGGTTTCTGTGGGGCACGGAACAAAAAATGTTGGGAAACACAAACACCCCCCCCCCTCCCCAATTATTTTGCCTTTTTTTATTAAGTTCTGACCAGTAATGCAGCGATGGTTGTGCAGGCTACCAAAATAGTCCTATTGAAAATATTTTCAGCCTATAGACTTTTTAGTGGATTTATATTTACACCTGTTATTAGTCATCCAATATTTCACACATTTTTTAGTACAATAAAAAAAATACCTTGCTGCCTAATGGTGAAAAAAAAATTGAGAAATTTATGTTGGCACCTGATTGAACTCTCTTATGTTTAGCAAACCGAGACTAAGTCCCTTAGGGCTCGTGAAATGAAACCTGCTGTGTCTCTCAACATCTGGAGACTGCCATAGAGCCCGATGGCCAGCGAGTTTCCCGACTCGTCCAGTCTGAAAGCCTCCAGACGTGGACACTTATTCAACAAGTGATCTACCGTTTCCTCTTCCTCCCCGCAATGTCAACATCGTGAGTCGTATTCGGGTCTCATACTCCCAAAATAGGCGCCAATCGGACAATGCCCAGTTCGGAACTGGGCTATCAGTGCCTGTTCGCCTCTCCGAAGCCTCCACCACGTGTTGGATTTAGAAGGTCGCTCCATATTCCTTCTTACCTCTCGCCCTGTGGTTCCTCTTTCCCAGTTTGAAAGCCATACAGTTTATTCAAGGGTGCGTAACCTGGCGATGCGTAAGCACCCCGTAGCAAAACGAGCACGGGAAGTTAGTCCTGGTGTAGACAACACTGTTACCGAACGCTGTGCATTGCACTAAGCATCGCCCCTCGAAGGCCGGTTGGGGCTTCGAAGAAAAAGCTATACAAACCCACTCTCAAACAATTGAAATGATATGTTGGCACCTAACGCTTCCCATTTTCAAGCTTTCATTTTTGTGGATGCTGGCTGGACTTGGGTCAAGATTATTGTCAATGAATGACAAAGTCAGCAGATCATTGCAAAATAAGGACATAGCTACTAGTATTTCACCAGAATGCTTGGAAGTTTAAAAGTGGCCATTCAGAATCTTTGAAAAGCTGGAATTATTGTTTTTCATGGCTATAGAATTTGATGCTCAAAGGATGAAAGTTCTAGACTAATTCCTAGAAGAGAGAAAGAGATATTTTAGGAGAATACCACCTGAACAGGCAATAGAAAATTTAGCACAGAAATATGAAAATATCAATGGAATTGTCATTTCATTTGAAAGTTAAAAATTTTAATTAAGATCATCCATGTCTTAAGATTGACTCTCAGAGTTGGCATTTCAATAGATCACAAAATAGCATTGGGAATGATAATATCTTTAACACTTTTGCTTATGTAATAATATAAAAATGAGAATGATTTTCATTAAAAATTTCATCTGTATTTTTGTTTCTTAATCTTTTACCTTTGACTTCAGGAGCTTTGGATTGTCATGCCAAGAAACTAGCCAAAAAATAATCAATCAGATTGATGTTTGGAAGGGAGATGACTGTGGCACTGGTGAGAAATGTAAATACACTGTAAGTTTTTCTTTAACTGTATCTCCTTTGAAACCTTATGTGATAAACAATATCAATGATTTTCATATGGCTTTCTTATGGTAAAGTAGAGCACAATAGCAGGATTTAAGGAAGATTTTTCTTAATGTGAATTAGTGTTCAGATAACATGTATTAGCTAATACTATGAAAGATTTTCTTTGAGGAAGACTCGTAGCTCTTCATTTAGCTGCTGAGATTCTGCAGACATTTGTCTTATAAAAATAATCTGATCCATTTCAAGGTTTTTCACATCCATGGTAGTGTACTGTTAGTAATAGTTTTTCTGCGTTTACACAAAGCTGTTTTGTGAAGTTTTCTTTTCTCTCTCCAGTTCCCATACTGTATTTTGCATGGAGAAACAACTGAAATGAATCCCTAAGCTGCTATTTATGTTAAATATCTGAAACAAATCTTTCCATATGATTACTACCAGTATGAATATTTGTTCCTTATTTCAGTTTTACTTCTATGAAAAATATATCTTTTATCTGGTTTTTAATAGGAACATTATATCTTTGCATTGTACCTTAAAGAGTTTTATCATCATTAAATTTCTTATGTTGATATGATTGTTCTGGTTTTATTTTATACGGTTCTTTGACATAAATATTTAATTTTTAAAAACTTAATTTGTTTGCTATAAAAATAACTTAACATTGTGTTTAGAGCCCAAATCCAAAAAAAATAAATTATATTCTTCTGTTGTTATGTGTTTGAAACACACCTATGATTCAGTGGTTTCTAATTTACCATTGCAGCTTTGGTTAAGGTGAGGATGACAAATGCTCACAAGAAACTTTCCCACTAGTGTTTTCAGGATTAGATAACTTCTCATTATGACAGGAACACAATAGGATTTATTTCTTCCAAGATGTTGATGTAATTATCATTTTACATGAATTTTTTTTTTCCTGTAGTTTGTAAGCTTTGAAAATTCAGTTCTGAAGGCGACACACACAACTCCTGTTAAGCAGTATGTGGATGACCTTACATTTGTATTTAAAGAGAATGAACCTGAAGTTTGCCTGGTAAATGTAAGTTTCATATAATTTCTTTTCACCATTTATGGAGTTTTCCAAATTATAAAATAATATGTGAGAGTTTCATGTTTAACAATAACTTAATTTGCATTTATTTGAATAAAGTAATACATGTACATTAGGGTGACAAACAAATGCATTGTAAAAAACTTTTTTTTTTAATGCTCTCAACCTTTTTTTGGTTCCATTTAATGAAAATATTATATTGGTAAATTTTGGAGACAATCCTTTGATGTTTAGGGGTTGCTCAACGCAGTTAAAGTTTGCGCAAGGTTACTAGAATCCACATTTTTCATGTTTTTCATATTTATCTCTTCTATTTTAATAATTAGGTTGAGAATGTTATCAATATTTTACTTTTTGTTAATTTATGAGTTATCATACATAATACAAATCATTTTTTTTTGGGAAATTAATAAGTTAAAAAATAAAATAAGTTTGCCGAAATTCAGAACACCCATTGTAATATTGCATCATTGGACAAGCTTTAAACTATTGGAACATTTCATATGACAAAATTATGGCACTCAGTTTTGATACTACTTCAAGCAACACAAATATACAGTATACATTCAGGTGCTTGTACCCTGCTGGAGAAATTAATTGGAAAATCTTTATTATACACAGCCTGTCGACATTATGTACAAAACATGTTTTGGAGCATCTTCTGGTCCAGAGATTAAGTTGTTTCAACAATTTCGTGATCAGTGGAGTAAACTTAATTCTGAATCATGGCATTTAACTGATGCAGATCTCAAAGTTTATGGTTCACTTGTACCATCAGCAGTAGAATTTGCAGTAAACATGCTGCAAGGAACAAAACAACCCCGCGACGATTATAACGAATTTTTGCAACTGTCGATAATTTTTTTAGGGGAAATTCCTCCAGGCCAAAGCGGAATAACTTTCCGTACTCCTGGCGCTATGCACCAAGCATGATGGATGGCAAAAGCACTGTACTCTATTAAAATTCACTTGTTTTGACATCAATTTCATTTAACAAAAAATGAAGAAAAAAATCTACGATTTTCGATCTTTAAAATTTTGATTTATATGGAACATGGTTTCGGGCTCCCATCTCTTCCTCTGCTCCTCACAATGATCTGACTTTGATTAAGAAATTGAATAATTTCAAAATATTTGACAAAGAAGTCGCTGAATCTGCCTTTAAAACCATTGTATGACATTTATAGTATTTAACTGAAGACCTGGTGAGTCTCTTTTTTCAGCAAAGATGTTGATAACCAAACTAAAGAAAAAATGTTGATTGCACTTGAAAAGCCAGTCAAAAAAAAAAAACAGGATAAAAGGCTTGAAGGCAAAGTATTAATGGATAAACTTGCAAACATGAACTTAGAAGACTTTGTAACAGAGGTTAAAATATGTATTTGAAGTGCTTGGAATAAATTGGACATTCATGAATGAAAATCACTCTGACACGTGGAGTAAAGCAACAGAAAACCAGGAAGCACATAAAATTGTTAATTCTATAAAAGTTGTAAATGAGGCAGCTGAAAGAGGGGTGAAACTCATTTCAGATTATGGAAAAGTTTTAACAAAAGATGAAACTCAATTGCAATATATTATGGAAGAATATCGACTTCAAATTCCAGATATGCAAAATTCTACAATTGTGAATGCATTAATGAAAACACACGAACAATCAACAGGTGAAGTATTCTGTAATCAAACATTGTATAAAATCATATAAATAACACTTAATTTAAATAACATAATTATAAGTTTGTGTTAGAAAAAAAAATAAAAATGCATTCTTTTTATTTATTGTTGACCCTTAAATATGATAATTTCAAGTTTGTTGAGCAACCTCTAAATGTAAAAATATCTTAATAATATTATGCAGAGTTTATTTTTTCATTAAAAGGAACGCAATAAAGGGTTGAGAGTCCAATTTCGAGCACTTTGATTTTTTTTTGTCACCCTAATGTACATGAAAGTTTAATGAAGAATAATTTGAGGGTAAAATTGATGAGTTTTTTATCAAAACTGTATTTTCCTTTCTGCGAAGGGCTACAGCCGTTCACAGACTTGGTATGCTGTGCTGGATTATGGTACAAATTACTGTAACCTCCACAACCTTATTACTGGTAACATTCTTTTACATTTAGCTATACAAGTAGTATATTTCAAGTGTTTGCATTTTTGTCTGAGCCAAATTGTAACATGTTGAGTACTTTTAACCATTTTGAGAAATTCATAGCTACAATAAATTGAATCTATATAAATAATTGCGGTCTCACTTATGCGTTAAATCAAAAGTAAATAAATGAGAATACAACAGTTATCATGGCTTGTGGTCTCAATTCGATATTTCTTTTTATAAAAAAACTAGTTTTAAATAGTTTCTTTCTTATGAATTGTAAAAGTCTCAAAAATTAAAAGTAATATTAACATGTTATCATTCAAATTATTGTTGTTTTATTACAATAGAGAGAATTTTCAAATCCTCAAAGGTAAACAATAGTAATAATTGAAAATCCTCAGAAGTAAGAGAAAAGCCGAATTCGTCATCACTAATTTTGTAAATAAAGTTCTTTTTAAAAGTCGACCTGATATAAAAAAAAATAAATTCTGCAAAATTTCTATATAAATAAAGTTCTCAGCTATCACATTATTTCATTTTTTTAGTGCTTTCATTTATTTTTAAATTCTAAAATAAGATTATATTTTTAAGACTTACACATAAGGTACAAGTGTAAAATAATCCAGCAATTTTTATATAATTTAATAAAAATCACATAAGATTGTGTGACGTGATGGCTTATTGGTTAAGCTTCTTGCAGTATTTTTTTTTCTAGGCTGGCTACCCAGGATCGATTCCTTGCATGGCCATTGTGTTTGTTTTTTTTTTTATATAATTTATTCTTTTGGTTGTTTTAATGAAAAGTAACAACTAATTAGATATCTTTGACAAAATTTTTGTACTTTTTTTTTAATTGACAATGTATTTTTAAGGTTGCTGCAAAGAAAAGAAACAACTAATTATATTTTTAATTTCGTTCATAAAAAATTATTATTTTGAAATTATGTATCAAAGCTGAATAAAAGTCAGTGTACAGCTAGTATTAAAATATTTGTCGTATATTAAGAAATGTAATTAAGTACACCTTTTTTTTTTTACATGACACACAATCTCCTCATTTTTACCATTTTTATACCATTCAGGTTCTGGTTTAAATGAAACTAAGGGTTTTACAGAAGAAACAAATAATGGAAGATGCACTCAGTATTCTTCAGCCAATTGTGAGAAATATTAGAAAAATCTTTGGTGCTAAAAATAATTTGCCTATGATGTTGAATTGTATTTGCACTTACAGATCTCATTATTAAGTTTGACCCTGATGCTAAAAAAATATATGATATTAAATTGTGTTTGCACATATAGATCTATTAATTTATTTTTTATTTTTACTGTTATTAATTTGTGTGTTGTTTTGTTATTAACATTTTACTGTTTTTTTTTATATGAATAAAAAAGATAGTAATATACACAATCACATTGTTTTGTTCACTATGTTTCTAATATTGATTATGACAAAATATTCAACTTCTTTTGTGTTCTACCAAAAAAAAAATTAATTTTATCCATAAAATATATAACGTTATAGATTTAATTTTTGTGGCTAATTTAAGTATTTACCTGGTTTTATATGTAATTACTTCCACCAATTAGAAAAAATTGTCATAAAATATTTTGAACTATTTTTCATATACAATATATACTTTACATAAAACAAATTTCCACTGTTCACAGACTGATGATGTATTTTTTTTATTTTCTAAGTGATATATTTTACATCATCTGTGAATATAATACACATTATTCACAACAAATTCATTAAAATAATGTAAGGAAAGATGATACTTAAAAAAAAAAATCTCAAAAGCAAAATTTACAGCAGATATAATGAAAAAACTTTAAACAAATTACTTCTTAGAATAGACTCGGGCAAACTATGGCCAGTTAGACTATTTGACCCAGCCTGTGCCTTGGCTCCTGTAAGCTGTTAACATAAATGTTTTCATTAAATTCATATTTATGTATTAACTCCATTAATCAGCTATTGGTCTGGCCTTATGTGGCTTGCGTTTCAAAGTTTGCCCTCCCATGTCTTAGATCATAAGAAAGAAAATTGAAACAATTCATTTTCTTCTGTCCTAAAAAATAAGAATAGTTTTTGTGGAATGCACTTTCAGAATTAAAACTGGTAAGCAAAATAATTAGAGAATACATCTCAGGTTTAAAATAACTTAAAATATCCAATTTTAAGATTTATCAGCAAAATATATATTTTTTATCATCTTTTCTAACAATTTAACAGAACCTATGTATACTATAATATATATAAAAGGACGGACTTGGATAACAGAACTTGATTATATTTGTTTTGAGATACCATAGAATTGTTAACATTTACCTGAAATCAATAATAGAAACATCTTAACCTTCAAGAATGTGGTGTAGTTTTAAAAAGCATTAAATGTCAATAGAAGATTTTAATTTCCTCAATGGAGAATGTACAATGAACAAAAAAGAAAGACAAAAGAAGGATTATTAGAGTAACAATATTATAATTTAATGCAACAGTACCATTTTTATGCTTTGAAAATATGTCAGATTTAATAGCATGATCAAATTTTTGGCCTAAATTCATTGAGCCTAAATGGAAGATAGTTTTACTAGTATTAATGTTTTTGTAGGGCTTTAGAATTTTATTTTGTTTATATTAGTAACATCACTGCCTTGTTATCAATAACTATAATATGGCCAAATATTCAAAAGGTGAAATATTCAAGTTATTTCAGCTAATTATTCCAAATGACATGAGAAAGTATAAAGGTAAGGAAAGACTACTTATTTAGGACATAAGGTAGTTCAAAACATAATAAAATCTGAAATGTAAGTGAGCAGAGATCAGCAATAATCCACAAAATATATGTAGAAAGATTTATTTTTAAACTTTTTTATTCATCATTAATTGGAATGATTTTTTGTTGATTTTCTGTCAGAAGAAAAACAAAGAATAGTCATGGAAAGCTGGTTACACAGTACAAATTTTGTTTCAAAACATTTGAATGTACAGTAAACAACAATAACAAAATGTCCCCATTCAAAGAGAACATTATGATGGTATATTTTTTATATACATTTCTTATTCAAGTATAATAAGTTAAACTTACATAAATAAACAAAAGAGTTAGTTAGCTGGACCCTACACAGTTACTTCAAGGCCTAATCCATGTTAATTAAAGAAATTCAACACCATCTATTATAATCGGGCTTATTTATATTATATTTAGCTGAGACAATGAATATAGACTAATTATGAATTACTACAAACACTTTCTTACTACTGTTTACAAGTAATAAAGACATAAAAAGAATTTTAATTACTAAGATTATAAACAATAACAAATATTGATATGTGTTGCCATAACAAAACACAAGCTTCTAATTTTATGTACACTAAGATACACAGCACGCCTAAGCTAAATAAAGATATAAACTAAATCTTCACATTGTATAAAAAAAAACAGTGCTAAGCAATTTTCTTTCCCTAGATACAGGAACTCTATGTAAATAAATATTAGAGGGCATATTATAATTTATCTACATGATTAACATGGGTGGTGATTGATAATTCTCGCTAATTACTAAAATTGAATATATATATATGAGAAAAAAATTCATAAGTCATTTGAACCAATTTAGAATTCCCTTGGTTTTTTAAATCTTGTGAAATCCATTATTAATATTTACTTAAATTTCAGAATATGCTTCACAGAATATATTAGAGAAGATAATAAAAAAAAGCTGGCATAAATATAAGATTCCTGTAACAGTAGCTAATCAATTTAAATGTGATTCTTTAAAAAGAATACCCTTTTGCGAGTCTACATCTGCTCTTATTTTTTCAACAGAATTTCTTTTAAGAAAAAAAATATTTTTAAATATAATGAATCAAATATCTTGATTATAAAATTAAGCCTGCTATGGGGCCATGATTCATTCTCCAAAGGCAACTGTCTCAGAAAAAGAAATTTGCTATCAGTGCTCAATACCAACTACTTGTGCGTATGTTGGCAGGGGGGATGAATTTTTTACACTGCCAGCAGAAACTTGATTGTAAGGTGGAGGTGTACCCAAACAAGCTGTGTACAGCTGATTACTGGGATATCTGCCTTTTGAACTCTGCAGAGAATAGAAGTATTGAGTAAGTTAATTTAATTTGTTTCATATGATTATACTTGAATTTAGAAGAAAAAAAACAACTTACAATAGTGTCAACTTCTTGCAAAGGTGTGTAGCTATAACTATGTATTATAACATGTCCGGTGGACAAAAATCTGTTCCTCCAAAGACAGGCACACAAAGACAACAGGAACATGAAGAATAGGACACCACACCTAATTGTGTAAAATCAAAATTTTTTTCTATAAATAATTAACTAACAAAATATTAAATAACAAAACAATCATAATTTAAAGATCGCATTTTTATTATAGCTAAATATTTTACAATTTTTTATACTAACCAAAAATACCACAGATCCCAAACTTTATAAGATGGACAACACATATTGTCACCACAGCAATACTCTTCCTCGGTACATCTTTGCAGAAAAGTGGAATAAATCAAAAACTTATTGAACAGTAATAACAATGCTACAGTCTATTAAATATTATCAAAAGAGTAATTATTTTATCAAATTTTTCAAATTATTTTTTATTTAAAAAAACAACTTATTAAAACAAAAAGAATCCTAGTCAGGACAATGGTTCAAAAATTAACGCCTAGCATTAATTATTACTTTAAGGAAATTTTTACATGAAATTTTAGTTTGTAAAAAATGCTCCCCTCTTTTTGTGTTCATTACATTTATTAACTGAATGATTTTTATTATGTCATGTGAACAGATAACATTTATTTATGTATAATGTTTAGACATGTTGTAATTAGGTTTTTGATCAGAGATAATGATAGGATGTCATGCTACAGTAGTGTGCAGTGAACAATTATACCAGTACTCAATAATAGTTTTAATTATATTACTCACTTGTCATTATCACAGTAATAAGACTGTACCTGGAAAATAAAAAAGAGACGATTAATTTTGACAAAATACATTCATTGAATTAATTTAAAATTTTCCTTCAGATGTCCTGTTTAACATTAATAACATTTTATATTTTAAATTATGCCGCCACCCCATTCCCTAATTCATGCACTAAAACACATTTGAAACACCAAAAAAAATAGGGTTTATTTCTGTTCTGACACAGCTAATGCTCCAAGAAAGCAATCCCTGCAATAGTTAAGATCATCCATGATTTAGGTATGAATAATTGTTGGGTCAGGGCTTTTACTAAATTTTTGTATATTAAAATGACAGAAATGTTATCAGTATTCTGTGCTTATACATACTCTTTTTCTGCTATTATTTTTGCTTTTGCAAATATTAACAGAGAAATATTTAAAGAAAATGAATGCTGTATACTGAACATATATAGCTGGTCAACCTAATGATGCGTTGCGGCTATAGAATTGAAGCTTGCAGATGATGTTGACAGAATGAGTGGGCCATGTTTATATGTGTTGAATAAAGCTATTAAACATTATATAATATTGAATAAGCTACAGCATTGTTATTGCATAATATAAAGTAGTCAGCATTCCTGACAAAGATCCATTTTTCCAGCTTAGCAGGTGACAAAAAGTCAACCAAAACCTATTTCTAAATCTTCAAAGTAAACAGATCAATCATCAGATATGTTACAAATGTAATGCTAAACTTTCTTTTTTTCTCATACAAAACAGGGCTCAAATAGTTTATGGCTATAGGCTTGGCATCAAAATAGGTAAGAAAAATAGACATGCCAGTCATCAATGCTGAAAGTATGGAAAAGCTGGACAGCGAGAAATGGTGTATACTTCCCAGTGGCTGTCAAAACTTACTGTCATGCACAAACAGCACTTAAATAAATAACCAACAAAAGGGATATAGTTACATAAATATGATATTCTATTAATCACTGCCATAAACATTAAAAAAATATAGTCTGTCGAAAATAATCATATATTGTGATTAACACCCTTGCTATAATTTTTAGTAATGATAATTTTTTATAAATACATGTATATGTTTGATCTACGGAATGTTTTTTTTTACGTTTTAGTGCATTTTAAAAAAAAGGTTATTTTTTTAAAGTTTTTTTATACATATCATTATGATATCTCAGTTTAAAAAAATGAAACATTTTTTCTTGTTGCTCATTTTATCGTATGTAGGTTTGTCTATATTAAGTTAAAAGGTTGGTGCAATAGTTAGTACATCTATCATTTTGACATAATAATCTTTACCATATTTTTCACCAATATAAGCATTAAAATACTTTGATATTCATTTAATAATGAGTGAAATTAATCAAAATAGCATACCGCAATGCGAAATTTACATGTCTGCCAAATAAGAACATTTTTGCTAAATGAGAAAATATTTAAATGAGAAATAATACTGTTGTAATTGCTGTGAGTTCAGAGTTATAAAAAATATTAAAATGCTTTTAAAATTTAACATATTATTATTACAGCTGCTTTCTGGCATAATAAGTCAGTTTGGAATATGCATTAAGCATTAGCATATATGTGTATTAAATTTTCTTGTGTCAGTTAAATTTATATTTTTTTCTTTCTTAAAAAAATTACTCAGAAAGATTACGTTTACTCTGGTAACATCTTGAAACATTTCACAACCCATCCTATTTCCTTTAAAAAAAATCATTTTACTTATAGCTGACCCCACAAACATCTACCCTTTCCCCAAGCTCAAACCCATGACACCTGTCAATCAACAATGTCAAAGGGTTCAAAAGATGTTGAATCATTTAGTGTCAGAAAATAGAATCTAGCTGCTATGATTTCATGTCAACATGATAGTTCCTAGATTAAGGTTGTTTTCATTGGTTGTTACAGGCCCGTAGTAACAATGGGGATAGCCAGGGCCCTCCCCCTGCATTTTGTCTGGCCCTCTGCTTATTTGTTCTACTTATTCAAATGTATTACCTGCCCCCCCCCCCCGCTATTGCCTGGCCCCTGCTGTAGAATGCCTGGCCCCTGCTGTAGAATTTTCACCTACGGGGCTGCGCTGTTATGATATTTTCTGATCATTTTTTTATAAGAATGGCATTTTTTCTTGATTTTTTTTTTTGTTGCAACTCTGAAATAAACAGCATTTTGGATAAAAATTAATGCATTTCAAAGTGTTGATTTAAAGTTTTCAATCCCACAATTTTTTTCACTACTTTATTCAAAAGCTAATGATTGTTAATCAGAAGCCCTACTTGTTATTATTTAAATCATAAATAAATTATCAGTAAATACTAAATATAATAAAATTATCTTTCTGCCAAGTCATTTGGCGATCAAAAAATATTTCCCCAAGAATTATTATATTTTATAAATATTTTAAGCTTTAATTAAAAAAACGAATAATTAAGGCCAAATGGTCTCTATGAATCATGAGACTGATAATTCGCAACGAAAAAGCTGTCATCCTCAAATCATTCCATTAAGGCTGTGAAGCAGAAGAAGATGTACAGGAGCAATTTCATCCTCTGTTTCTCGATTCTATTTTGAAGATTCATACTCATAGGCTAGATAAAATCAACCAAGAGGTCATCGGTAAAGCTGACACAGCATGTGTTAAATCAATGATCATGATGAGGCAGGGAAAATGGTCCAGTCATATTATTCATATGAAACCCCAAAGAATGCCAAGGCAAGTGTTCTACAGATGGTTTACCCTTGGCTTCAGATAAAAAGTTTGATCAAAGAAAAAAATTCAAAGATAACTTAAGGAACATATCAAGTGGGCAAATCTGAATCCAATGCCGACAAAGACAACCACCTTGACAGAGTTAAATGGCAAGCTCTTACGGAATGTGCAGCTGTTGGGTTGAAAGTACCCTTGATTTCTGCCTTGACCAGTAACATACCTTCCACACACTGCAGTTTTCTTTGTGCTTCTGCTTAGACGTCATATAAGGAACCCAGGCCCGTAGTGGGGTGGGGCGGCCTCCTGATTTTTTGTCTGGCCCCTCTGCTTATTCGTCCTACTGAGTAAAATGTATTACCTGCCCCCCCCCTGCTATTGCCTGGCCCCTGCTGTAGAATTTTCATGCTACGGGGCTGAAGGAACCACAGATAACTTGCACAGAAACAATAATTTCATTCTCACCATACGAGACTACCAAAGAAAAAGTCTCCTTTAAAAACTAATTCCATGTTTAAGGTAAACTAGTAAAATAAGCCTGTTCCATTCTGGACACCGGACGTGTTAGAAAGCATTTTCGTGTTATGTATCAGTACGTATGTTAGCTTTCAGTAAATATTTATCTTAAATCTAACTACAAGTTGTTGTGGTTACTGAAATAGGACTTATAATTGAAAACATTCTAAATTGTAGTCATTCAATCGTCCGAAAAACTCCGTCAATTGGTTGCATAGCTCTGATACTTTCAATTAAACTTAGAACCCAAACTTACTATTTCATTTGATAAGTTTCTTAATAAATAAAAATTAAATATGTATGGCGAAGTCATTTTACATTAATTGAAAACATTCTAAATTGTAGTCATTTAATCATCCGAAAACTCCGTCCAATTGTTGCATATTGTGCCTGATACTTTCAATTAAAACTTAGAACCCAAGCTTACTATTTCATTTGATAAGTTTCTTAATAAATAAAATTAAATATATATGGCGAATAGGTCACAATCTTGTCTAAATCAAGGGAAATTACTGGTGCTAAATATAGTACACAGAATCGGAATTTGGCACCAATTTAGACCACTTTCCGAAAAGATATGCAGCTCTGAACACGTGTGACGTCATGCTGCAGTATTTCGCACCAAATGAATGGGTTATTGAACGTATAAGGTGTAGAATGGGGCCATGAAAATGACATTATTATTAATATAGCTTATATAGTAAAAAAAACGGTAAAAACACTGGATGCTCAGCCCTCAGAGGTCAGATCGCGAAATGGAATTTTGATGCACACATGGCAGGCCAAGACCTACAAAATGGTATATACATCATGGGTCTAGGACTTATGGTTTCTGAGATCTAGGGTGATGACGGACAGACAGACAAAACGGTGAGAAAAAATGCTCTAAAAATGTATGTTACTATTAATTAATAACAGTGAAAGAAAAATTGATTGTTATAATTGGGGAATTAAGTAAATGTTGCATTAGTTAGAAGCATGTGTGCATTTAATAGTCTTATGGTTAATGATAGTGTTATAACTCTTGCTTCACCCATCCCAGTGGCACCCTTGCTCGAGATGAATGATGCCATCACGACTTTGGTGCTACGAATACACATTGCTATTTCAGTCGTTTACCCCTGCCTTGATACGGGTGATGAAATTGTGTCATTCACCACCTGTATTCTGCACACCCACGCCATGACCTCCACCATCAGTTTTGGTGGGAAACTGATGCAGCGAGCGTGGGTGGACTACCTATAAAAGGAACCGTGCTGTGGAGAGTACAGTCACTAACAGACCGGTAGTGACACGCATAGAACAGACAGGGAGAGTAATGGTCATAACAGACCGGCCTGTGACATGCAGAGAAGACACGCAGGGAGACAGACAAGCACCAGAGAGAACACAGAACACGGTTGAGTGCAAGAACAGTTTAGAGTTGGTCACTGGAGAACGCCAGGTCTGTTGATGCAGCAAGTTCATTATCCACACGTCACTATAACATGTAAAGTCATTCAACTGGGTCAGTAGTACGCACAATAGACTTTGTTTTTGCCTGGACTATTTTAACCTGTACATTGTATTATTTGTAGACTGAATAAATCTTGTATTATTCATAACTAACGAACTCATGTGTCCTTGATTGCCTACATAGAGAGAGACTGAAACTTGTAACTATATCTAAAAAAAGGAACTTCTGAAGATATTTTTTTAAAAGTAAAAAAAAAAACATATGACTTTTTACATCATTTTTATATGGTAAAAATATACTAATAAATTTCATCTCCACTTTCTTAGAACAATCCAATTCTTTCCAATAAAACATATTCATTGGAAGGGTAATACTTCTGAAATTTCAATAATGAATACTTTATTAAATTGAAATATACCAGAAAATTAAAAATAATAATTATCATAAAAATCTGAGCCCTACTAAAAGATTGACTCTTTTAATAAAAAATCCAAGATATCATTTCTTAAATAAAATTAGAAATAAAAAAAAAAACAACTAAAGTTTTCTTTCCACTATCAATTTAAATTAATAGTCTCACACTACATGTACTTCATATGTCTTTAAACTATATCCATTTATAAATTTAAAAATGTTTTATAACTCATCATAATTTTTAAATTTCTACAAAATGACCTGAAGAAATGTTTTTTATACTGTTAGAGTGCTTAAAAAAATATATTTTATTATTTTTTTTAAATAAAGATTAAGTTATGTTTCCAAAACTAATCTAGTGCATGTATAATCTCTATACTTATAAGACGCATTTGCTGTCTGTCTGTTCCCTTATAACTCAAGATCCAGACAACCAAATAACATGAAATTTGTTACAGATAATATAATTACATGGGGAAGGTTATAGGACAGGTTTCGTTTCATCTCGATGGGTAGTTTAATTGTAATTAATTATTTTTATTTAAGTATTTTACTATATTAAAGTAATCTTGACGGCCCGATGATCGAATAAAACTTGCGCGCTGGTGCTGTATCATGCTCATGTGCTGCAAAGAATTTGTACAGTTTGAGGAAGGTAAAGGAATGAAGAAGGATTTTAGAAGTGTGAAGCCATAATAATAAGTATATATATATATCTATATATATATATATCTATATATATATATATATATATATATATATAGAGAGAGAGAGAGAGAGAGGGATATAATTTTAGGAGACAAAGAGAGAGGGGGCAGGAGGAGAGAAGGGAAAGGAGGGTAGGAGGGAGGGAGGGGGAGAGAGGGAGGGAGGGGGGATGACAGGGGGAGAGAAAGAGGGGAGAGGGAGATGGAGAGGGAGGGAGAGAGGGAGAGAAAGAAAGAGAAAGGAAGGGAGTGAAGAGAGGGGTAGGAGGGAGATCGAGGGGAGGGAGGGAGAGAGAGGGCGGGAGAGAGGGAGGGAGAGAGAGAGATAAAGAGTGAGGGGGCAGGGAGGGAGAGAGAGGGTTTGAGAGAGGGAGGAAGGGGGAGAGAGGGGGAGGTAGAGAGAGAGGTGGAGAGGGAGGGAGGGAGAAAGGAGGGAGGGAGAGAAGGGTTAGGGAGGGAGAGAAAGGGGAGGGAAGGAGAGAGGGAGAGAGAGGATGGGAGAAATGGGGAGGAAGAGATAATGCGAGGGAGGGGGCAGGGAGGGAGAGAGGGAAGGATGAAGGGGAGAGAGGGAGGAGGGGGTGGACAGGGGGAGAGAAGGAGGGGGAGAGGGGAGATGGGAGAGGGAGGGAGAGAGAGATGGGAGAGAGAGGGAGGGAGAGAAAGGAGGGAGGGAAAGGGAGGGAGAGAGGGGTGGGGAGGGAGAGAGGGAGGGAGAGAGAGAGGAAGGGAGAGAGGGGGTAGGGAGTAAACAGAAGGTAAACAGAAAAACCTCATTTTAAACCCGGCAAAGCCGGGTACTTGCAACTAGTTAAGCATAGTAAAATAATGTTGTCTTGAATATTATAATATATACTAGTTTTATGAATGGAGTAGAATTGTAAATAACTTAATAATAACTTACTGCTTCTGCTATTGCAGTTTCTACTTGAATTCTGGAGTCCATGTCTTGCCTGCTAGAAATCTCTGCTCTTTTAATCTCTCAGATTCTTTGGTTAAAGTTAACAATTTTTTCTGTTTAAAAAAAAAAGATAAGATTGAAAAAAGAAATCAAAATAGATAAAAGTGCAGATTTAAAAGTAAAACAGCAAAAAAATTAACACCAAAAACCAGAAGTACTATAGAATTAACCTGTGTGGAGAGGCGTGAACTCCCATCGGGCGCCTCCCCAGGTGGCGGATAGGGAAATGCTCGATATCATTAGTGCCGATAAAATAAAATTCCCCGGGAGGACCAAAGCAGGGGATAAAGCTGTGAGGGCAACACCTAAGTGGGTGTGCACAGGGCTAACTACCCAGTCATGTAAAAAAGCAAGCTACAAAAGCCAAAACAAACGATTTAAAACCGGACTGATTTAAATGGAAACCGACCTTCGCACGATCACGGACATGATTTACTAAGTTCTAAAATAAAATAAATGATCTGCAATATCGTGATATTTCGAAAACCTTCTGTAATAATTCTTTGGGATTTAATTGTTAACATTTGATGATTCTAATACTGTAATACAAACATCCACATAATATAAGATTCATGCGCCCAACGTTTTTCGTTTTAATAAAAATCAGAAGCTCTTATAAAAAAAAAAGTCTATTACTATTACCATGTTACCAATTTATTCAGAAATTATTTTCTGCTTTTTAGTATGCAAGAAAAACGTTATTTTTTATAAAATATTTTATAATGTAATTTTTATTCACAACACAAAAGCAAAGATATCAAACAGATTAGGACTGTGAAAAGCTAATAAAAGAGCCACAAAAAGAAAAGTATGCACAAGAAATTAAAAGCAAACTAGAAACACTAACAATAGATAATACTGAAAATCTAAATAGCCACTGGGAAAAGATTAAACAAACTATAAAAAGCACAGCGAAAGTGTCATAGGATACAGCAAAAAAGAAGAAAAGAGCTGAATGGTATGACGATGAGTCGCAAAAAGAAGTGGAAGAACGAAACAAATTGAGGATGATGATGCCACAAAATGCTACCAGAAAGTCAACTCACGCATACACTGAGGCTAGATGGAATGCTACTAAAATATGCAGGAAAGGGAAAAAGGAAAACTAGAAAAACTAGAGGAATTATCAAAAGAAACAAGAAATATCTACATGGCCATCAAAGAGGAAAGCAACGACTTTAAGCAATATCTCACATGTGTCTATAAGGTAATCTAGGAAGCAATCTCCTTATAGAAAATGAAATGGTTCTGAAAGATGGGCTGAATATTTCTGAAGAAATACTGAACATTAATACTGACAGCCAAAGAGAGGTACCAAACATTACTTTAATACACTATAATACAACTTAATACACTTCACTTCTCTTCTAACTTTTTATATCTACCTAGTGTCTACTCTAAGCCTGTCAGCACTATACTCATCTAATTCTGTTGCCTGCTCTACTGCATACTCTCTACTCTACTACTATCTACTCTGCTGCATATTATCTACTCTACTCTAATGCATATTCCCTACTCTACTCTAAGCCTACTCTCTACTGACTACTGCCCTACTGCATAGTCTCTACTCTGCTGCATGTTCACTACTCTACTCTAAGTCACGACTATTAACTTTTTCAACTTTAACTTTAGTAAAGGTCGGGGGAGGGGGGCTTGCTATGCATGTGTCATTAGACAACAAAGTAAATTGGGAGCTTGGCTTGACCATGACCTTGGGTTACATAACATGGTCAACTAAGATGAGTCACTTGTTTGGGAGGGGAAGTTTCACCTGTCCCGTGAAGAGAGTGGGCAGCAAGGTGGGGGTAAATTTAACATTCTGCTATACACCTACAACAGCTTTACATAGATTTCAAGATGGCATTTGACAGCATCAATAGAAGTTATCTTTACAAAACATTGCAGGAGTTGTGTATCCCCAACAAGCTTATTAGACTAGTACATATGACATTAACAACTCAGGTTTAACAAATCAAAGACTAAATACATGCTATTACAAAGAAATGAAAAAGATGAAAGAAAAACCATTCAAAATCAGAAATAGAGCATTTGAAAGAGTAGAAACTTTAAATACCTGGGATCAACCATAAGTGAGAAAAAATTATGTAATGATAGAAATCAAAAAACAGAATAGAAGTAGGGAACAGAATATTATATACTGCATGAAATACTGAAAAACAGACAGATCTCCAGAAAACTTAAAAAACCATATACAAGACAATGATATGACCAGCAGTTACATATGGTAGTGAAACATGGACCATTAGCAAACAAGCAGAAAATATGCCTTGGAAAAGAAAAATATTTAGCACAAATATATGGGCCAGTAAAGGACAATAACGAGTAGAGATGTAGAACCACAAATTCAGAACCTCTGTACGAACTATACGAAGAACCAAATATAACATCTGAAATCAAAATGAATAGATTGAGGTGTGTAGGGCACATAGAAAGAATGGAAAACAACAGAGGTCCAAAAGCCATATATAAGGCAACACCCAATGAGAAAAGGCCTAAAGGCAGACCAAGAAGCAGATGGTTAGAGGAAGTGGAGAAAGACCTTTAAAGCCATAGGAGTGGAGAGTTGAGAAAGAAGACCATGGATCGGGAAAGGTGGAGAAGAGTAGTATGGCAGGCCAGGGCCCTAAATGGGCTGTAGAGCCAAAAGGAAGAAGAAGACTATAGAATTAACAATACATATACATATAGTGAACCTATGCATACTAAAAACATGAAAACTTTGCCAATGCAATTTTCTTGTTAAACTAAAATATAAAAGTTTTGCAAAAATAACATATCTGACTTTAAAAATGTGATGACAAAACACAATTATAAATCGTGAAAAGAAACTACTACTTCATTCTTAATATAAGGGATATCTTTAGGAAAATACACTCATCCTACACTAGTGCCCCTCAAAGTATTATATATATATATATTTTTATAAATCAAGGTATTGATTAAAAAATACAAGCATGTTGAATGTATTTCTAAAATACTGCTACTGAAAGCTGAATACTTTTCTTGTTTATTTTGAAACAGAAAAAATCTAAACATTTTTCTTTATACTGCCACTGATTAGATCAGTGACATAGCTAAGGACAGCTAAGGACAGAAATGTCTTTGTTGCACTCTGCCTTAAATTAGTACTTTTGCACATGGAAAAAAACAGGAAGCATTATTTCATTTTCCTCAAAAAAGCGCCAAGATACCTATAATAAAAAAGCTAGTTATGCCATTGGAAAAAGAAGCTGTACACCATATAATGGATTGTCAGCATTTAAAAAAAGTGGACTTGAAAACTGTTTCATAGAAATTTTAGGTATGTGAATGTTTTTAATACTGAATGTAAAGTTCCTTCAAGCCTTTGAATGAGTGTATTTAGCAATGTATGCAGACTTTTTTTTTTTTTTATGCTAATTGTAACAGCAACCACATTTAACAATGTTTCAAAAAGACAGAAGCTTTGGCTTGAGATTTTTTCCTGAAGATCTTCATAGTTTAGCTCTAATTCAAATTTTTCTGGGAGCAATTCAGAGAAATAAAATGTGATCAGTACTGGAGTAAATTTGCTTGATGCAATAGTTTATGACTATTAATTAAAAAAAATATGAAAGGCAATATCTCAATTTTAAAAGGCTCACTGAATTTCTTCTAAAATTATTGTATTGAGTAGCCTAAAATATGGCTGAATCTTGTTTCTTCCTTTCTTTTTCATTTTTTTGGAACTGAACTTAATTGTAACATGATATATGAACAAAACTGCTCAAGATCAGTTGAGAAATCTATCCTCCCCAAATGCTTCTAATTAACATAGTATTAACTTTTGGACCTAACTTAGACAAATGTTTGATGTTTGAAAATAATAGTGGTATTTTGTATTATATTTTTAAAAAAATCTCTCTGGCATTTCTCTTTTGTATATCTTTTTCTCTTATTTTTGATTATCTCAGGTATTCAGATATAAATCTGGAACAAGTGTGTCTCCATCGTTGCATAGTCTCTTTCTAATATGATGCTTGGTAACTGGGGAAGGTGTAGCAAATAAACTGTCCAAGTACATGTACTGGTCATATGAATAAGAGATAAACACCACATACTAATGCAACATCAATACAGCTGTAAATTGAGGCTGCCTCACAATCAGTATCTACGGAATACTTCCCTTATCTTTTTCGGGCATGTTTTATGCTAATGGCCTATGGTTGGAATACCCATAATAAATTATTGTGTAAGTAGCGATAGGTGTTAAGCCATTATAAAAATCACTTGCTAACTTTCTCTTTGTGACTGCTATCCAATTACTTTTTAAAAGTCTCTTAAGTCTTGCCTTTTGTGGTAATCTAAAACCCATGAATATTTTTGCACATAAATACTACACTTTTAAATGCACATATTTAGCTGTATAGAGATGATCTGAGATTTAGATCAAGAATATGAATGCCAACCAGGTCCAATGTAAGCCTTAGGCTTAGTGAATGCCAGGAATTTCCTGGTCTGATCGATGTCCTTGTCCACCTAGCTTTAAAATAGGTACCTGACAATTGTTTATTAAAGAAGTTGGCTGTGTATTATATAATCCAATAGAAAGCAAAAGTTACATAAACAAGTGAAATACTTCACCAAGAAAGAACATTGTGATAGATTAATTATTTTAATAGGTGATTTTTGAAGTGGTTAAGACTGTCCCATAAATGTGTGGTTTCTGCTTTATGCAGTATTAAAAAAATGACAACTAACATCCAAGTATGGCAGGTAGACTCATCTGAAATGGAATCCTGCGTTTACAGAGGAATCAGAATTGAATCTGTTTTGGCATTGTCCCAACACAAGTTATAAACATGTACCTACCTTATAAGTGTTTAACACTTGTAGAGTGTTACCAGCCATTAGTTTAAGACGAAGGAGATCCTGATTCCTCTCATCAATCTTCTTCTAAATATTGTTGATTTTCAATTTTCAACTGGTTGAAATCAATCATTCAGAACTTCACCCATTTCTTCCTTTCTAATATATGTAATTAATAAATATCATACATAATATTAATTTAATATATCTGTAGTAAGAAATGCACAGGTTTAATTAAAATCAACAACTTATAAAGCTGATAGGTTTCAAAAGGGCAAATAAAGGAGACATTTGGAAAAGCTTAGTTTTGAAAAGTAATTTCATTTCTTTAGATTTTTTATTAAATATCAATCATTTTCCAAACCAGCAGTGATTTAGTATATGTTTGAAAAGCTAATGATCCAATTTTAAGTTACAGTCAAACCTCAGTTTATGAGCAAATGAATCCATAGAGATCCTTGTATATTAAAGCAGATTTGAGCTAAAAAATATTGGAATCTCAAATGATAGATCAAATAAAAAAAATTACTTTTAGCATAGTAATGAATACTTATTTTTAAATTTATAAGTAAAACACAAATCAGACTCTAGTACAACATCCTTATAAGAAACAATGATTTATGGGAGAAATTAGTAATTTTAAAAATACTGTGACGCCTTAAGAAAATTATTAAAGGCCTGTTTGGTTTAATTAAATTTCATACAATAAATAAATTATGCCACAAAACAAAGTTCCAATTATATGTACAACTAATAATTATTTTTATTAATAATTCCCTTTAACATAAAAATAAAATGTCATGGAAGACCTTTTCAAAACATTTTTGTCCAGTTCAATTTATATTCTTCGGTTGTATAGAATATATAATTCAGTATGCCAAGGTACTAACCTGTCTAAGCTGCATCATTAATTTTTTTTTCTGTACTTTGAGTTGAGCATTTTTCAAGCGTAGCTTTTCTATTAATGCGTCCTGTTGAAAATGCCTTTTTATTTTAAGTTAACCATACATGATTAAATGCAGAACAAATATTTTTTAGGCTGACATCACAGTTTAAATTATTAGGTTGGCTTTAATGTTCTTCAAAAAGTTTTCAGTCTGCCATTAGTCTATAAATAATTGTTTTTTTTTACACTAATTACAGCATTATCTACCTTATATTTAATAAATCAATAAAAATATATTTACCCTAGTCCTCAATTTATCTTCAAAGTATCTCATACATTTCTCAGCAACAACTTTATGAGTACGATAATTAACTGATCCTTTTACAATATCTCTTTCAAATTCATAAGATTCTTTTAATTCTCCGACAATCTCATGTCAGCTTCTTCCATAATGGCCTAAAAAGAAACATGTAAACATATAAGTATGATGAAGTTGTATCTGATAAAATATTTTTTTTCACATGTAAAAACCATTTTTTGCTGAACATTTTTTCCTGAAATTGGAAAAAATATCATGTTAACAAATGAAAATATTTTTGGGGGAGGGAGGGGGGGGGGTCAAGGAAAAGATATATTTTAGAATAACAAGCAAAAGTACATTTGGGTCCATAATAATCTTTGACAACTGAGGCCCCTTTGTACCTTGACTGTTGTCGCTTTACCTTAACAGGCTTGTCTGTTAAATTTGTAGTAAAGCCAGAAATGTGCTCACTAATAAATTACATCTTGAGTAGCAATATGGTTGATAAGATTAAAAGGGGGACCTCGTAGCAGAGGGGACTTAGGTACCTGTTTAATATGCCAATCACATAAGATTGGTGGCAAAGTTATCAAGAGGACAACTCATTAACAATTTTAATTATGACATTGAAAAAAATGTTCCCCAGGAGATGTAAAATTCCAATTTAAAAGTGTGGTATTTATGTGCAAAAAAATATTCATGGGTTTTAGATTACCACAAAACAAGACTTAAGAGACTTTTTAAAAAGTGTTGGATAGCAGTCACAAGAGAAAGTTAGCAAGTGATTTATAATGGCTTAACACCTATCGCTACTTACACAATAAGTAACAGTAAGAATAAATTTTATTTAATCATTCAAGTGTGTTTAGTTGATTATTTTTTCCTTTTATATTTGTTGCTTTTTTATGTAGGTAAAGAATTGAGGAGTAAAAAGTCATCAATAGGCAAATATCTCATCATAAGATGATAGGGTATTATTATTATTACTATGAAAAATATCATTCACTGTTTGTATACAATGAGCACTGAGACCAGGGCCAGCAAACCCTAAGGAGGCTCATTGGAGGATTTAAAAGATGCAACTACCTCCTCTTTGCCTGCAATGCCTTCCCCAAAACTCACCACTTAAAGTCATCCTAGACATTTTTATCGATTCCCCTTCAACAGGCTGCTACTGAACCCACACAGTCACCACCAAATGCTCTGCAATCATAAAACAATTGCCACCCATCATTTCATCCTGAGAAGACATCCACATTGTTGTAATTTTTTTTAAATATAGTATCATACAGTACATCAAAAACAATCCTTGAAATACCAGGAAGACTTGTGCTGAAGACATAGGAAACTAAAGTGTCTTCGTTATTTATGTAAATGCTCCTATTGACTTAGTGCACATCTTATACATTTTATTTGGTTTATTTTACATTACATATTGTTGACAAGTTCTAGGGTAGGTACTGAAAGACATGTAAGTTCATTAATTGAATGACTCTAGATTTAATTACAATAAATCCATAGAAAAATTAAAATGGGCAAGTCGAGGGGAAACAAGAGTCAACGTACAAAAAAAATGTCTAATTCGGCAAATTTGATGTGTTATGGCTATGTCCAATAACGCACTCACTGCTGCAACTGACCTTGCATTCTAAGATTCTCAATGTTCATGAACTCCTCTGCTTTCTTGCCTGCAAGTTTAATTTAGTGCTTCAGCAAAGTTAAAGATGTAATAAGCTGAAACTTGTTTCCAATGATTGTATATTACATATAGTATTAATAAAATTTTGGTGCATGAGGGTTCCCAGTCATTTCAATCATTGCTGTTCAATCCAGAGGTTTCAACCACCTGGACAGTTCAACCCTGAGTATTGGATAGTTTTGGTCAGTTTACTAAAAATGGTGCTACAGCCTTATTGCTGATGATGATGCTATGTTCTTGACTAAGCAAAAGTTCTGTGTTAAGTTTCCTCTTTGATGTTTACCTTTAGCTAAATAAGATTATCAAGTGGTATTTTGAATTTTGAGAAAGCTTTGCAACATGGAGACTACAAAAGTATGCATGTAGTTGATCTAAGCAGTGACGAGAAAGCCATATTTACATGAGTTCTTAGACCTAATTAAACATATAAAAACTTAAAATATTCAAATTATTTATGTTGTAAAATGTCTTTTGGTGGATTGTCACAAAATGAGTATATATCTACCACATATTTAGTAGTCAACAAAATATTTTAGTTCTCCTCCCTTTTTTAATATCACCTAGAGGTGGGGGATAAAAAATTTCATTGCTTGGAAATTAAGTACAGCTTTTTTGAGTAGCGTCATTTTATTCTAAGATTTGGTGCTCATCAAATTATTATAATTAAAAATGTGGTGCCTTTTAACTAATTGTTGTCTTTAATTTTAAAATTTTAGATTTGTATAGACAGAATTTATAATTTAAGGTCAAGAATCTATGCATGCATAATTACATCTCTATTTCTCTATGCTATATAAAATGAGTCAACTATCTGCAAAGAAAAAAATCTAGTATATAAAATGAACGATACTTTTATTTTCTATTTTAAACTGGCTTTTCTTTGAAAGTGGGTCGAAAATAAAACCAGTTGTCTTAGTTGGTTTTAAAAAGATTTATACAGAAACCTTTGCTGGGTATCTGATTTATTTAATAAAGACTGATACAGCATTATAACTGTTTCTGAAGCAAATAAATGATGATAGACTTCAAATAATATTTTTTAAATTTTATTTTAAGACCAACAATGTAGATTGTTGAATAAAACCAAATAAATGGAGTTCAGATTGTCCTCTGATACTTGCATCCTGCTCAATGGGAATTTAGTTTGCAAAAATGTTACTAAACTTAAAACAATTACAGATTGACCAGAAAAGATCAGTTGAGAAAAAATATTATTTTGAAGGAAAAACATATTAGATATTATTATGTTCAGTGTGAAAAGAAAAATAAATATGTAAACAACCTTTAAAGTATCCACCACTTTTTCTGAATTTTCTTTTAATATATTTATTTCATCATGAAGCTCCTCAATTTCTCTTTGAGCAATGTCACATTTCTGCTCAGCTGAAAGTTTTAAAGATTTATCAATAGCGCTGGACCGAGCCCTTGATCGAAGTCTTGATAATGATTTATCAGCCGTTGGGACAAAGCCAGAAACTGAAGAAAGAGGACCATCTTTAGGGTCAACACGCCTGTAAAAATTTTTCAAACATTTGAGTTTCTGTAATGAGTACCTCATTGCCTCGTCTGTAGAATGAATTTCAGAGTTTATTTAAATGTTAGTATTGTGGAAAACTAATATCAGATTATCAATAAAATAATACTATCTTATTCTATGGGGTACTTGGGCACTTTGTTTGTGAGCCCAATCAGACTTGGGTGTATATATCAACAATTAATGTAAATTATTTATCTTGCAATCAAGGCCAGTTTAACTAGCCCATCACCTAGGGAGGCGAATTTCTGGGAACAGCGTTTAAAGATAAGACATACAATATTACTGATAATAAATGGATTGACTTTTTTGTGGAGCGATGACAGCCTATAAACATTGAATTAAATTGTGTACTTTGGACATATTTAATATTTGCTATTTTATATAACATTTTAAAGTTTCACAGGTTATGTTGCAAAATAATATATTATTTATGGAATCTTTTCGTATATCATTTCACACAAAGATTTATTTTCAATAGATAAAGTGCAAATAATGTTTGCCTGTTTTAACAATGGACACAGATCATTTTTAATAAATTTATGACTCGCCATATGAAGAGAAAGTGGGACAGATGGCGTGAGTGCTGTAGATGCTCGGTCACCGACCTGAGAGACTTGGGTTCGTCTATGGTGAGAACCAAGGGAAGTTTTCCAGGTCCTGGTGAAAGTTTGTTAATGTCCCACAAGTCCACCCAGCAATAAATGGGCACTCACTTCAGTTGGGGAAGTAAAGGTGGCTAGGCGTTGTACAACTACACAATCCCTTTATACGCCAAGGTTTTAGAAAGAGATTAATTCTACACTTCATCTGCCCCGATGGCCCTTTAGGGCTAAGTGAACTTTACATATGAAGAGAATACCTCAGAACTAAAAAAGCAATGAAAATTTTAATGTCATTTTCAAAGACATGTTTTTGCAAATGGTGAGAAAAATATTTCACCCATCACAGCCATTAAAACACTGTACAGTTCTCGGTTTGAAATAGAATCATATACATATCTTGTCTGCTATGAGATGTTATAGTAACCTTATGAACACCATTGGAAACAAACAATCAGAATCAAATGCCACATTAAAATGTATACCATTTTTTCTAAAATAAACCAAATGTTGCTTAAATGGTATTATATTAAACATTTAATTTCTTAAAAGTAAAATATATGTTCTATGATCATAATATAATACAATGGTTTGTATTTCAACAAAAAATTATACATGGGGTGGGGAGGGAGGGGGGGTGTCAGAAGTTTTACAACTTTAAATTTGGTGGTTCCCTGAAGTCAAAATGTTGTCAACCACTGGTAAAAGTGGTATAGAATAATAGACTAAATTATTTTCAAAAAAATACACTTCTGAATTGGACACTATTTAGAAATTATATTATATTGCACTTTAAAACTAATGCGTATGACAAATTATTATTATCTTGATGTTAGACTATTAGACTTATTAGCATTAATACTTATTATGACTACTGTATACTGTAGTATAAGTAATTCTTATTAAGAATTAAACTTTGTTCTAAAAAGTGTCCGACGTGTAATTTTCAACAAACACAAATAAATCATACACAACGTCATCAAGCATTTTTTAAAAAGTTCTTCATTTCCAAATTCATAAAGGGATCTCGACAGCTTCGGAGTACACGCTTAAAGTATCCGAAGTCTCCATTTTGGTCCTTGTCGTTGTTGCATGGTAACGATCAGGGCTGCCAACTCATTATTAACGCGTTTCTAGAAAAATTCATCCACAAACAGCGTACCAAAGCTGTGATGCAATATCCCCTAGCAACTAGAAAAAGAGGCTCAACACATACCCTACATACGATATCAATCAGTTCATTATTGGCAATTATTGAAAATGTTGTCGCTATCTGTGTGAGCACAAAAAGATAATTACCAGCAGCCCGTAGCGTGAAAATTTTACAGCAGGGCCAGGCCAATAGCCAGTGAAAAGTAACTGAAAGTTGGATAAATGCCCGTCCCATGCGAATATTTTTTTAGAGCATTTTCGAAAAAAAATGCTCTATTGTCCCCGTTTTGTCTGTCTGTCTGTCTGTCTGTCCGTCATCACCCTAGATCTCAACAACCATAAGTCCTAGACCTATGATGTATATATCATTTTGTAGGTCTGGCCTGCCAAGTGTACATCAAAAGTCCATTTCGCGATCTGACCTCTCAGGGCCGAATAGAAGAATTTCTTATGTACCGTTTTTGCTTATATTTTAAATACAAATAATAAAAGCTAATCAAAGGGGCGTAATCATTATTTTGTAACAGTTATTCAACATGATTACTTCTCTCTCTATTTATCAAAACCCATACGCGTGGAGCAATATCTATACAACTCCGAAAAAAACACGGATTTCGTCTGGTGTAACCGTAGCCACGTACAATGAAAATGCTCTAAAATGTCCTTTGTCCGAAACGGAAAAGACTTAAATTGCTTGTTTTTGTGTCTATCATATGCTCGTACGAGAGTTCTAGAAATATAATGGTGAAGTACATTTAGTCTTAAAGCATGTGTTTTCAAAATTTCATAAACATTATATTATAGTACAAACAAATGCCCATTTTAATTTTTTAATTTATTTTATTCAATAATTCGTTAATGTCAGTAATTGAATTATTAACAGATTAGTTGAACCATAACAATTAATTGAAACTGTAAAAAGATCATTACAATTTTATATTTGTTACGTGAATGGTGTCAATATAGTGAGTACTAGCTATTTACTAGCCCGGCGTTTACACGGGAAATCTAGGAGTCATGTGACACTCCTTCCTAATCAATTTAACTGCTACATTGTTGCATTGTTGCATACGATTAATTAGCTTATATTGACTTAGGTAAAGATATAGGTGCTAATTTATGGCATCTACCTAATGTGCAGACATGACCTACATTTAATGCGTCACAAATTACGTTTTACCTGTCATCGCTAACCAACCCCTCCCCTGTCAACAACGGTTTAAACTTCCAGAGACCCCTATAAAATAACGTCAACATTGATTACCCCCCCTAAAAGGTGGCTTCCAAAATGTTTATGTGGCCAAATTAGTAGGAATATAACTAGTTTAATTAAAATACTGAATGTTAAGCGAGTGAGTAACACAGGACTACAAACGCTGCTAATTTTCCTTTATTTAAGTAATTATATTAAATTTAAAAAAAGTAACATTGTTGACGTCAACTTTTCTTAACTCCTCCTCCCCTTGTCAACAATTGTCAAAAATTTTCTGACCTCCTCCACCCTATTTTGTTGACGTAATTAATGGACAGTCCCTTACGTCACAGATTTTAATTAATAATTCTAATTCAAATTTTAATTTTTTGCAAATTGCCAGTTTATTACACTAATTTGATAATTTTGTTCTTGCTACCCACTAAGCTTTGTGTGGATGAATGATCATTGATCATTTTTCCTTTACTGTTGTAGCTGATTGCGACACAATCGTTTTATTAAAACTATGTCTACGAGACAATATCCCTCAGGTGCAAAAAAGCGTGATATCCAAAAGAAAAGAAAAGCAGAAGATGCGAAAAACGAAGGCGCCTTGTTGACATTTTTAGCGAAACGACCGGTAATCCCATCAGAAAGTACTCAAACAGAAATAACAGCCAATGATCCAAGTCCAGTCGTCTCGGCAACAGCCAGTATGGATTCTGAGCCCGAGCCAACAGACTTGCCAGAACCTGAACAGCCGGCTGAAGGTCCTATACCAGAGGTCGTGTGTAGTGAAACTGTTGATGATAACAACTGTGGTGAAATTTTGACAGAAAATGCTATGTGGCCAGCGAATTTGACATAAACCATGTGTAATTATGTTTTGGATTTCAAACCAAAAAATGTTGGCGACTCACGCGCTGCTGGCAAGTTGATGACAGACCGTGGCAGAAAATATTTTTGCTGTCATTAGTCTGAACATAACTTTTACTTAACCAAGGCTATCAGCCAAAAAGAAAACGTAAATGGTTAGTGTTCAGTGAAACTAGTGGAAGCGTGTATTGTTATGTATGCAAACCAACAAACAGGTGTTCTGATTGGGAAAATATTAAGCCGCCAAAATTTCTGAACATGAGAATTGCAGCATTAATGATCAAGCAATGTGCACTTTCGCTAAACGCTTTCAACGCAAAAGGGCATATTGACGAACAGATGGTCAAACAGTTAGATGATGAAAGGCAATACTGGAGAGAAGTTCACGAATGATTGTAGCAACTGTACAGTTTCTTCCTCTGAAGGCTTGGTCTTTCGTGGACATGCCAACAATGACGGTACTTTACCAGTTGCTTGAATTACTTGTCAAAATTTAACCCTTTCTTAGCATATCATATTGCACGGTGCGGTAACAAGGAAGTGGTTCTGTCAGTTATTTGTCACATGTTACTTGTGAAGAATTTTAGTAAAAATAATGGGCAATGCTGTCAGAGATCAGTTTATATCAGAAGTAAAGAAATCGGATATATTTCTTTGATTGTTCATTCAACACCCGATGTTAGCCACGTGGACCAGCTAACTGTGATACTCAGATATGTTCTCATTGATGTTGAAATTAAAGAATGATTTTTAACTTATGCTGACATCTATGTCTATAACGCTAAAAAATCTGTATCAAGTGATACTAGACGTTTTGAAGAGCTTGAATCTAGTTTGCAATGCGGCTGTAGAATCGTCGCTTTCAGCAGTATCATACTTTGACTTTATTCAACATGTTATGTTTGGTTCTCAGCATCCACACACAGGTGGAACATCCTTAAAGTCATCTAGTCAAAAAATGGATGCACCATAAAGAAAGTTTCGGACACAAGATGGTCAGCTAGAGCGGATGCAGTGTTTGCATTGCATCAGAACTACATTGGTATTCAGGAAGCTCTTCTTCAAGCAGCCGAAGATCGTGATCAGAAGGCAGCTGTAAGAAATGGATCTTTTGAACTGCATTGATGACTGTTCTTTGGGATACAATTTTACAGCGGGATGAATGCAACCAGCAAATCCCTGCAAAATTCAAATTTATATCTGATGCTGGTGTAAATCTTCTAGAATCACTGAAGCTATTTATTAACAACAAGTCCGAAACGATTTCACTCGTATTGAAGAGCGAGCAGCATTGCTTATGAACGATCACAAAGATTGTAAATATCGTAGATGAAGTGAGCCGCAAGAAGAAGCGAAAACCGTTTTCTGATGAAAGCAATGAACCGGAAGTTATTTTAACTGGTCGTGATAATTTTATTGTTAACACAGTAAACGCCATTTGTGATAAATTGATCACGGAACTTGATCACAGAATACAAAGACGATGTTAATTCTGATACCACTGCCGATGAAATCAAACAGTTTTTGCATTTCGAACAAGGCGCTAAATCTGCGGTAGAGATGTACCAGCTTATAGCAGTGGGTACAATGTACATTTCCCAATGTGGAAACCCTTCTAAGAATCTTTCTCACCATTCCTATATCAAACGCAACTGGAGAACGGTCATTTTTCTGTGTTGAAAAGGATCAAGAAATTCTTATGGAATTCACTCAGCCAATGTAGGCTGGGAGATTTGTCTATTTTATGCATTGAATCAAAGGAGACATTAGAATACGATTTCAATGCGCACATTGACACGTTCGCGAAATTGAAGAGCAGGAAAAAGTTATATAACTGTAATAAACTGACAATTGCAAGTTCTAGCTAGTATGCACAACTATGTAGTATGCATGTTAAATAATACATGAGTGTTCTGACTATTGTTGTATTCTGATCATTTTAAATGCCTTATAGGCGAGGGGGTCCCAAATTGGTCATGCATCTAGGGCCACAGTTTTAGTTTTACGCCTCTGGCTAAGTAGTAATATATAGGCCTATATATATGTTATAATCAGTTAGGGCTAGAGTAATGTTATTTGGCACAGAGATGGTTTAAATTATCTGGCCACTTAGTTTAGCGGAAGTGAAGAAATATTAAATAATGATTAGAGCAGACGATAATGGAGAGGACGGACTGAGACCTTGTTAGTGTAAGAATATATTTTATCACATCAATTTTATTGTACAATAGAAAGTAAGAAGTTCCTTCATATGAAAATAAATATATGTAAATGTATTCGTAGAAGTTTGCTCAGTGCTTTTTACATGTTGTTCGTTCTTAAAACAGTATTATATACACGCTCAAGTCAAGTTGGTTAAAACATACGCTCTGAAGAGAGTGAAAGATATTGGCAGCTACCTAAGAACAGAAGTACCATAAATATATATACATAAACTTTACATACTACTAATATACCAAACCAACCATGACAATATATATAGGCGCAAATTATGTTTAATAGTTTGGGCTGTTTTTGTTAAGCTTCTTAACCCATAATGAGGATTATTTTCTTTGGGATGAATTATATAAAAAGCTATTTTTGTACATAGACTGAATGTTAACGCGCTCAAATATATTATTACCGAGTTGGTTTGGATAGGTGTGGGAATAAACCAAATGGTTGCAGAAAGGGGGGTCAAGCAGACGATCTGCTGCTGCAACACCGCTAATTTTTTAAGCTCACGTTTCTCTTTTTTTTTAAATACGTCATGTTAAACAGGATAAATTATAAAATTATAAAAAAAAAGAACTGTTGGAATGGGGGTGTAGGGTTGGGAAATGAGTGTTTAACTCCCGGGGAGGGGGGGAGTTAGGGAGAAGTGTGTCACGTGGTATTGTTAACAGGGTGAACATGCAGTTATACTAAATGCCCCTTTTTGTAATTTTTGTATATTGAGACCCATTGCGATTCGCATGTCTTGAGTGGAAGGGGGTGGCGGGCGGGGAAGGGAGGGAGGGAAGGATGGGTGTGGGGCTAAGTAAAAGAGAATTGATACATTATTAAAAAAATAACTATTGAGAAAGAGTCCTTTAAAATATTATGAATGAATTAAGATTAGGGGTCATCCAAAGTACGTCACGCTCCAAGGGGGGTATAAGAAAGTGTGACAGTTTGTGACAGGGGAGAGGGGGGCCAGACCAAGTGTGACGTCACATTTTTTATATTTTTAATTTTATTTCTAATTTTATTTTTTAGTAAAACTTAATAGTTTTAAAAATAATTTTCAAAAAAAATGTGAACACTTTTAATTAGTTTATGTCAAAATAGCATGAAATGCATATCTTTTCAATGTGTTGTTCACAATTTCTCATGCTAGTTAGACCGCTAATAACTGTTGCAAAGCCTTGTTTTATCAGTAGCCTTACCGGAAGTGTTATTATTTCTTTGTTGTTCGCTGCATAATTATATCACTGATAAAGAAATTTGGAATTTGTATTATAATACAAAAAATTACCGTAATTGAAGTTGCAATCCATCACTTCGTTAAAATAATATTGATGCCTTATTCCTTGCAACCAGTGCACCAGGAAGAAGTGCTTATAATCGCGTGGAACATCGAATGGTTCCATTTAAAGGTGCTGAAACTGCCTGGTGTCATATTGCCAAAATGAACATTATGGCATTCACTTTGATTCTGCAGGAAGAACAATAAATGAGGATTCGGAAAAGAACAACCAGTTTGCAGGTGAAACTTTAGCTGAAATCTGGTCGCATGTGATTGTTGACCAATTTCTCTAACAGTTGCTGGAATATTTCAACCCTGAGAAATCTGAATAGGATGCAGCAGGACTGATGTCGAAGGATAAGAATGGTTTGACCATCATGTTCTCACCAGCCAATACTTTACTCAAATTGTGAAATGTCAGGACATAAAATGTTGCGACAAAGTACGGAGCTCATTTTTCAACGTTTTACCTTCGAGATTATTTCCTCCTCCTCAAAATCCAATCCCAATCAACCAAACAACTGATGGACTCAGAGCTTCAGAAAGAGCAGATGCAGATGCACATACATTTCTTTCATTGTTTGTTTGTGGCACAAACTCTCAAATTTGATGACATTATGCCAAGACCAACAGGAGTTTTTAAAGTGCAACCATATGATCTTTATTGTCCATCTTTGCAGACCAGCATACATGATCGAATTTGCAAAGTGTGTCACTTATACTTTGCCTCACAAACAATGTTGAAGAAACATACAGGATAACAGGGACTCCGAAAAAGTCCCAAGGTTCTCACTGAGATTCCAACCCGGGACCCTTCCGGTCGACAGTCGAGCGCTCTATACCACTCGACCACCCGTCTCCTAGGAGAATGTGCCAACCTCAAATTTTCCAGAATCAAACTCAGATATAAAACGCATTTGTCCTTTTGAGAATCGCTGCTAGAAGGCAAAGAGAACTCATGGCAATTATTGGTAGAATGGGAAAGTCGCACATTTAGAGGATGTTGAGTTACTAGATGAGGATGAAGTTGATCTGTCTGCAACTATCCTTCCAGGAAACGATGATGCGGAAAGATTTATGTCAGTCTTAACTATGGATGAACACTTCACCATGGATGGATGATTAGTTCAGTGAATATTTTTTAATTAAACATAATTCACAGGCCCACTATAAACATATTCAATATAGCACCAGAGCTGCTCACATAATTTGTCAATCTAGTCCTTTTTTAGTCACATTGTTTTGATTCCATTTTTATTATTTAATCACTGATTGAGGTCAAGTTTCGCTAATCTACTTCTTATCCTGTGTCAATAGAATGCATAATCGGAAGATTTTCTCAAAGTTGACCTCACCCATTGTAAATGAATAGGTAGCAGATAAATATATGTATTATATAATTGTCAATCTAATGTTTGCAATTTTTTTTTTCAAATTCAATTGATTGAGTTACTTGATTCAAAGAATAACTGATACAACTATTGACAATTAGTTATTCTACTATTAAACCTATTTAATAATCTGATAGTTCTTTAATATTTATATTTTAAGGCAGTTTACCGGTGAAGTGCGATTTAAGTTTTCGATTAAATTTTAATTAGTTCTAATTAAAAAAAAAAATTTCGAAAGTGTGACGTACTTAGGGGCGGGGGTCCCGAGATTTGTGACAGGTGGGGGGGTCAAAAATAGCGTGACGTACTTTATGGACGGCACCTTAGTCAGTGATATGGTGTTGTGAGCGCATCACCATTTTCAACTCCAACTAGTGCCAAATAGCCGGTCCGGGTACCGGGCCTGTTCATATTGGGGTATATATATATATCTATACTTATAAGGCGCATTTATTGTCTGTCTGTCTGTCTGTTCCCTTATAACTCAAGATCCAGACAAACAAACAACATGAGATTTGTTACATATACACATAATTACATGGGGAAGGTTATAGGACAGGTTTCGTTTCATCTCGATGGGTAGTTTAATTGTAATTAATTTTTTTTTTTATTTTAGTATTTTACTATATTAAAGTAATCTCGATTTATGCCATAAATAAAATTCCTCTGTGACGTCATTTCCCGATAATCGAATAATGAACTTGCGCGCTGGTGCTGTATTGTGCCTTTGTGATGCAAAGAATTGTTGATATTTTTTCATGCTCTTTTGATTTGCATAGTTGAGGAAGGTAAAGGAATGAAGAAGGATTTTAGAAGAAGTGTGAAGCCATAATAATAAGTATATATATATATATATATATATATATATATATATATATATATATATATATATATATATATATATATATATATGGCAGTGGCTTCGAATACGACCGGGTGTGTTTCAGTATTTTTTTTTCTCTGAGACACGACCAGCAAACTTTGATGACGTCAAACAGAATGAATGAGAACTCTTATTTACTGCAGACTTTGATGACGTCATTTGCTGTTAATAATCGGAGATATTTTTATATTTGGCTTTAATTTTTTTCGAGTCTGTCCAAGTCTAATAAATAATGTCGTTTGCTGTTAATAATCGGAGATATTTTTATAATATTTTTTTTAAAATAAATACGGCTTTGAATTATATATTTTAGTTGTCAGGATATATGTCTAAGACTAAGAGTTTTCTGGTCTGCCCAAGCCGAAAAAAGTCGGACGAATAAAACCAAAAAATATGCGCTAAATTAGTATCTACTGTACCCCCCTCCCCCAGAAAGCTAACACTCTTTAATTTGTCTCCGTCAGTATTTGGTTCGATTCTCGGATATAAATGCTTCCCCATCCCCTCTATTTTCGTTTCTTAATCTTATTATTATTTAGTAAATTTGAAATATGTAGGCTTCTCTGAATTTTTTAAAGTGTGACGCAAAAAAATGATGGTAAGGAAAAGTTATGTAATATTTAGCCTTAGGACTAGCTATACCCTGCAAAGCCTTTGCAGGAAGATAAACTATTGTAAAGCCATTGCCGAACCTAGGATTTGGGGGCCTTGCATTTTGACATTCTGGATACCATGACATGAGATTATGTACTTAATATTTAATGTAAAAAATAATTTTGGGGTCTCCCTCAAGCTGGAGCCCGGCGGACTTTCGATTTTGGACCCCCCCCCCCCCCATCCCTTAAAATTGTTACGCCTCTGTGTTCAGCTTTGATACATATTTTTCAAAATATTTTTTTTTTAAGTTATGAAATAGTTAAAAAACCTAATTAGTTGTTGTTTTGTTTACAACATCCTAAAATATAAATTATTTCAATTTTAAAAAATGTCAAAGATATCTAGTTAGTTAATTTTCATTAAAACAACTAAAAGGATACATTCTGAAAAAAACACAATAAAAAAAAGATATGTTTCAGGTAGGATCGAACCTGGATATAGTCAGCAAAAATTGAGTCATAGACCAAACGGTTTCACCACTGTGCCAGGAAGACACACAATCAAAAGGTGCAATTTTAATGTATAAGTAGACAAAATTACTCGTTCCCGCGAAAAGAAAATAACTTTAAATCACAAGAGTTCTATCTGTTTACTACGTTATCAAAGTTTGCCGGTCGTGTCTCGGAAAAAAAATACGAAACACACCCGGTCGTATTCGAAGCCACTGAGGGAAAAAGAGAGAGGGGGAGGGAGGGAGGGAGAGAGAGAGGAAGGAGAGAGGGGGTAGGGAGAAAACAGAAGGTAAACAGAAAACCTTATTTTAAACCCGGGCAAAGCCGGGTTCTTGCAACCAGTATATTTATAAGACGCATTTGTTGTCTGTCTGTCTGTCTGTTCCCTTATAACTCAAGATCCAGACAACCAAACAACGTGAAATTTGGTACACGTACACATAATTTCATATGGGGAAGGTTATAGGACAGGTTTCGTTTCATCTCGATGGGTAGTTTAATTGTAATAAATTATTTTTATTTTAGTATTTTACTATATTAAAAATAATCTCGACGGCGCCATAAATAAAACTTCCTCTGTGACGTCATTTCCTGAAAATACATTTTTAAAAGAGGGGTAACTTCCGGAAACTCCAATTGTATAAACATGGTAGAGAGGTGGAAATAGGAGGGAGGGAGAAAGGAGGGAGATAGGGGTTAAGGAGGGAGAGAGAGGGGAGGGAAATGAGAGAGAGGGAGGATGGACGGTGGGAGAGAAGGAGGAGAGGTGAGAGGAGGGAGATGGGAGAGAGGGAGGGAGAGAGAGGGAGGTAGGGAAAGGGAGAGAGGGGGGAGGGAGAGAGGGAGAGAGAGAGGAAGGGGAGGGAGGGGGTAGGGGAGAAAAGGAAGGTAAAACAGAAAACCTGGAGTTTAAACCCGGGCAAAGCCGGGTACTTGCAACTAGTATACTTATAAGACGCATTTACGTCTGTCTGTCTACTACCTGTTCCCCTTATAACTCAAGATCCAGACAACCAAATAACGTGAAATTTGGTACACGTACAATATAATTTCATGGGGAAGGTTATAGGACAGGTTTCGTTTCATCTCGATGGGTAGTTTAATTGTAATAAATTATTTTTATTTTAGTATTTACTATATTAAAAATAATCTCGACGGCGCCATAAATAAAAACTCTTCGTGACGTCATTTCCTGATAATACATTTTTAAAAGAGGGGTACTTCCGGAAACTCCAATTGTAAACATGGTGAAATCAATAGTCATATCTATTTACCTATCGTTTTATGAATTCAGAAGATTAAAATTAAAGGTGCACTTTAATAAACCGAAATATGTTAATTAAAATGTTTCAGACATTATTAAGATTATTAATACAATCTCAATGGGTAGTTTAATTGTAATTAATTATTTTAGTATTTTACTATATTAAAGTATTCTTGGTATTGGATCGCTTTCACTATAAATAACAATCCTCTGTGACGACATTTCCCGATGATGAACTTGCGCGCGGGTGCTTTAAATGTTATTGCATTCAAATTGTATCAATGCACAGGAAATTTCTGTTTTCGCGCACCAAGTGAATGTGTAATTGAACGGATGGAGAAGAAAGGGTAAGGGACGGAAAAAAATATTGTTGCTTTTTTTTTTTCATACAGCAAGTACCCGTCTTTGCCCGGGATTAAAATAAGGTTTTCTGTTTATTAAAGAAGCGTAATTTGACGTTTAATTGTACAGAGAGAGGGAGGGGGGAGAGAGATAAAGAGAGAGGGGGAATGGGGAGAAGGAAGGAGGGGGCAGGGAGGGAGAGGGAAGGAGGGAGGATGGGGAGGGGAGCAGGAGGGAGGGAGGGAGCGAGAGGTGGTAGGGAAGGAGATAAAGAGGGAGGGAGGAAGAGGGAGGGTCGGGGGAGGAGAGAGAGAAAGGAGGGTAAAGAGAAAGGAAGGGAGGGAGATAGAGGGGAGGGAGAGAGAGAGGGAGGGAGAGATAAAGAAAGAGGGAGGGAGAGATAAAGAGAGAGAGGGGGCAGGGAGGGAGAGATAGAAATGAGGGAGGGAGGGGGAGGGAGAGAGAGAGGAAGAGGGGGAGAGAAGGAGACGAGAGAGGGAGGCAGGGAGAAAGGGGGAGAGGGGGGAGGGAGGGAGAGAAAGGGGAGGGAAGGAGAGAGGGAGAGAGAATGGGAGGAAATAGGAGGGAGTGAGAGATAAAGAGAGAGACAGGGGGCAGGGAGGGAGAGAGGGGGAGGAGTGAAGGAAGAAGGTGGAGAGAGGGGGACGGGGGTGAGAAGGAGGGAGGGAGATAGGGAGAGAGAGGAGATGGGAGAGTTAGGGAGGGAAGGAGAGGGAGGGAGAAAGGGAGGGAGGGAAAGAGAAAGGGAGGGAGGGGAAAGAGAAAGGGAGGGATTGGGAGGGAGAGAGAGGGAGGAGGGAGAGAGAGGTGGAGGGAGAGAGGGAGGAGAGAGAGGGAAAGGAGAGAGAGGGTAGGGAGAAAACAAAAGGTAAACAGAAAACCTTATTTTAAACCCGGGCAAAGCCGGGTACTTGCAACAAGTATACTTATAAGACGCATTTGCTGTCTGGCTTGTCTGTCTGTTCCCTTATAACTCAAGATCCAGACAACCAAATAACGTGAAATTTGTTAAACATACACATAATAACATGGGGAATGTATAGGAAAGGTTTTGTTTCATCTCGATGGGTAGTTTAATTGTAATAAATTATTTTTATTTTAGTATTTTACTATATTAAAAATAATCTGACGGCGCCATAAATAAAATTCCTCTGGGACGTCATTTCCCGATGATACATTTTACATTTTTAAATTTTCCTACTAATAAAGTCGAATATAACTTGCGCGATGGTGCTGTATCGTGCCTTGTGCTGCAAAGAATTGTTGTTGTTTTTTCATGCTCCCTGATTTGTACAGTTTGGAGGGTAAAGGAATGAAGAAGGATTTTAGAAGAAGTGTGAAGCTATAATAATAAGTATATATATATATATATATATATATATATATATATATATATATAAAGAGAGAGAGAGAGAGAGAGAGAGAGGGGGTGGAGAAAGAGATAGAGAGAGAGAGGAGGCAGGGGGAGAGAGAGAGGAAAGGAGGGTAGGAGGGAGGGGGAGGGAGAGGGAGGGGGATTGACAGGGGGAGAGAGAAGGAGGGAGAGAGAGATGGAGATGGGAGAGGGAGAGGGGAAGAGAGAAAGGGAGGGAAGGAAAGAGAGGAAGGGAGGGAGTGAGGGGGATTTACAGGGGGAGAGAAGGAGGGGGAGAGGAGGAGGGGATGCTAAAGCACCGCGCTGGCCATTCTCCTTTTCTGCGCCTCTTCTGTTTTGCTACTCCTAATGACTTTAGCCATCTTGTTGGAGTGCTGTTTTTACGATATTCCTTCTTCTTCTCCAGACGGTGCTTCCGTGCTTCCGTTGTGTTGCTGTTTCCTTGCCCATCAATTACATCAAGTTACATTGTGTAATGCTATTGGATGCGTGTTATTATGTGTTGTTCTTTACCGTTTATATAGCTTGCACACGTCATCACTGAACTTTCTACAATCCACACTCGAACACTCGATAGTAAACATATTTACTATCCATACGTGTCACGGATTCCAGAAACGACCAGACTTCTTGACCTCGTGACCTCTCTCAGTTGACCTCGCCGCGCAAACATACACAACTGTGTGTGCGTAACCTACACAACCGCACATTGTAAAATCATGAAAGAAGTGAAACGTATTCGAGTATCATGTTTATAAACAGAGAATATAAATTTTGAATTTTTTCACTTTAAATAATTTTTTAAACACATTTATTTTTATTGCGCTGCGTTCGCTTTGCCAACCAATTTGGCCGTGTTTTCTACTGTTTAGTTTTTGATGTCCGGCATTTGAGTATGAGGCTAAAGTGGAAGCATCAAAGTACAAGTCTGACGCGTCATACTCTTAAAGACCTGTCTCGATCTCTTGTCACTTGACCTCGCCACGCAAACATGACCTCGTGACCTCTCACTTGACCTCTCCACGCAAGAACATATCGGAGAGATCTGACGTCACACGTCTTCAGCTACGATAATTTTACATATTGTTTTATTTATTAAGAAACTCATCAAATATAATGAAATAGTAAGAATATTGCATTGTCATCGGGTTCTGAGTGATATTGAAAGTATCAGAGCTTATAGCTTATCGGAAAGTGGTCTAAAATTGGATTGCAAAATTCCGCGGACAGACAAGAAGTGAAGTTAAGAAAAACGTTGTAAAAATAAATACTTTATTATGCCATTTTGCACCACGACGGCACGATACAGCACCCATCGGGAAATGACGTAATAGAAGATTTTTTTATAGCGACCGCGCTCCCATTCTGCAAAAAAAGAAATTGTACCATCGGGACGTCATAGATTATTATTCGAGTAGCATCACACAAAAAATATGTGTGGTGCCCATTTCTTGTCTTGGTCTCCAAGCTTCATACTAAAGCAAGCATTATAAGCTTGAGGATCCCAGACGGGCCCCCAGATGTTGAGGTCCCTTTTGAGGGTATCCTTGGCTTGTTGCTAAGAGTATGAGGGCTGACTCAATGATGACTCGTATTTATATTTGTGTTTCTGCCACACACAGTCTCACCAACAATTAGACGTATAACAAGTGATGAATAATCAATTCCACAAGCGTGTGTACAACACTAAGATTTGTTTATTATACAAAGGCACCAGTCCGTAATAGGGATCTGGTGACTTGTCAAAAAGCAAAGATAATTCAAACTGCAGCAAATAATCCAATATAAAATGAATGATGGGAACAAATGCGTTATCGCTAGTTAATTCTCTCTCTCTCTGTCTCTCTCTCTCTCTCTCTGTCTCTCTCTCTCTCTCACTCAGAGACCCAACAATCGACTCGGTCACTACTAAGACCCTCCGTCGAATGCCTATTCACTAATCGACCCTCTCACTCAAGAGCCCACGGTCGAATGCCCGCGAATCTATATTTCATTCTTCATATCCCTTTCTCCCACGTGACCCTTAGCCAATCAAATATAATATAGGTTTCTTTCAAACTTTCAAATTAGGGGGTGGAGCCTAGATGAGGAGGGGGGGGGGAGAAATACGTCGTATAGACAAAGACCTTAGTAACTGGACATCGAGCGGGTCGCTGTCCCTTTGAAGAAGCCGACCGGAGAATAGTCCGGTGGTCAGAGAATATTTCCCCTGGAATGTAACGTGTTTCTGTTACCTCCCTGCCTCGTACACCTGGCTGATGACGCAATTAACGGGGGTGGGTTAAAAGGGGGGAAACTGGAGCACGGGAACGTATATTACTATACATGGTATAATATACACCTTAACGTTAGTAATATTATTAAGTTAAGGGTTGGAGTAAGGGGATAGTTTCGACATATTAGTCACAACCCGTGACATCACCCCACAACCCAAACGAAACTATAGGGGTGACGACACCGTAGTAGGTGAGGCCATTACATAACATAAACCAATTATAATAACAAAAAAAAAATCGAGTCCTTTCCATACGTTAGGACTAGAACAAAGGGCGAATTAACCCGGGGTCATACATAAGCATATGTGCCTGTAACTATCTTTAAATTTCTTTGTATAAAAATACCCCAGACAAATGGAGGGTCACGTTGGACTAACACAAAAAGAAAACTTATCTTAGTAGCCCTGACCACAACATAATGGATAGGGCCAGTGGGTAAAACCATATATACTTAAATAACCCAATAATAGAATAGAACAATTACAGCGGCGTATAGCATGATGGTGCCAGCCGGACATATGGTCTGGCCAAAACAAGTTGGTCCAGAGATAAAATAAAAAAAGAAAATAGTGTACACTCTTTCTTCCGAAAGGTGGCACTTCAAACAAAATTAATTGTATCAGTAAGCCTACATAGGCAGTTACTGGATACGAAATAGGGTAAGCAAGATAGTCTCCCTTTGAAGATACAACAGCGTTACAACATAAAACCTGAAATAGAGAGGAAACCATGCATAAATGAATAATATAAATGACATAACTACATTCACCCGACATTCACTCACTCTAGGCAAGCCATCCAATAACCTCTCCAAGAGTGGCCCTTTGTAAGTGAGCTCAAACCGACATGCAGCCGTCGACTAGTTATGCTGGGCACCGACTCATCAAATCTGCCCCTACATTATCCTTTCCTTTGATGCTGTGCACCACGTACCTATACTGCTGTAGGGCCAGGGCCCACCGCATTACCCGATCGTTCTTCATTTTGCTCTCCGAGATAAAGAGGAGGGGTCTATGGTCGGTTTCGAGGGTGAATTCAGTGCCGTATAAGAACCTTTCTAACTTTTTGGTTGCCCACACAATAGCTAGGCCCTCGCGTTCTATGGTGGCATACTTCTTTTCCCTCTCGGTCAGTTTGCGGCTGATGTAAGTTATGGGGAACTTACCATCCGGGAACTCCTGGAGTACCACGGCCCCCAGCCCAGTGGCCGAGGCATCAGTCCTTAAGATGAACCGGCGTGTGAAGTCCGGCAGTCGGAGGAGGGGGTCACTACTTAAAAGGGATTGTACAGTTTCTAAGGCCTTCTGGCAGCTGTCTGTCCATGTAACGTTGGTGGGGTAGCCCTTTCAGGTCAGGTCGGTAAGAGGGGCCGTCACGGCGGCAAAGTTCGGGACGAACCGCCGATAGTAGCCTATGAGCCCCATCAGGGCCCGGACCTGAGTTTTAGTCTTTGGTGTGGAGATCTTTAGAATCTCCTTCACTTTCCCCTGACCGGGTTTCATACCACCCCCACGCCTAACATGTCCCGTTTACACGGGGGGATATATAGCCTAGCTTTATTAGGGCCCGACTCCTCCCCATTGGGAAAATCTCCGTGGTTTACGCGTAGTTCATGGTTTACGCTCTCGGCTTTGCAACGAAAATTAAAAGGGCGCGCCCCTACAGGGCCGCCTAAACAAACAATCACTCATGACAACAGCCTGCACAGACATTTCTTCCTTTGTTGTATAACAGACCCCCCTTGGGTCTCACCTATATAAAGACCCTCCAGTTTGATGGAATAGTTGAGCCAGCCACTCATTCACTTAAGGGACCCGTCAAGAAGACTATAAGCAACTAGCCCGGGTCCGCCTAATCAATGAGGCCCGCCTGCCCGTAGCGCACAACCTCTTAGCGTTCACAAGGAATGAGTATGCCGAGCTTCCATACAACCTTACTTCCCTACACATCAGACCTGGTCCACTCAATCATTTGGATAACTCTATGCTGGCCGCACCAGACGAGGCGTTCTACTGCGCGGTTTCGAGGGCCCCCCTGGGCTCCTCTAGTCCCACGCCCAACCCTCGTGTTACCAAAGAGCAGCTGGACCTTAACTATCTAAGGGACATGTACCATGAGGTAGGTGGCATGGCATCGACAACATATAGTCATGGGCCCACCAAATCTATGAATGGTTCTAATGTGGCGCCATGACAACAAACGAAAAAGGGGAGGTACACAAAATCAGAAGAAAAGTGCTCACAATCAACATGAGAGCACACTAAATCAAGTAAAAGTACACTAAGTCAAAATAAAAGCACTCCAGATCAAAATGATTACACACAACCAAAACAACAATTAAAATATTCAAAACAAAAAAGAAGAAGGTATACAAAATTAGAATGACTGTACACACAAAGTCAAAATGAAAATACTCAAACAAATTCAAAAATGACTACAGTTTTAAAATACCTTTACACAGAATCCAAATACATTTATGTTCACCGGTTCTCTGCAACCTAGCATGAACAAACAAATTGGCGCCCCCCAGGGCCCATCTCCTGCCGCGTGCATATGGCAGCAAGATGCACTGCGCCCCTACAACATTAAAATGCCATGGGCCCTCCCATTATCCAAGAATGGTACTAACGTGGCCCCCTGACCTGGCCAAAAAAATTGAGATTGGGTCCTCTCAAGAGTCTTCTTTGCCCCCAGATGACCCCCGAAAAGGATCTCATGGGCCACTCTCATCGCCTCGCTCCTCTGCTCTTTGGGTACCACTAACTGGGTGGATGTCTCCCCCTTTTTACCTACTAGCTCTCTGTACAACAGGTCCCCCTTTATTGTATATCTCTCCATGTGGCCCCGGTGGTTGTTGACCCTTCCACTTTCTGCCCATTCCCTTAACTTACGAAGGGAGGGGTCGTTTTGTTGCTGGGGGTGGAACTCAGAAGGGGTAACGGCTGATGCAGGGCACGGGGGCGTGGAGAGGGGTTTAACAGGCTTCATTTGTTTTCTCTCCTGCTCCCTGGTCATCACTGCACAGTTAGTTGGACCTTCTTCTGAACGGTTCAGGGGCGTTGGGTCGGGTGTCATGGATTTCCCCTCCCAGTCAGGGTTGGGTGAGAAGGGGCGTCGAGCCCCTGGTATATTGCCGATAATGAGGTCATAGAGGGGCTCATCTAGTGCCCATGCTTCCAACTGCCCCACGTAATACGGCGTGTCTACTCTTACCACAACGACTGGGGCCTCAAACACGCCCCCGTTAATGGTCTTCAACTGGCCCCTCCGTCCAGTTCTGCCCTCGATCGGTACTAAGGAGGTCCGGACCACGACCCCCCAGCATCCCGAATCCCTTAGGACCTGCACCGGTTGTCCGTTAACAAACCCTTTTGAAAGTGGAGAAGTGTCCTCATGTGTGACAGCAGCCCCTGCCTCAGTTACCTGTTCTCCCTCACGATCCGACGTTGCTGTGGCCTGGGGCGGGGTGAGAGGGGATGCTGATCTTACTGCCCCCATCGGACTGACCTTCCGCTGTGGGCACCTTCCCGACCAGTGTTCGGGTGACCCGCACGTGAAGCAGGACATTCTCGGTCTCCAAGGGCGCCCGGTGTCTGGCCTAGGAGGAACATTGGGCCTCCCATTACCTTTGGGGGGCCTCTGGTTTGGGTCCCATCGGACTGACCTTCCGCTGTGGGCACCTTCCCGACCAGTGTTCGGGTGACCCGCACGTGAAGCAGGACATTCTCGGTCTCCAAGGGCGCCCGGTGTCTGGCCTAGGAGGAACATTGGGCCTCCCATTACCTTTAGGGGCCTCTGGTTTAGGTCCCTCCTTTTTAAAGGGTACATTATGGCGTTCCCTGTAGGTTGTTTCCCTTCGAGGGCCCCACCTTGTGGGTTCTACCCCTTTGCCCACATGAGCTTCCCTGTAGTTTTCGGCCAAGGTGAGCATCTCGTCCCATGTCCCTGGCTTACGCTCCTTCAGGAACACCTGTAGCCCACTAGGGGCCCCGTCCATCAACTGCTCCCTGAGCAGCAGGTCCATCACACCATCAAAGCTATGCTCTGTCCCACTGAGCTCAACCCACCTCGTCAGGAGGTCGGCTAGACGTGCACCAAATAGGGGGTAGGTCTCCCCTCTTACTAAATGGGCCCCCCTAAACTTTCGTCTAAAGCTTTCCCCCGTATAGTCGTATGACTTTAGGAGGGCAGCCTTCAATGAGTCAAAGTCATTTGCCTCGTCAGCCGTCAAGCGGGTAGCTGTCGTCAGGGCCCGTCCCGTGAGCAGTGATGTCAAGCAGGGGGCCCACTCACGTCGTTCCCAACCCGCGGACAGAGCGTATCTTTCAAACCTACGAATGTAGGCGTCTATATTGTCCGTCTCGTCAAGTTTGGGGAGTTTGGGTTTGGAGGATGTCGTTGACTGACTGCTTGGGGTTGGGCTTGCCGGCCCCCCTTCCCTCTCTAACCGTGCTAGGGCCACCCTCTCCTCAGATGTTAATTTAACTGCCTCCTTCTCGGCAGCTATTCTAGCCAACTCAACCTCTTTATCATTTTTAACGCTTTCAGCTTCTGCTTCATGCTTAGCACGTTCAGATTCTGCTTCTCGTTCTAGCCTAGCCTCTTCCGCCTCTCTATCCCTTTCGCATTTAGCGTGTTTTATGGCCGTATTAACGTCGCACCCCAAGCCTATGAAGTACTGTACATACTCCTCCATAGATTTCATGGTTGGTGACGTTAATACGAGCCTAAGATGAGTAACGGTTAACCCAGACAAAGCTCGCCGTGCAGCTTAACACACCGGTCAGAGCACTCACAACTGATCACAATCAAAGAAGTGTATTAAAATGGCTTACCTTGACGCATCCTCCCTCCTTTCAACAGAATATGAAATATCTTCCACCGTACACAATCTTACACACATGCATAAAGTCTAGAGTCTAAATGTTATTTATTCGCCGATAACAGTGCGGCTTTTTCTTTTACTGTCTTGTTGACTTCGTCTGTACTTTCAGTCGGACTACGTGAGTACGCGTGGTGAGTCCGGTATGACTCCTGAAGACTTGGGTGAGTCCGGTATGACTCCTGAAGACTTGGGTGAGTCCGGTATGACTCCTGAAGACTTGGGTGAGTCCGGTATGACTCCTGAAGACTTGGGTGAGTCCGGTATGACTCCTGAAGACTTGTGGCAGGGATTAAGCCCCCCGAGTCTATGTTGAATCAGCTCTCGGCCCCGCCTGGTTATTGTAGAACACAACTTCAGGTGAAGGTTCGATCCCGAGACGAGCCTCCCAGATGTTGAGGATCCCAGTCGGGCCCCCAGATGTTGAGGTCCCTTTTGAGGGTATCCTTGGCTTGTTGCTAAGAGTATGAGGGCTGACTCAATGATGACTCGTATTTATATTTGTGTTTCTGCCACACACAGTCTCACCAACAATTAGACGTATAACAAGTGATGAATAATCAATTCCACAAGCGTGTGTACAACACTAAGATTTGTTTATTATACAAAGGCACCAGTCCGTAATAGGGATCTGGTGACTTGTCAAAAGCAAAGATAATTCAAACTGCAGCAAATAATCCAATATAAAATGAATGATGGGAACAAATGCGTTATCGCTAGTTAATTCTCTCTCTCTCTGTCTCTCTCTCTCTCTCTGTCTCTCTCTCTCTCTCACTCAGAGACCCAACAATCGACTCGGTCACTACTAAGACCCTCCGTCGAATGCCTATTCACTAATCGACCCTCTCACTCAAGAGCCCACGGTCGAATGCCCGCGAATCTATATTTCATTCTTCATATCCCTTTCTCCCACGTGACCCTTAGCCAATCAAATATAATATAGGTTTCTTTCAAACTTTCAAATTAGGGGGTGGAGCCTAGATGAGGAGGGGGGGGGGGAGAAATACGTCGTATAGACAAAGACCTTAGTAACTGGACATCGAGCGGGTCGCTGTCCCTTTGAAGAAGCCGACCGGAGAATAGTCCGGTGGTCAGAGAATATTTCCCCTGGAATGTAACGTGTTTCTGTTACCTCCCTGCCTCGTACACCTGGCTGATGACGCAATTAACGGGGGTGGGTTAAAAGGGGGGAAACTGGAGCACGGGAACGTATATTACTATACATGGTATAATATACACCTTAACGTTAGTAATATTATTAAGTTAAGGGTTGGAGTAAGGGGATAGTTTCGACATATTAGTCACAACCCGTGACAGTAGTTGACATAGAACTATGATAGAACCTTTACTTTATTAACCACCGCTGTCACAGTAGTTGACGGAGAAGCTTTTCTGAAACTCATCACTGCGGATAAGGTATAGTCCTTGTCCCCATTAGACACGACTGTATAACGGTGACGTTATTGGTGTGATATTGGATGATTTGAACCTGTGGCCTAAGCCAAGCTAGGCATCAGATTTTTTTTTTTAATAATCATATTCGAGTATTTTGTCGAGTAATTTTTAAAAGCCAAAGATGCCGTCAACTTGAAGAGTATTATCATAGAACGGTAGAGAATCTATGCAGTATTGGAATATTAAAGTAATTGTAAGGGTTCTCGTGTTTGACTATAAGGTAGTGTAAATAACGTTTGTGTGACCTTCACTTGATTGAGATATACCTTCTCTGGTAACTGATTCTTTTATAAGAATTATAAATCGGACTTCTTGCATTTCATGGACTGGCCATTCATCTGTGATATCGGATGGTGTTCACGACAGTGGAAACTTAATAAGAGATTTACTATTTATGCAACTGTTTAGTATGGTATGTATACTATATATGGACAGGGGGGTTGAATCGAGGTTACTGTGATATCTCGGATGGTGTTCATGACAGTTGAAACTTAATAAGAGATGTACCGTTGATACGACCGTTGTGTGTATGGTGCGTATGGTACTTGCTGAAACCTGATGACGAGACTAACTAAAACAAACTGAACAAAAAAAAATGTTCAGAATGTGAGTTTGAAGAGATCATCAAGAAATAGTATCTGTGTGTATAAACCATGACCTGACTAGTGTCATGTCATAAATTACCGTCGTATAGCGAGACATTCAGGGGGATTTCTCTGATAGTTTTGAAACATCAGGCGGACGAAGAACTGTTGTTAAGAAGACAATACCTTGTACCTATATATAATACCATGTGCCTATATATATAATACCTGTGTCTATATATAATACATTGTGTCAATATATATAACACCTTGTGTCTATTAACTCGGTAAACAAACAAAAATGTCTACATTATTTTAATGTCTGGAAAGTATTGGTGTTGATGTCCTTAATACTTTTGTGTGACAAATAAATAACTTTATAAATGTTTAGATATGTCACGGTGTAGAATATCAGACTTGTACATACGTCACGGTGTAGAATATCAGACTGGTAGACATGTCACGGTGTAGAATATCAGACTGGTAGATATGTCACGGTGTAGAATATCAGACTGGTACATATGTCACGGTGCAGAATATCAGACTGGTACATATGTCACGGTGTAGAATATCAGACTGGTACACATGTCACGGTGTAGAATATCAGACTGGTACATATGTCACGGTGTAGAATATCAGACTGGTACATATGTCACGGTGTAGAATATCAGACTGGTACATATGTCACGGTGCAGAATATCAGACTGGTAGATATGTCACGGTGCAGAATATCAGACTGGTAGATATGTCACGGTGTAGAATATCAGACTGGTACATATGTCACGGCGCAGAATATCAGACTGGTAGATATGTCACGGTGTAGAATATCAGACTGGTACATATGTCACGGCGCAGAATATCAGACTGGTAGATATGTCACGGTGTAGAATATCAGACTGGTACATATGTCACGGTGTAGAATATCAGACTGGTACATATGTCACGGTGTAGAATATCAGACTGGTAGATATGTCACCGTGTAGAATATCAGACTGGTACACATGTCACGGTGTAGAATATCAGACTGGTACACATGTCACGGTGTAGAATATCAGACTGGTACACATGTCACGGTGTAGAATATCAGACTGGTACACATGTCACGGTGTAGAATATCAGACTGGTACACATGTCACGGTGTAGAATATCAGACTGGTACACATGTCACGGTGCAGAGCCCTAACGCCCACCAGCAGTCTCCCTCTGACCACACCTAAATGCCATCCATATAATTGTTACTCACTGCGTCACATCGGGGAAACAAAATACGTATTTGTTGTTTTAAAGATGGGTATACTTTAGGTCGATACTTTTTCTCATTCTCTCCCCTGTCCCCCCCACCCCACCCGTCTTTGCCCCTCAAACAGATGTCGATGACTTTACTTGGCCCCCCCCTCCCCGGGCACCAACTTCTTTTTTTTACCCCCCCCCCCCAATATCACCCATATTTCCACCCCATCATTGCACCTGGCGTTAGAAGGAGGGTACACTATAGGCTGGTGGTGGTGGTGGAACACGTTCACTGCCAATACTTTACCACAGTGCTTCTCAAACCTACGTAGATGTGGAGGGAGGGGATGGGGGTGGGAGTAGTGGTAACTAAAAAAAAACAGATCGCAAGAGGATCCTAAACCATCTAACCTTTAACATTTACAATAATTTAAACCTAATCATGACACTAATTTAACCTTTAACATTACAAACATTAAGCTATCATATATATATATATATATATATATATATATATATATATATATATATATATATATACAGTCGATTCCGCTTATTTGGGACAAATCTCAATGAAACCAAACCAAGAAGCCAATAGTAAATTTGTATTTTTAATTGGGACAGTCGCTTAATCGGGACAAAAAGCCTCGATCCCGATGTGTCCCAATTAAGCGGAATGGCTGTATATACATATATATATATATATATACATATATATATATATATATATATATATATATATATATATATATATATATACTCACACACATAATGAGCTCTACATCTTCTTAGCCAGCCTGCTAGCATACACACACAGTTGATTACACTATAACTATAGTTATCCGCCTCTCTCTGTGTGTGTGCGCACCCGTGCGTGTGGGTGTGTACGTTTGCGTGTTTGCGTTTAATTATGTTTGAACCGCGTGAGATCCAATCAGTCTCCACTCAATATTTAGACCCGCTGCTTAAAAAATCTCCGCGATCATATTTTATATAAAACACACGCCACTTCATAATAGCAACCAAAAAAAAAAAGGTGGTGGCTGGGGAGGGTAACTCTGTATTGCTTCAAAGTACTTTAATAACCTCCCCTTTTTTTTTTTATTGTGTGTGTGCATAACTCAAGGACCGTGAAACTTTACCAACAATTTTATGGGTCTTTTAAATATCAGAATCCCTAGGGGGGGGGGCTACGGCACTAGCGCGTGTATGTGTGTGTATGTGTGTGTGTGTGTTGTGCTATAAATATGTTGTGTATTGGTGACAGGAGAGTAAGTTGCGTGCTTCTTTAGTGTTATTCCCCCCCCCTCCACAAACACACCCTACCTTTTTTTTTTTATAATGGTGTTAAAACTATATGAAAGACCTGTGGCCAAGTCCAGTGCAAACAGTGTTGAGACTATCGATTTCTGTCTCTACTGATCGCTACATTCACCTCCCACCACCTCCACCCAACAGCATCACCTGATCTTCGATTACCTGCCTCTCATCCCACCACCACCCCTGCCGGCATATTCAAAGGATGGTTATTTCCCCCCCCCCCCACCCCCATTTTTTTGCCAACTCACTCCTTCTCCCATCACTACATTCTGCTTGGTGGTTGTCTTGACACCTTTCTATGCATCATCCCTCCCTCCCTCCCTCCCTCCCTCCCTCCCTCCCCCTATCGCCCTGTCTGACATCCCGGGCCCCTAGCTACCTAAAGGAAAGTCACACCCGGTGTTAAATTTCATGAAGTAACGTGGTCTGCAACAGGAAGAAGAAAAAAAAAATAGGGCGCTTGGTCGTAGGGGTGGGTTATGGAAGGGAGGGGGGAGGAGAAGGGGGACTTAAAAAGACAAGTGGTCCGTATTTTAAAACTAAATAATGATGAGTGGAATGAGGTTGGAAGGGGGGGGGGTTATCAGGTGTCGGGGGGGGGGGTTACCTTGTTTTCTTTACGTCCCGGAAGGCACTCTTCTTCACTGTAGCTGTTAGGTCTCATTACATAACGCAGCACTGCAATAAACGTTTTGTCTCCAAACAAAAGTTCCAGGCGACTCATCAAATCACGTATTGTCCAACTGCAGCACAAATAGAACCATAACTTTACAGAACCTGGTTCCGGGGCTCATGAAAACATTGGTGGTTGTGAGTCGCTTCATAAACTCAGGCTGCTTAGGTTGGCATTTTGAGTCTCATTTGATCTGAGCAACGCTGGTTGCATTCTATGGGCCCTGCCCTTTACTTACTATATGACCATTCCAGGCTTGTAGCTAACTCGGTAAACAAATCTATTTAAAAAAAAAAACAGACTGCCTAATGAATACAGAAATCGTCAATCGTTAATACTAGTCGATGAACTATCTATACCAGCCATGGTTAAACATCCGCACGCGGCATCATAGTACTGAACCTTAAAATAAACAAGATATCTACTACAATGCTTTTATTTCCTAAGGTGATTTTGTCAATCACTAAGTGAAATGACTTAAAGTCAGTGTAAACCCACCAGGTAAACCTACCTGACTTAATTTGAGATTAGGTTTAAGTTTAGTTTTATTAAAAGCAGATAAGAATTGAAGTGAATCGTATCCATTTTACTATTTTAAAAAGAAACCCATACTATACATATTCTCTACTGACAACGCACCAAATTAAATATTTTTTTTTTATTATGACAGAAGGTTTGTATGAAAAAATGTTTCATTTAGCCTAAATTTTTCCCGAAAAATTATCCAGAAATACTATTTAAATACTTATAAAATATAAAAAATTAATACAAAAAATTAACTAGAACAATTATATAAATAGAACAATTCTATAAATAGTATTTCCTTAAATGTATACGTAAAATAATATCAACACCTCGACAGAAAATATAAATTATCCAAGTTCCCAGCCTGTAGGGAACCGGTATTCAAAATGTGCCAGAAGTCAGCAGCAGCTACATGCCCTGCTAGGAGGGAGTGACGGAGGGGAGAGGACGGAAAGGAAAGCAGTTGACCCTGATCGTCCCCCCCCCCCCAAAGTAATATCTTGACACCCCCCCCCCCCCCACCTTTTTTTTCTTTTCCCGTCCTTACAAATTTCGACGCCCGATATTTTCGAGACTCAAAAGACACGGGGATTGAGGACGACATGACCTTTCACTGTTTCCAGTTCCTGGTGACCATTGTCCTCCATCCGCACCCCAATCCCGTGGGTTATTTTCATGGTCAAAGCTACACCCATTATCTCTTGTTCTCTTCAGGCTCTGCACCCCTCCCCTCCCCCCCCCCCCATCTTTCTGGTTTCTTGTTGTCGGTGAAGGTCAAGGCAATCATTGTTCCTGGATATTTTGTGTGTGTGTGTGGGGGGGGGAGGTTTGTTCCATAACAGTTCCCTTCTATTTGTTCTTTAGAACCGTTCCCTTCAATCTGACAGTGCCCACCTGTTGTCCCGAGTGTCCAGTGGTCCAGTTGGCGAGTGTGTACACAATTGACCATTCTGTTCGTTGGTGCATTCTAATTATAGCCGGTGTTTTGTGTCGGAGAGACTGGGGGACAGTGTTGTGAATATACGGAGACATCAGCAGCGACCTGCGACCTGTGACCTGCGACCTGTTAACCCTGTTTCATTTGGGAAGTGTGCAGGAAGATTATTCATATTGCTTAGCTGCCGCCTTAGCAAATTGACTGCTATTTATTGTTTACATGCAGATACACCGGTGTTTTGCAATGGTTTTACAACCCAAAATGGTTTATTTCATTACATATACCTATTTCTTGTCAATCACGAAATTATATTTGATATCCATGTTGGGGGTAATTTACCCCCCTGTCTGACCCCTACACGTGTACTGTGTGTACTTACAGATGTGGTATGTAGGTGTGTGAGAAACTCCACAGGTTGAGCGGGGATAAAAAAAAGAAGGTAGTTCTGGTGGGAGGGTGTACCGTAGTGGGTAGATACTAGATAGGTATCCCGACGAACACCCCCCCCCCAACATAGACACTTACCCAAAAAACGCCTCCTACTTTAATGTAAAATTTTAACTTAACGGTGGTTCACTAAAATACATGTCTAAAACTAAACAACTGCATACCTTTCTTTTAACAAATTTTTTTTTATCCTAAATGTGAAATAAAGTTGGTAATACTAAATAAATAGACTTAGTTTGCATCTTGATAGTTTTTTTTTTTTACGCTATCTGTAAAACAAAATGTTTACAAATTGTTGAATATTAGGTCGTGAAATGATCGGTGTTGAAGAAATGGCGTTCAATTCTTGAAACTGGTCAGCTTGCTTGACCAACTCTACTTAAATTAACCAACAAAAAAAATGCTCTAAAAACATAATAAATTGTTCAATATTTAGTCTTTTAATGAGCGATGTTGACGAAATGGCGTTCAGCGTTGAAACAGGTCAGTTAGCTTGACCAGTCCTGCATGTGAAGTAGTCAATTACGCTGGTCACTTCAGGTCCTCAATCAAAATATTTTCTCAGAGCGGTGGTGAGGCAAAGGGGGGTAATGTTTGAAATGGGTAAACGATCCCTGTAGATTATCTCTCCTTGGCTACTTTTTAAATAGAAAGTGTCCATCCAAGAGAGTTGACCAGTGGGACGGGTTGACCGCCCGTGGTCATCCGTCAGTAAAAAATTCAAGTGCCATTTAGTCACTGTCACCTCACCACCAACATGTCCTGGGAAGGTTGAACTCTTTGAGGTCCATTCCGTTAAAAAAATGTCCTCCATTGTAGTGATGGGTTGGTGAACAGTAACAAGTTTTGCCCCGTAAGTAACTTGTGCATGCTTTTAGTTCAAGTGTATCTATTGTAGGTAATGAATGAACAGGTGTTACCGCTTAAATCCCCGCGGTCCTTAGTCGGTGGTATGCGTACCCCTCCCCCAAGGGGGTACGGGGAAAGATTATGCAGGGGTACCAGCGAAACATAATTGTCGATTAAAAAAAAAACCAACAAAGTTTGAAGAATGTCGCCAGTTCGCTGCGTGACTCGTTCACTAAACCACTCGACCAAGTATCGCATGAGAAAGTGAAGCACATTCCGTTATTTTAAACAAAAACTGCATTCATTCGCGAACTTGCGTGTGAGGGGTTCCCACGGACATATATTTCAGAACCCTTTGGGATTCAGTCGCATAAATGATTGAGAATCTCTGCTATAATGAAACGCTAAACCCACTGTTGAGGCAGTTTTGTAGCGGTCTTTCTGCACACACACATACATGCATACATAATACATACACACACACACACATACATACACACACATAGATACACACACATACACACACACACACATGCATACATACATACATACATAAACACATACATACATACATACATACACACACACATACCATAGTCCAGGCTGCAACGGTTTTTTGTTTTTTAAGGTCTTTGGTTGTTAAATTTTACACAGAATACCAGAGTACTTAGAATTTAATACTGAAATAGCCTCCCCCCCCCCCCACCGTTTAGAAGTTCAATAGTTTGACATCTGTCAACTCTGCAGTCCTGGATGCAGACACCTTAACTTGTATACGCCCATGGATGCAGACACCTTAACTTGTATACGCCCATGGATGCAGACACCTTAACTTGTATACGCCCATGGATGCAGACACCTTAACTTGTATACGCCCATGGATGCAGACACCTTAACTTGTATACGCCCATGGATGCAGACACCTTAACTTGTATACGCCCATGGATGCAGACAGCGCCATTGTAATGTGCCAGCTAATAAATCTGATGACTCATTGTCGTGGCTGGGACCTAGTTTCAACCAGGGGGGCCCAATAGAGCCGAGTGACTGAACCCATGTGAACGGGGCTATTAGTGTCATAAACTTTTTTTTTTGTTGTTTTTTTCCCCCCATGCCACGGGACTCTGTCAGTTAAATGTCGAGGGGGGGTAGGTAACACCTGTCTTATATCCCCTCCCCCTGGTGTCATTTGAAAGGTCAACAAGACATTGTTTGTGGGTTGGGTTTTTTTGTGTGTGTATAACATATTTGTTTGTTGTTTCACTTGTGCAGTGAGTATAGGCAGATGACTCACTAGGTCATAAGTAGATTGTTACATATACATATATATATATATATATATATATATATATATATATATATATATATATAAAGATAAATAGATGAGATTGACATGGATAGAGACACTTAGATAGATATATTAAGAAACATCAACGGCAGCGACAATTAGATACAGATATGGTATACTTAGCATACAATATATATATATATATATATATATATATATATATATATATATATATATAAACAAACATATAATTGCATACAGACAGTTTATGCTCAGCGGTTAGTGATGAGGTCGATACATCACAATCGTTGTCGGGAATCAAACTTTGTGTGAACTATTTTGAGCATAAAAAAAATGTACATCGGAATCTACTAGACATTTTTAGCGCCATTGGATTTTTTTTTTTGTTGCTATGCATGTGACACATTTCATTCAAGTACGAAGTGTGCTATAAATAGGAATCGGAAATCATAAAGAAAGATGATGGAAAAATCGGATTTTAAATAGGTATCGTCCCATAACTAATAGAAATACAGAGAAATGCAAACATACAGAGAGTATACAGAGTAGGGACGAGGCGTGAGTGTTGCCGATCATAACTATGAGATGTTTTTATGCTATATACAAAGCACAGATGAACATAGATTTATATTTTTGAATAAATAATTAGACTAACAATATATACGGTATATATTTATATATATATATATATATATATATATATATATATATATAAATATATATATATATATATATATATATATATATATATATATATGAAAGTTATATACATATATTTAAACTTGAAGTCATTTTATTCTGAATGATTATGCTAACTTTATTCAATAAACACAGTACCATTATATAACATTTTCTATAAATATGACTATGACCGGTAACACGCACGCCTCGTCCCTGATACAGGGAGATAAATACACATTGAGAGATAACCAGATAAAGATACATACAGTGATATAGATACATACATATATATATAGATACTACAGAGAGATGGGCTCCAATGACAAATACAGCTACAACCGAACATTGACATAAACAGATATACTTACAAAGACGTATACAGGGATACATACAGAGATAAATACAGAGATAAATACAAAGATACATTTAGAGATAAATACAAAGATACAAACAGAGACTATACAAAAGATACATATAGAGATAAATACAAAGATACATACATAGACGTATACAAGGATACATACAGAGATGCATCGTAACAAATACAGAAACAATAAATAATTTCACAAGGGGCCGTCATACAGTACATTCCCTGATGACTTCTTTCCCTTTAACCTTTAACGAATTTTGTTTTTCACAGGAGTCGCCACCAAACATTGAAGTACGGACATGTTGTTTGAAGTACGGACATGTTGTTATTGTTGTTGTTGTTATTCAAGTGTCATATTCAGGTGTGGACTTATGTCAGTTGAGGCCTCTGGCACAGAGGAAAATTATGAGCCCTTTAGAAAAAGACATATATTAAATGGTTTATAATTGGGCTGTGTGGGCCCCCCTACTCGGGCCCGTTCCTAAATCCGCCTCTCATTATTTGGATGATTATCAAGATACTAATTGTGTGATGACTACGCCGCGACACATTGTGGTAAATGTATGATTAAAACACCGTGACACATGGTGGTAAATGTATAATTACTACACCGTGACACATGGTGGTAAATGTATAATTACTACACCGTGACACATGGTGGTAAATGTATAATTACTACACCGTGACACATGGTGGTAAATGTATAATTACTACACCGTGACACAAAGTGGTAAGTGTATAATGACTACACCGTGACACATAGTGGTAAGTGTATAATTACTACACCGTGACACATGGTGGTAAGTGTATAATTACTACACCGTGACACATAGTAGAAAAGAAAAAAAAGTAAAAAGGGTGAAGTCCCTTTATAGAGTGCAAATCATTTCAAAATGTTACACATTTAAAGTAACTAGGGTGAAGTACCCCCCCCCCCCCGTCCCCCCATAAGCGAACAATTTAATGGGGACAAGCCATCGTCCACCTGTACGTCTCTCTTGTGGGGAGGGGGTGGAGGATTGTATAGCGGCAAAACACGCAGGCACGCACATACAAGAAAGTATTGAATCACAATTTTGTATGGCTTTTGAGTTATCTCCGCTGGAAGCCCCTCCCCCCCCCCCCCCCAGCCGCCCCTACGAGGTGAAGGTATTTTGTTCGGCTCGAGTAATTCGTACTTTAATCCCGCCGGTTGACTCTTCGCGTCTGCTCTACACCTCTTGTCGTCTGCGAGACGAAAATATTTTTTTTTTCTTCTTTCTTGTTATGCTTCTTATTTGTCCCTTCTACTATGCCTGGTTGAAGTAAACGTAGAAGGGACGAAAGGTGTGAGGGTGTAATGAAAGCATTACTATTGTGAATGTTTGAAGCAGAAAAAAAAAAGAAAAAGGAGGGTGGGGGGTAGGGGTAGGCAGACGATTGCACCCCCCCTCCCCCACCCCTATCGCCTTTGTAGACTGTGCTCTGCCGAGAACACGCTGAGAGTCTCGCATCAAACCTCGGGAATTTACGGTCTTTCATTTTTTTTTTGTTAAGTTGAATCTTTTCCACCATTCAGGTGAGTGAGGTGCCTGTTTGTGTGTGTGGAGATTTTAAGGTGACAAAAATAAAAGAATGTTAATTCCGTTGAAAATTATCTGCCATTTTTTTTTTATTATTCCTTCACTAATCGATGTCATATCTTGACAGAAGAAAATAAAAAAAATGTATATATAAAAAAATAAATGCAATGTATTTGTTTGACACAATCTCACTCGATTCTGCATGATCTGTCACATTTATTCCTTGTGAGAATTCTGCCTCTACCCACATTTCTATGACAGTCTACCCGCCTAACACCCCCCACCCCCTTATTTTTTTATTCTTCTCTCTAAATGCATTTATGTAAAAGACAATTTTTTTTAAGGACTTAAGAAGCCTAGAAGTGGAGGGAACCTAGCGTAGCTCATTTTGTACGACATTCTGCTGCATTGTTTGTGTTCTTGGATTGTACCTCCCCCCCCTCTCTCTCTCTCTCCCTTTCTCTCTCTCTCTCTCTCTCTCTCACCCCCCCTTCCCCATCTCTCCTTTTTTCCCCCATTCTTTACCACCTTTTATCATTGTCATAGATCTCTTTCATTACTGATTCAAAGTGTGTGTGTGGGTAGGTGGGTGGGGGAAGGGAGTATTGGTGGCGTCTGTCAGTGGATTTTTACCTCGGTAGTTTGAATTATCGAGCTGCGCAAGATAAGAAAGTTGGCGCAGTCAAAGTGAAGGTTAAATTTAAAGAAAAAAAAAAGTGACTTTTGAAAGTATGGAAGGTGAAGTAGTGAACACGATAACAGTAAAAGTGATGTGTGTGTCAAGACGACCTAGAAAGATGATAGTCGATGATGTAAGAAAAGACTTTTGAAAGCGTCACTTCCTTTATTAGTCCCTCTGAAGGTTGAAATGTTTTTTTTAATGTGTTTGATCCATCAACCTTAGTTAAGAACAGAATTTGCTGTGGTGGCGATGAACTTGGAGGCACCACGGAGGACTTGAGTGACTGTAAGTTCCAATACGGCCCAAAAACCAGAAGCACCATCGATTTAACACGAGTGTAGGACAACCCCCAGCGGACAAAACCCCCACGGACAAAACCCCCAGCGGACATAACCCCCAGCGGACAAAACACCCAGCGGACAAAACCCCCAGCGGACAAAACCCCCACAATAATGTTTTAAGCCATTTATTGCAGCTACAATTTATTTTTTCATTATTATTAGCTTTTAATTAATTTTACTTTCTGTGACCTGCTTAGCGGGTGGTTTGTAAATCACATAAATCATGTAACTGAATTTGAATTTAAAACCTGTTTTTGTTTATCATAAATGCTCAATATGAAACATAGCCATTGTTATTATTTTATTTAGCACCTTTTTAAATTATTATTATGTCTTAATTAATTAATTTAAAAAAAATTCACAAAAAAAGCTCGAGTTATAATTTAATGTTTCTTGGGCGCCCCAGAACCATACGATCCACGGACCGATGCCGATTCGCGGCCCGGGGACCACTGCCTTCCAGTGTTGCCAAATATTTTAAATGTCAGATTTTTAGAGTAAAAAAAAAGTTAGAATTGAACAAGCTACACTTTTTACATCCTACAGGGCAATACAGCAGCCGACTATATCAAACGGCTAATAATGTATAACAAGAATGTGATGTAAAATTTGTAAGCCTTGTTTCAAATTGTGTCTAAAAGCTAAATTTACGAGGAAAAAAGAACCCTTTATGAGATATGGAAATTAAATACTTCAAATCGAGTACGCTCAACAATTCCCCCCGAACTAAACTTACATTCTCTCATATAGGATAGCTGGACAAAATATCTTATCATTCTCAAGTCTCCTGTTTGTTGGTTCCACCCCAATTCAATACATAATTAAGAGTTTGGTGAACATAGCAGAATAAAGGTGACATTGCACTTCTCATGTTACTTGAATTCCTCCAAATCGACACTATGTTTCTAAACTTTATTCAATTGTAGTACACCCCTAACCCTGAACTCATGAACTACCCACGTCTACGCATCTTCCAGAATTCTACTGTGACACTATTCTTTATTGTCTAAAATTCCCCTACCTGTTAAAGATAATGGGTTCTGTCTCCCTCTCTGTCCACCCGTCTCATATCGAATTACGTTTAACTGTCCCAACTGCCCTGACCTACTTTCACTTTCTACATTTTATAATAAAGATTGGGGGGGGGGGGGTATTACATTTTATAATAAAAGTAATGATTAATTAATAAATAATATTTTTTTAAGTGGGTGTTTTGTCCGCTGGGTGTTTTGTCCGCTGGGTGTTTTGTCCGCTGGGGGTTATGTCCGCTGGGGGTTATGTCGGCTGGGGGTTTTGTCCGTGGGGGTTTTGTCCGCTGGGGGTTTTGTCCGGATACCATTTAACACACACACACACACACAAAACAGAATTCGATCATCCCAAATGGCATATTTGCTGGGAATTGTGGGACGGCCCTATTCTTTTTTTGTTTAAATCAAGACATTAACGTCACTTTCATTCCAGCGATTGCTTTACAAAATTACATGACATAAAATATGTAGTCCTCTTGCAACCAAAATACTTCCCTTCCTCATCCAGCCAAATGTTTCTCATTGGTTCTCCACCAGCGGTTCTCAGTCTTTTTTTCGCGACTCCGAAAGCATGTCCGCCGTTACCCTTCACGCGTAAATTTGCGAAATGATGTGCATGTACTCATATCCAAAAATGGACAGTGCAAACACGTTTTTAATGTGATACTTGGGCACTTTGTTTGTTGATTGAGTCACGCAGCAAACTGGCGATTTCTTCAAACTCTTTTTGGTTGTTTTAAACGAAACTCGTATGTCGCTGCATGCCCCATGCATAACACATCCCCTATCCCTTGGGGGGTACACGTCCCGGGTTCGGTGAGAACTAAGGAAATGTCCTGGTGAAAGTTGGTTTAAAGTCCCGCAAGTCCTCCCAGCTTTAAATGGGTACCTGACTTAAGATGCGGATGT